>PQXH01000002.1:0-551168 GCA_004786125.1 Botrytis tulipae
CCATTCCCATTCCCATTCCCATTCCCATTCCCATTCCCATTCCCATTCCCATTCCCATCACAAATCATCTCAATCCCCCATCTTCCATCTTCCATCTTCAATCTCCCATCCACCTATTCAATTTCCCCTCATTTCCCCGCCTACCCGCCTCATCAATACCTCCTCCCTCCCACCTACCTCCTCCCTCCCACCACATCTCCGCACATCCATCCACCCACCCATCAATCCAAACAATAGCACAACCCCCCGGCCACTACCACCCACAAGTTTAGCCCAACCCAAGCTAGTACCTACACCAACTCACCAACTCACCAACTCACCCACTCACCAACTCGCTAATCTAACCACCCCAACCACCCCAACTATAAATCTAACCTTCTATACAACCTTAAACCTCAAACCTGAAACTTTCCAAGAGGATTATGCAACTTTGTTATGCAATGTTATTTATTATACGAACTTATTATCTATCAACCTAGGAATCTTATTAGGATATGATATGATTTGATGTGATGTAATATAATACAATATAAGATGTATAACAATAGATAAGTAAGTAAGGAAATAGATAGATCGAGAGAAAATAGATAGACAGATAGATGGATAGATCAATAGATAGATAGATAAACAAATAAATAACCATCAAATATTTAAAAAGTATATACAAGAATCCACGATTAAAAAGTGTGTAAGTATCTAGGTATCTAAAACAATCCAATCCAAAGCATTCCATCCCATCCCATCCCAGCCCATCAATCAAAAGTCATATATACATACTCATACCACCGATCAGACAAAGATTCCAATTCCAATTCCAATTCCAATTCCAATTCCAATTCCAATTCCCATTCCCATTCCCATTCCCATTCCCGCTCCTAAAACACCTTGCTTGCTAAGGTACTGACTGATAAAGACGATGATGGATATAAATAAACAAAAAATAAAAACAAAAAGAGAAAGAAAAACACAAAAGAAAAAGAACAATGACAGTAACGATGACGATGACGATGACGATGACGATATATGAATGACCTGGCCTAGATGTCCTATCCTATCCTATCCTGTTCCTTCCCTTACTACCATGGTATTTCAGAGGTATATATCATAATATACCATAAATCCTACCCTTTCCTAACCGCTGGATATCAATCCCTACCCTCCTTCCCTTCCCTTCCCTCCCATCCCCCGAAACGATAAAAAACAAACAAGAGTAAACTATACAAAAGAAATAGAAGTATATCATCAAAGAATGAAAAACCATGCCACTAAATTCCCTCACATCCTCTCACAACCTCGACCAAACTTCTCAAAACCCATCCTTCCACTTCCTTTGCATTTCCATCCACATCCACACTTCCCTGCATACCCTTTAGCAATTTACCGATGCAATTCTTGAGATTGAATTCGATCTTCTTGTTTTGCGCTACTGCTCCTCCCAGATTTCCATTACGGCGAATGGATGTTGATGCTGAGAGACCGAGGGTGGAGGCCGCTTTGGCGGGGATACCAACGAGAGATGTGTTGTTGTATGTGTAGGACGAGAAGGTAGTATTGTGGAAAGAGGATTTGCGGAGGCTGTGCGAAGCGGAGTGAGAATGTTTGATAGTGGTGGTACGGGTAAGAGGGGTACTGGATGGAGGAGTAGAAGAGGAGGGAAGCGATTGCAGGAAGATGTAAGCAAGGATATGGGCGTAGAGAGCGGAACGGAGGAAATCGGAAGAGACGGGGAAGATAGCGTGAAGTGGTTGAAGATTGGCGGCTGCGAGTTGGTAGGCGAAGGTGGGGAGGATGGGGGAGGGGCCTGCGTTGGTGGTGCTAGGTGTGTTTGAAGGTGCGAGAGAGGAGAAGGAGAAATCAGGACTGAAGGGGGGAGTGACAGGTGGGGTGGTAGGGATGGAAAAGTTGAAGGATTTGGTCTCGGTTGGGGAGAGACAGATTGTTTGTGGACGATTGCGACGGTTGAGACCTTTTTGATGGGGTGGGGTAAGTGTTGTGGTTGATGGTGCTGGCGGTGGTTGCTTTGATCGCTGAAATGATTTGAAAGACACAGTTGATGTAGCTTTAAGGTGTGAACGAATGGATGATATACATGGAGTATCAGCTAATAACATTTTTGTAGGAAAGTTCGAAGTGCATTCTTCGATTGCGGCTACGATATCGAGTATCGTATCTGGAGAGGCAGGTGTTGGAGAAAGATCGGCTGGTGAACGAGAGATTTTTCGTTGACTAAAGTTAGAAAATTTGTTGGATTCTGGTTCATCGGGTGAAGTTGGAGGACTGGACATGGCTAGGTCATCCATCGGGCATGTCTCAATCGGAGAACGAGAGGTTAATCTTCGAAGAGCAGATGAATCGGAATGTTTCAAGATTCCAGCTGGTGTTGTTCTTTCTGGAATAGTGATGGACAAGCTTTGAGTTTTCTTATGATTAACGTGAATAACTTGTGCTTTAGCTGGTGCCAGCGCTGTTGCACATGCCTGGAGAATGTTAGTATTCCTTAAGTTGACGGGAACGAATAACTTACGAAAAAGTCATCAGATTCATCATCATCTGAACTCTCACACATGCTACTTTCACTATCGTCGAGCCATTCTTCAATATCCAGAGTTGACAGTCTAGGAGCGGTCCGGCGTATGGCTTTTGAACCAGCAAACCACGAGGATTCAGATTGTTCACCTTCATCA
Source organism: Botrytis tulipae (assembly GCA_004786125.1). NCBI lineage: Eukaryota > Fungi > Ascomycota > Leotiomycetes > Helotiales > Sclerotiniaceae > Botrytis > Botrytis tulipae. The sequence continues at coordinate 2,685 of PQXH01000002.1, forward strand.
TCACCTTCAGCATCTTCATTTTCTTCGCCCAAACATTTGAAAGACAATTCTGAATCTGCTCGATGACGTCTTCTTGGGGACATAGGTGATAATGTCAAACTTTGTGTTTCATGTGTGTCATGATTTGAATCATCCCAACCGCATCCTTTGCTTGAACTCGAATCACTCAATCCTTCATACGCATCGATGATGCTAGATGTAGTACATTCGATCTCATCCCACTTGGCACAACTCTCTTGATAGAGAGGACTTCCGATTAATGGCGATCCATCTGTTGAGATAATGGGAGTGTCTCGATATTTCTCTGGTCGGATGGCCAAAAGTGATGTACCGTGCAATCTCCGTTGCGATATGTTTCCCAGATCCGATAAGTCTCCCAAACGTTCTAGTTGTCCAAAAGTTGACCTCTTAGATGGTGTTGAGACGGAGTGTGAATCTGAATCTTCCGAATCTTCTGAAAGTGGTGGAGTAGCCAATCTGAGGGGTAAAAGTCGTTTCATGCCAGACACTGCTCTCTTGGATGTGTGTGCAGATGAAGGTCTCAACAAAGCCGAAGTGGCATTTGCTTGCTTAAACATGGTGGTGTGCAAACTCGGCAGAGAAGCTCTCGTAGAAAGTGTTCGTGATTCCGTATATTCATTTTCATGGTGAGCAAAAGGTGGGTTGGAGGGTGCTTGATATGTTTTGCGCAGCACATGTACCTTTGGCAAAATGGACGAGGTAGAATTTTGATAAGTATGGGTTTGTCTTTGACTGATGTTTTGAGTGGTTGATGAACCCATGGTGATGTTTTAAAAGGAGTGACTATGATTGGAGTATGTATCACTCAATCAATTAAAAAGGTCTAAGGAGTGTGTATTGTATACAAAAGTGTAGATTAAAAGATGATGATGAAAAACGATATCATATTATATTATAGTCTGATGGTAATGCGATGGATGAGATGATGGAAGTGTTTATATGATCTTCCTTTTCTCCGGGGTAGAAATCATCGAAAAACAAAGCAAGGTAAATTGTGTGGAACCTTATGACCTCCCCCTTGGCCCTTGGGATGATTTGTACCAGGGATTGAAGATCCCATATCGTATGGATCTTTGGATCTCCCTGTCGATGATTTTTTTGACATGCCGTGCATTTGTGTAGCCAGTAACCACTTGGAGCCCGAGAATGAGGTAAAGCATGGCAAAAGTAAAAAGCGACCACTTTTGGGTTGATTTGTTGGTTTGTTGATTTCTTTTTTCTTTTTTGACCCATGTAGGAGTATTGTAGCTAGATAGGTAGGTGACAAATGATCGTTGATAGATAATAGATAGTAAATAATAAATAAATAATAAATAAATAATAAATAGCATATAGCGAATAGCGAATAGCAAATAATAAATAATAAATAATAAACGAAACGATAAATAACGAATAATAAATAATAAATAGACTTATTATTAGCATTTACTACTAAATTTGTACCTACCTACCCATCTACCCACCCACCACCCGTCGAGCCTTCAGAACCACAACATCCAAATTTGTGGTCTGTGTTATGTACTGGGGTAAAAGTGGAATCATCTACTTATAAATGACCCGGCGATGACTTTCCACTCTCTAGGCGTCATTGTTTCTTTATAGACCAGGGGGTACGGAAGGAGAAGGGGTAGGTATACATACATACAAGGTTAATCAAGCTCAAGGGTTAATTCTCAAGGGTTAATTCTCGAGGGTAAGCTTCTAGGATAAGCTCCTAGGATAAGCTCCTAGGGTAAAGCTCTGGGAACGAATTGATCGTGTTCGAATGCTGGTGATAATCTTACAAGAGCTAAGGAAAGACCCGGTAGTTGAGACACAAACAACTTAGAGCGAATTAGGCAGAAGATAACGAGAGAGATCCATCCAACATTCGTCAGAAGTATATCTTTCTTTACTTTTTGCCTTTGGGGCGCCTTTACTCGGGACTTTGTAGATCAGTTCATGTGAGCGTGCATAAGGGTAGAAGTGCATGAATATGTGCCTGAGTATAAGGCGAATGTGAGGCTAGGACAGCATTGCGATTGGTTGAGCGATGAGATGCGAATGAAATTGAAAGGGGAGATCATGCTTCCTTTTTTCATCTACTGCGTACATGTTGAATGAAGAAGAAGAAGATGATGATGATGATGGGGGCAAGCCCCCAAACCCCCGTCCTCGCTGCGCTCGAGAATATAATATCGGAAAGTTTATCAAGATCGATGAGATGAGTTCGAGCGCAACGAACTATGGGGGTTTGGAGATTCGCCCTGTTCTTAGTACACCAGTGGTAGTATGTAATGGTATGTACCTAATTGTATACAATGTAGATGTAATCGTGCTGGTGAATATAAATTGTTCGGATAAGCTTTTGCTTAGTAGAAACTAAGTTTGGTTAATGAAGGTTGTTTATTCTTTCTACATACCTACGCACAGAACATTCATTCTATGAACCTCTCCCTTCCCCTACCCATGATCCCGTTTGTGGTATATGTTTGATCGGGTCAGATGCGTTGGTGCTCTTTTCGGTCTGGGGAATCAAGATGACTGCGATGAGATTGGGTTGTGGTACGATTACTGATGTTTCATGGATAACATGTAAGAGATGCATGACTGGCCATGGGTAGATATGATATTAATGAAAAGAAGAAGAAGTATTTTGGAAGAAATAAGTGGAGAATCGTACTGCCACTGCCACTCCCACTGCCCAGGTAATTTGTTAGAGTAGCCCTAGATACCTACCTACCTAGTAGCTAGATTCGTTACACTTTCCCGGCTGGTCATGTGTAACAAACGGATTCACAAGTTACCACCACTTGGGCCATTATAGGACGCCGGCCACCCTTCAAAAAGAGTTCAGCCTCACTAGTTTGTTCGTGGGTTCCTCTGTTCAATCTAATGATTACATTCAATCACATACATAGTGGGTATTTAATCACAGATTCATCATTTTCATCACGTACTAGCAACTAGCTGCTAGATGCTAGCTAGCTAGCTACGACTCCGTAGATACCAGCTACGAGCGACGAGCTACCAGCTACTAGACATTACATTGATCAATAAAAGCTCCGTTCGTTTGACTTCTATAGCTCATTTAATCCTTAAGCCCTGCTATACTGCAATAGCCCTGTGGAAAAAGGTAAAGCCCGAAGCCGAAAGTGTAATGGATCCCCGATCATGATTCTATTGGTCAGTGACGCGAAGAGTAAAAGAACTAGACAACCTAGGGATCCTCAATTAGTCCTCAATCTTCTAATTTTCTACCCAAGCTGTAACCTTTTGGTAGGTAAGAACAAGGTATTCAAACTCAATTCGCTTCCGTTGCCCGATTCACGATAGCTGCGCCCTCTTGTTGGGATGGAGCTGGGTGACTGGGTCCAACCATCAACTTACTTTCCTGTCCTTGGCTATATTGGGTAATTAAAGTTGTCCGATGTACGAAAGCGAAAAGGATCTGGAGAAAGAAGAAAGTACTTAGTATGCTTTCGTCGGTCATGAACGAATCGTGACAAGGGAATGAATAAATTAATGAATGTATAAATGGAATTAACGAGAGGATCTCAATGTTATTTTATTCTTATTCTGAAAGAAGAAAAGGGCAATAGAATTAATGATATTGAGAGTATAACCCTTAACTCTCCTCAAACTCGAATCAATCAGCAATTAGATATAAAGATAGACTCGACCATGTTGAAAAGAATGGGCCAACCAGCCAAACAGTCAAACAGCTAAGCTTTTGGTACCTAAAATCGAAAAGTGTCCTAAAATGTCCTAAAAGGGCGATAATTGGCGCGAGTGATTGGAAAAAAGGGGAAGAATAGAAAAAGAAAAGGGCATTTCCGAGATCAAGAAACGAGAAATGTCTCGATTCGGTATCTAGATACTGACGAGTTCCTCCATGTTTGATATTTAGTATAATCAAAGTACAGATGATATTTTGATCTTAGCTTTTTGAATCGCTTTACATCATACTGATTTGCTTGTTTGCTTGCTTGCTGGCTGGCTTGCTTGCTTGCTTATTTTAGTCGACGGCGATGACCTGACCCATCGTGCCATCATCGACTCACCACTGGCTAGACTACGAGGAGAGTAGTCTAATCGAGTTGAGTAACCAGGTCCATGATACCCATGAGAGCCGTGGAGCCATAGGTTTCTCTGGGAGTAATAATTGACAGATCGTTTGACAGATCCAGACTAAGAAGTGAGACATCCAGGATGTGAAGAGGTGCTCATGCCTTATCCAATTATTCGGAAATGCCTTTCTTCCGTATTCGTGGCGTTACTTTTGACTCAAATGATGATATCCGCATTTACCATTCACCGAGCATGGACGATGTTGATCGTTTTCCCAGAATCTGGTTGAACTTCGAAGTCTGGCTGAGAATGCTGGCGTCTCCAAGGTTGCATTGGAATATTCAGGGCGACCAGGGCGGCGACCAGGGCAATAACTGGGTAACGCATCCAATGGAGTAGTTTCGGGGGCAAGTCAATGGAGCCAATGGAGTCCGATGGAGTTCATTAAGATTGTCATTCTACCAGATAAAGTCACGATACGCGAAGAAAATGGCGAGTAGATCCATTCCATCCTTCATCCTATTGATCCCATGGTTCTGGTTCTGTTGCCTCAGATCTACTTCCTTTTCTCTTCTTCCTTCACCGTCAGCCTCGACGGGTATCACTTCATCCGCACACCCATACCATGACCGATACTATGTCCAATACTTGACCCCATACACAGATTGATTCATGATCTCCCTTCGTCCCCATGTTAACCAAGCGACTGGGAATTCGGGATCGGAACTGACGTCGATATAGATATTGATATTGGTATTGATGATCAGGTATCGACATTGGCATTTTCATGGGCGTTGTCATTTGCGTTAGAATTAAATCCCGACAAAAAAATTGAGGAAACCTTGCCCTGCCCCTCCCCCTCCCCTTTCCCCTCCCCTCCAGCTAGCCCTTGAACGAATATCTCGTTCCCGATTCTATTTTAGGATTCATCAGGTTCTGCAGCCTCTTGTACCCTTTAGCAGTTTTCTGCAGCCTCCTGCAGCCTCCTGCAGCCTTCTCATGCTTCTCGTGCTTCTCTCGCCTGTGATTGGTTCAATCCACATTTACCCCAGGTACATCAAATTTAATCTTCATTATGCAAATTTTCATTCTCATGCCCTTCTCAAGCAAATTGTAAAACATCTACGACACCACCACCACAGATCAAACACGGTTCAATCCGTCCCATCTCTTCCCTTGTTGATTTGTCAATCCATCACGAGCCCGCCAGGAACAGGAAAAACAAAAATTTACACATTTTGGCGCCCGTTCCGTTGAACTATACTGGTTGGCTGGCAACTGGCGATTGGCAATTGGCAACTGGTCACTCACCGACGACTGAATACTGGCTACTATCCACTGATTACTGGTTCCTGCACTTCACCAAAAAGGGCGTCGTTGAAGAGAATCCGACAGGTTCATACATTTGAATCTCCCCAGGTCATCTTAAAACACGACGAATCTACGAGGGCAAGAGCTTCATACCCACAATTACCGGTGTCTCCGATAAGAATCGAAACACAAAATAAAATATCCATTTCGTCATCTCGAGTACTCAATCTCAATCGCAATCTCAATCTCAATCACGATTAATCAAATATCTTGTCAATCAATCGACCAAAGGAGAAGAATACTTCCATCGGCAATCATGTTATCCGAACAATTCATCTCATCCATTCGAGCTCAGCCAAGAACTGCGAATACTGCCATCGCAAAAGATATCGGGATTTACATTCATACACTACATCCTTCCCCGAAAATCGAATCAAATTTCAAGAAAAGTTCAACTGCAGTTAATGCCCTCGCGGCAAATTCAACTCATATTTTCGCGGCACAAGCTGATAAGGCGGTTGTTCATGTTTATTCAAGGGAACGCGGAAATCAAGAAGCTTTAATTTCTTTTCCAGAAAGGTTACACACTTTAACTTTGGTCGGCGATGATCTTCTAGTACTGGGTACAGCCGAAGGGCGGGTCATACTATGGGAGGTGAGTTTTTCGCCCGTTCTATTATCTGCAGCTTACGTCGTGTCGTGTTGTGCCGTTTGATATTGCTACCACATGGCTACATTGATGGCGACACGATGGCGAATGCATAGAGTCATTTGTGTTAATTCTTTCTGGGTCTAGGTCTGTACAGGTAGACAAGTGTCAACATCAGCTGCACATTTACAACCGGTTTCATGTATGGCCTCAACTTCAACACACATCATTACGGGTTCCGAAGATTCAAATCTCCACGTTTGGTCAATTCCACAACTTTTATCATTACATACAAATACGAATGAACCGCATGAGCCAATTCGAACCTTGTCCAACCATCGAGCCGCCATAACTTCCGTCGTCATGGGTCATAGTTCCAGCACATCAAATATATGCATATCTGCGAGTAAGGACAATTCAATTATTGTTTGGAATTATCACACGGGTGATCTTCTAAGAACATTCCTCCTCCCATCAACTCCATTATGCATGGCTCTGGACCCATGCGATCGAGCTGTTTATACGGGTTTCGAAGACGGTTCATTACAAATGATTGAACTCATTCAACCAAATTCAGCAATCAATCCATTATATGATACCCGACTACAAAATACCCCAGTCCAAGTTAACTCGCCTGTCTGGTCCCCGCCATCAGAGAACCTTGGTGCTGTGCATTGTTTAGGGCTGAGTTATGATGGAACAAGTTTGTTTTCGGGACATTCTTCTGGAAAGATTGCCCACTGGGATACTGGAAGACGTGCTTTCTTAGTAGAACTTTCGGATTTGAATGCTCCCGTAACAAACCTTGTTATGCAATCTCCTTTCCCCAAGACAACAAAGACAAAATCAATAAACGTAGTTAAGCCTAAATTGGCCGAGGGTAATTATGCATTCACAGCTCAATTGAATGGTACCAAAAAGTCAACGACGTTTGATCAAGCCATGGAGTATCAAGGATTTCCTAAGGGTATGCTAGAGAAAGCATTGCTTGATTTTGCTCAACCTCAAATTACAGCTACATCTTCGTCTTCATCTTCGTCCTCCAGCGAGGAAGAAAAGATGCGGAAAGAAAACGCGGAATTATGGAAGGTTATCAATGAGCAACGTGCTCTTCAGAAGAAAACCTTTGAGAAGTATTCCGAATTAAAAACTGGTGGTGTTTGAACTATGAATCTTGATTGTTTCAAAATTCATTACTTTTAGTGGTTTGAAGTCCGTGTTGTTGTTACAAGCTTTTAGTACCCACTGATCTCGAACTCACCACGTCAGCTTATTGGTACAATGAATTATTGATACAAGAAGAGAATCCACTATCTCATCAATTCATTCCATCTCTGGTAACAATCATTTCGCAAGCTCTCCCTCTGATCATTATTAGATCCGTGCAAGTCAATGGTTTGATCTTGACCACGAAGATATCCTCACATCAGCCTCATCCAAGACCTTGGATCCCTTGGATCTCAAGAAATTTGGTGCATTGCACGTGTAAGACATGGTTACCACGAGAAAGTTGGAAACCATTTTCGTATGGACTTTTAACAAATATTTGTCCATGTTGAAAGTCTAAGCTTTTGCTTGCCTTTTTATTGGTCTTGAGTTTTCTGTTCAAAACTTTAAATCATATTGCATCGTCAAAAGGGTCACTTCATATCCGTGGAAGCCGTATATGATGTGGGTATGGCATATAGTGCGCAAGAGCTTAATCACCTGGTTTGTATCTATAATAAGAACAATGCACTTTCGATATGATTATCGAATTCATCCATAGTTTCAGTGCCCGGATTTTTTAGCCAATGCAAACACTAGCGTAACACTATTTTTCCCAATCAATGAATGTGCTGTGGTGATACTTATGAATAAACTTCCTTTTGTCTCTTTTTTTCTTTCTTCTTTTTGGTAGGCAGATGCTCTGGGCTTAGCATCCAAGGGAAATAATGAGGTTTCACTTTGGGATTGGGATGGGTGTGTTCGCTACCCTGGTGGTAGCGATTTGTGCATCGCCGGTTTTGTCCGAGGGAATGATGATGTTTGTTGGGAGTGAGGGTGGGGAAGGGAATGTGAAAGGGGAGGGGATGACTTTTCATGGATCGAGTGGAAGGAGTGAAGGTGGGATTAAAGGGAGAGCTGTGGATGAGGTTGATGGTGGCAGTAGAGAGACGGAGATAGAGACAGCGAAAAGCAAGGAGGGGAAAGAAAAAGTGAAAAGAAAAGAAAAACTGCATGTTGTACATGAAAAGAGATCCTCCCCGCCTCCCAAATGGAAAAGATCCGCACGTCTCCATCCTCAAGCCGTTTTCCCCGTCCGCATAGGTCTCACGCAACAAAACCTTCACCGCGCCGAGGAGTTCTTAAATCAAGTCTCGCATCCCGAATCGCCGCTCTACGGTCAACATTGGAGCGCATCCAAAATCGCAGATATGTTTGCTCCTTCTCAGGAAACAGTGGATGTTGTGCGGGCTTGGCTACATGAGGCGGGGATTGCACCGGAGAGGGTGAGGGTTAGTAAGGGGGGAGCGTGGATTAGTTTTAATACGACGACGGCGGAGGCCGAGGGGTTGTTGAGGACGAGATATTTTGTTTGGGAACATGAGGAGGGGGGGAGGCATGTCGCGTGTGGGGAGTATAGTGTGCCGAGTGGGGTGAGCGCGCATGTAGATTTTGTAACGCCTGGGGTGGCGTTTGATGGGAGGGTTGGGGGTGGAGGGGGAAGGAAGCAGGTGAGGCAGGAGAGGGATTTGCCGGAGCCGTTGAAAGCGTTGAATAGGAGGGCAGAGGAGGGGAAGAGGAGGAGGAGGGATGGGATGGGTGCTGGAATCGGAATGGGTGTTGGGGATACAGCACCTGTTGGAAAAATGGGAAGTCCCGAGGATGCGTCGAATCCCAAACAAGGAGCCGATGTTAAGAATGCTCTCATGACGCTCGCGAATTGTGATACTATGATTACGACCGCCTGTCTCCAAGCCCTTTACAATTTCCCTCCGGGCTCAAAATCCGCGACGAATAATACGCTGGGTGTAGTCGAATATACACCGCAGGCCTTTCTCCAAACGGATCTAAATATATGGTTTGACCAATTCTCACCCAATCAAGCGAATAAAGTACCAATTGTCGATTTGATCGATGGAGCCGTCGTGCAACAAACCAACCAATCTTTCGCCTTCAACGGCGAAAGTGCACTCGATCTCGAATTTGCCATGGCGCTCATAAATCCGCAACAAGTGACCGTCTTCCAAGTCGGCGATCTAGTCGAGGGAGGAAGTTTTAATAATTTCCTCGAAGCAATCGATGCCTCCTATTGCACAGCCGAAGGTGGTGACTCTAAAGATCCCAACGTCGATGGTCAATATCCGGATACTAAACCCGGGGGTTTCCCTGGCGAACTCCAATGCGGACGCTATCAAAGCACCAAAGTGATTTCGACGTCGTATTCAGCCAACGAAGCGGATCTTGGCGCAAAATACGAAATGCGTCAGTGCAACGAGTATATGAAGCTCGGGCTCCAGGGCGTCTCGGTGCTGTACTCCTCGGGCGATTTCGGCGTCGCGGGAAACGGGGGGCAGTGTATTGATTCGAAGACGGGCGCGTACAATAACGGATCGTCGGGGATGTTCAACCCTAGTTTTCCCGGGACCTGTCCGTACGTGACGAGCGTGGGCGCAACGCAGATTCTCAACGGGAGCACGGTGCACAGTCCCGAGAGCGCGGCGTCGAAGGTCATTTTCAGCGGCGGCGGCTTCTCGAATGTTTTCCCCATCCCCGAGTATCAGAAAGAGGTCATGGCAGCGTATTATGCGCAGTCGGCCCCCGGGTATGGGGCCGACCGTTACAATAATTCGAAATTGGTGCGTGGGTATCCGGATGTGAGTGCCAACGGGGTGAATTACGTGACGGCAGTCAATGGAAAATTTTCGCTCGCATTCGGCACGAGCGCGAGTTGTCCGGCGTTTGCGGCGATGCTGAATCTGGTGAATGAGGAGCGTATTGCGGGGGGGAAGAGTACTGTGGGGTTTGTCAATCCGGTGTTGTATACAAATCGGGCGGCGATGAATGATATTACGAGTGGGAGAAATCCCGGGTGTGGAACGGATGGGTTTGAGGCGGTGGAGGGGTGGGATCCGGTGACGGGGTTGGGGACGCCCGATTATGGGAAGTTGGTTAAGGTTTTTATGGCGTTGCCTTAGTGGGGGAGGGAGGGAGGGAGGGGGTGAGGTGAGGTGTGAGAAGTTTGATTTATCTGTCTGTCTATCACCTTCCTTTCTATCTACCTATCTTTCTACCTTTTTATTTATCTATTGTTCTATACTTCCATCCATCCATCTATCCATCCAACTCCAAATATCCACCTCCAAACATCCACCTACTAGCTGCAAAACAGTATTAATACCACTATCACTATCACTATCACTATCAGTATTGTATACAAAATCACTACATTATGAAATCACAAGATATGGAAATGTATTATATAGATTGTGACTGGTTTGATTGGGTGTAGTTTTATTTAGGAAGGGAGTTTGGAAGTTGGAAGTTGGGGTTTGAGATTCTGGGTTTTAGGTTGTATGTATATATCTATGAATATCTATATTATGAATATAAGAAATACAATTCTTTTATTAATTATCTTTTTATAAGAATGTATAGATTCTCGATTTGTATTATTAGATTATTAGATTGATAGATTGAGTTTGCTTGGGTATTTAGGTGTTTGAAGGGAGGGGTGAGATTGAGATTGAGATTGAGATTGAGATTGAGATTGGAAGGAAAGAAGGAAAGAAGGAAAGAAGGAAAGAAGGAAAGAATGAATAGAGAGAAATTAAAAAAGAGGAATCGAAAGAAAGGAAATGAAAGAGTATCTAGTATATATATGATTTCAGGACTTTGGAAATGATATAATGTAATGTGATTGATGTGATTGTGTATAGCTAGGTGTGTAGGTGTGTTTTGTGTGGGAAATGATAGAAAATAACAGAAAGAAAGATATGAGTGTGCAGTTGTATACTATATTTAAGGGGAGTAGAGTAGAGTAGAGTAGAGAATACAGATTTGAAGATTTTAAGATGAAAGAAATATGAATACAAATACAAATCAAACAAAACACAAAATTAGACAAGATGAAAATAAATATAAAAACAATTCAGATACGAATGCGAATACAAACACGACAATCGAACCGTGAAATTTCATACACGTCAACATCTTATATAAACACCTTACCCAGGTATCTAAATAATAGTTATCTTGATATTGAATGAATATTCCAGTGAGTATACAAAGTAGAAAGAGAGCTTCACGAGAACGAATGAGCACCCGATCACTCTCTCCCCTATATTCCATAGATAATAACAGGAATTTGAATCCTCCAATATAACTTGAACTGTATCAGACTTCTGAGAAATATTTATAGTCTTCCTTCCCACAAAAAACAAGCACTCAACCTGCCTGAGACTCTTTCCCACCATGTATTAACACTCGCCTCGCGTGCCCTTCTCATTCAGAAATCTCTTGTGAGAATCTTGAAACCATATGAACTCTGCTCACAGATTGTTCATCTTTCTCTGCCTCTTGCTCCCGGTTGCCCAATTCCTCATTGTACACTGCATACCCCATTTGCCATAAATTATATACCACACCATACCATCTAGCTCAACCCAACTCACATCTTCAAAAACACTACAACAAAACAAAACACACCAACTCTCCTCCCTCTCCCTCTCCCTCTCCCTCTCCCTCTCCCTCTCCCTCTCCCCCAAACCTCAACGCAAACACCACGCCAAAACAAAACATACCAAAACACAACAAAGAACAACATCACCCTACCTGCAAATGACATGAAATCGACTCGAGATACTCTCCACATACCGCATCAATATCATCGACCTCCCCCACCCCCAACCAACAAAAGCCCCATGAATGCATTCCAGCATTTATAAAAAATATTGGTCTAAAATCTAAAATCTAAAATCCAATTATCAATATATCGATATCAAAGCTCAAAGAAAGCACATGACACCAAACACATGATCAAGAATGTATTCATCTAATTCAAAAGAACAACATACAATGCCATGAAATCCATTTCTGGAATCACCAGCTTATTTTATAAAATAAAAACAAAATCACCCCTTTCGCCTGGTATATCCTACCTAAACCCTGTAAATGTTCCAGCAAATTAAAATCATCTAGTCCCCAATCATCCGAAAATGCTCATCCCAAAACCTATATGAATTATTTATGATGGATGCACCACCACGAAACTCATCTCCTTTAACCGTTTCGCCTAATCCTCAAGCTAGCTCAGATTCCCGTATCCAATGCCCATGCAGCCAAGTTCTTATAGCAATTCAAAATTCCCTCATTCAATAATCTCGGCCCTGGCATTGGAAAGTGATCAGATGGTCTTAATCGTGTACCATTTGCTACTATCCCTGCACTACCATCATAAAGTTCTGGATGCCTTTCAAAAAACGCCGAATCTAATTTGTACTGAGCCACGCCTTGATCCATTCCCAGAGCTACAAAAGTGGAGAGTGCCAATTGCTTGGAGTTGAACAGAGCCGCGACATTCGGCGCTGGCAATGTTGCAAGCGGTTCCATAGTGATACCATGCAAGACATTTCCCTCCCGCATTTGCTTGTTGAGTTCAAAGCTAGCTCTACAAATCTCGTCCCATGAAGTATTATCTTCGCTTGAGAATGCTGATTCTTTTGTTCCTCCTGACATTGATCGTGCCAAATCCCAGACGCCTATGTTACCCGTTGCAGCACCAGTTCCCATAACCAGTTTGGACACGTCGCCTTCCACTACATAACTATTTCCAATTTCACAAACAATTTGATCCAGACATGGATTAGCTGAGTGGCAAAGGATAAGTTTGTCTCGTAATGATGGGAATGGTATCCAATCTATTATTGCTGGATGAGGAATGGACATTTGTATTTTCGTCGGTAGCCATGCTCCATTTGTGACAAGGTCAGCGTATGTAGCAGCTGTTGGATTGACATGATACGTGATGACCTTAGTGACAGGTACGTGAGCCTTGGTAGCACAATGCCAGGTTGTCATCGCAGGCCATGATGCACAAATGAAAGTAGAAAGCATGATATATGCTGAATTCAAAATGCTAGTAACAATAAGCTCAGGTCGTATTAAATCGTGATCTTCCAAAAAACAATATTCAAATGGGAGAGGAGCGCACCTTTCATTACTTCGAATCAGTGCTGTTGATTTGCTCAATTTTTGCCTCAAGACATTTTCGAAAACGGTAATGTGATCTGAAAAGGCTGAATTTGTATGGTTGATCTGTAGAGGTTGGTCTTGAGTAATCAAAGAATCATTTCCAAGGTAACTATTATACTGAACTGTTCCCATCATTTGTTCATATGAGCTGGAGATGGTCAAATGTGCTGGGTTATATATTTCACGTGCAGAAAAATGCGGCAAATCATTTGAAGCTAATCGTGGCAAATTGCTAGAGACGAGTGTCCCATTTTCGATGTTGGCTTTGTCGTGAAGGTTTGATTGGGGTACTCGCGGTTTCGGGGAGAGACGGAGAGTTTGTACATTTTGTGATGGGACACTCGTGGCAGGTATATCGGAGAAATCGTAGAAGTTCGAGCTCAATGATGGTTCATTATCAGGAGTCCATTCACTTTGTCTATTTTGTTCATTCTTGCCTTCATCTTGCGCAGGTTGTCCTTCGGGTTCCGCATCATCACTATCGTCGTTGGCGTGAGTTGTAGGTTCATGGTCCAAGGGGGATTTCTGTTAAAATACGTGTTAGTTACTTTGGTTATCATAATCAAGAAGTTTCCACAGGAAATGCACATGTGGACGCGTTGAGGAGTATGTTGGACTCAACCCGGTGAACATACCTCGATTCCCAAAGCATATGCCACAGAATCCGCGAGAGCTTTTAATGTCACTTGAAAACTCTCTAGTTTCTTATGACAATCGAGTAATTGGCCACGCAGGATACTATTAGTCTCTTCCAGCTTGGCATTCTGATCTGATTCGGGCTTTGAGGCCCATTCAAGCTTTTTCTCGAGATCTTTGATATATAATGATTGTCGAGCTCGAAAGGCCTTCTGCGAGAGACGGTTTCGTAATTTTCTGAATCCAATTAGTTGTTAGTCACTTGAAAGTAAGTTATGATAGCAATGTCCATGGTAGTCAGAGGAGACTGAAGGTTGATGGTTGCAAATAGAGGATGGGGGGAGGTTGAAATTGGGAAAGTTGATGAAGGGGCTCGCTGCCAGGGCGGACCTTACCTATTTTCCGATGCCGCATTATTTACAGGTTCTACCCGAGCCTTCTTCGATGAAACTGCAGGTGCACAATGTTCAACCATGATGTCGGGTGTACAGAATAATAAGGCTTGAATTGGAATGGGAATTCCACAGATTTACTGCAACAGTATGAATCGTATACCGTGGGGTATCCGAGTCTCTAACATGGAGTACACCTTGATTCAATCGCAGATGGAGATATGGCTAGTAGGGATGTTTTTGACATTTGCCGGTTTAGTGACCGCAAGTCAAAAGATAGGCTTGCTCGAGCTGAATAGAATTCTGTGCGCACCAAAACCAAACACCTTTTTGAAAATTCAATCATTAATCCACTGGCTAATTTTTATCTATTTTTGTTCAGACAGATTTATCCAAAAGTATATGGTTTTACGATTCAAGGTTTGACGTATCTCCAAAAACTCGTGGCGATTATGTTATATTTATATATATATCTAAGTTATAGGTATATAAATACATGATCAACGGCTTGGTCGGCATGCACAGAATTCCCGTTTCAGCTCAAGACTTGTCACTTCGCCCCACGTTAGATTCATTCCCTATTATAACCATTCTTCAGGGGCTATACCACATTAGTCTCGGTAGTTTCTAGCACAAGTTGATGGTTCTGATGGAAAAACCGTCGTGTCGTTACTAGGCTCCATGTATGTTCTCTAGTAGGACGCCTTCGAAGCTAATGGTAAGGAAAGCTTGTTCACGAAAGAGCTAAGTAGAGTAAAGTACGCTACGAATGTGTCCAATGCGCGTTATGCGCGTCGTGCGTATCAGCCGTGATGAGAGACGAGACCACCGCGGAATTAAGTATAAGATGGGATTATTTTTTAACAAGGTGAAAGGAAGTGTTCGGACTCTCAGAGATTCAAAGCTCATCTATGAGAGGCTCTATTCTGTATACTATCTATCTGGTTCTCGAGTGTACAGTCATTCCAAGCTATAATACAAAACATGTATCCAAGTAAATCAAATGGGTATCCGCTTGAAGTAAAAAGCCAACTATCAGATTGAGGATTCGCTAATGAAATGAACCGGGTGCTACGTGCTTTGACGTAGGGAAGATTTCGACGGAGGGGAGAAGTATTGAGTAGATGGTTCTAGTAGCGAATTGCAAGTTGTACACATCCTTCTTTGATGACAATCCTTGTCATTCGTGTCGGGTGATGAGTGAAAGCTATTTGCCAAATTCGTGTTGGTAGTCCACTGTGACATTTTACCGTGAATCCGTACTAGCTTTGTTCTTCTCAAATTCAATATCATTACAATCGCTCAGGTCAGCTGAACCAAAGTCCCGCTGCGATGTATAATCAGGGGTTACTTGAATGGCATGAATGTCATCACTTCCAGCAATGATGTGTTCCTGACTCGACGAATCTGTCATTAGTTCCTTAGTTTTAACATCGACGTTATGTCTTTTGCCTGTCACGGGCCAATTCTCAGCATGTCCAAGTTCAATATACTGACGGCCACTAACCCCTCTCTGTCCATCTTTATTACCAATCGTAGATGTAATATTTCCCCCGTCGAATTGGTGGTTGGAATGATGTACGCGACTAGCTCCGCCTGCTTTACCGTTTGTGCCGGTTTCAATGAGTGAAGATGTATCGATCCAGTTCGATCGATTGAATAGTGGTTTGATTCCAGGGGCTGTTGCTGTAACGATCGATATGAAAGTCTCGCGAAATGCCCAAGAGACAACACTTCCTAGATCTCCAACACCACTGAGAGCATAATATACCCGTAGGATGACTATGGCTGTAACAAGGATACCAGAGCAGAAAAGAACTCCGAGAATCAGCTTTCGGTAGAGAGGTATTCGTGCCGCAAACAATAATGGGAGGGGAATGGCCATGACTCCTATGTATGATCTGAAGTTGGATCTTAGTAGTTACAAATCTTCTTGATAGACTTGGAATCACTTACAAGATATTGAGAACTCCGACGAGTGCTTGATTAGGCCTGCGAAGAACGCAATGGTCTAAACGGTCATCAGTAACAATACATTTCCCAAAGGATTTATGGAGCATCTACCGCCAGGATACGGATTGACTTGCCAATTTCTTTCAATTGGGACGCATACCGCAAAATGAGCAATTATACAGGCAGTCCATGCGACGATACAAAATCCGCCTACGAATTTTATCATCTTATGTTGCTGTAAACCGAGTCTGCAAGTCCTTTGAGTTAGAATACCTGGACCTCGATTGATTCCCAAGATGCACCTACGTGAGTCGGTGATACAGTGAAAGAAGTATTGCCTTCAATGTCCAAGTAAGAGTGATGAAGCATATCCAAGCAAGAAATAAGCACTTGGATCCGATGCTGAAATCATGAGCCTGCTGCGCGGTAACCAATGGCGCAGTGTCCACTGTAAGGCCGGCGGCACTGCCAAGTCTGCCTGTAGCGAAAGTTAGGTTAAGCAATACACATACATGGTAAGAATTCCCGGGCCTCACCAATTGTATAAAGGAAGGCAGCATCAAACGAAAATATTATCTGCAATTAATTAGCAAGGGACATATAACAAAAGCGACGTGGATATTGCGACTTTACCATCCCAATGAAACAGAAGAGGTCATCAAGAGCAAACTTCTCGAAGCCAACATGCTTCCATCTTGCGAAGAATCGGAGCAGAAATGCGCCCATTCCGATGACATATTCTATCCATATTTCTATTTCGAAGTTGTCGAGCATGATATCGGAATGGATCCTTCATGGGACCAAGAAAAATAAATATGTTGCCCGAGTAGCTTCTGCAATTGCAGCAAGTGGGAAGAAAGGTTATCCAGACAGAATATGAGCGAATCTCCAGATGGCATTAAGTTTGGATCAGATCTGATTCCAGGGTCTCTTAATCTCATCGGTATCGTAACAGATACGAAGAAATGCCTAATTATCGGGTAGTAGCCGTAGCTTCTGCAGGATCCATTGACGGTTTTGAACGGCTTCATTCATGCCGTTTGAAGAGTGGATATCTAGTCGAATCCAATTTTGATAGCCGACGCAGTCAGGAGAATGAGACTTTACCATCGCTTTAGCTCATTTATCCTCGATCAATCTGCCTCTTGTCAGTCTCTGTTTTTGGAGTAGCGTATCCTTACACTAATTGCAACAAAAACTCGACGGAATCTCTGCATCTCCTCTTGGGACCACTCCAGCATGATCCCAATACTGTTCCCGTCCACACTGCATATACTTTTTCATGACGCATGTTATCCCTTCAACTGGGAATCACTTGGTCATGCCTCATCTACTCAAAGCACTTTGGGGATGTAATTTTCGCAGCAGTGCTGATCTCTACCGTTAAAATGGAGCCCAAAAAACTTTATTTTTCGATTTCCATGCACGTTCCCACCACCAACCAATACGAGGCCACAATAATAATCAAACGTTCGCGCGAATGAAGGTACGCATGTATATTTTCATTCCGGATACATGATTACGCGAGCATGTCTTAAACTCTCTTATATTTCTTCTTGAAATTTCAATCCGGATATGGTACTCATTCCGATTTTAGACGGTAGAAAAAAACTTCACGCCAAAAGCTCGCATGAAAATTTATAACGGGTACTTGCTAGTGAAATCGGAAAGTTGGGTTTGAAATCCAGTTTGGGCACGAGTAGTATGTATATATAGAACAAAAATAGACCCAATCTCGAACAATATAGAACACAATTAATTCACCAGGAGATAAATGTCAGTGACCTATCTCCGTCTCCATAGATTCAGGTAAGTTACCTAAAATAGCACACAACGAGGTCGATTATAAAACTTCTTCGTCCACCCGGGGAACGACCATGAACTTCTCGAGAATAGTAATCAAAAATACCTCGTACAAAAATTACCTCTCCAAAACCGGAGTTTCGCAGTCGTAGCCTCATCATACGGAAGGAGTCGAACTAAACATGCTTTTCCTCCTAGGCCTCAGTTCAGGATTAAGAGCTATCTCCACACCATAGTATCCCGCTTCTTCCGTCAACCCCAAATTAACCAACAAAATGACCAGTCCGAAGTCGTCCACATCATCGTTTACATGATTAAGCAAAAACGCATGGAAGATGTTTTTTTCCTCGTCCGATGCACTAGCTGTTTGGCGCGCAATTTCCACCAAACGACAACATATATTAAGCCATCGTTCTATTTTTTGCGGAACCGTAGTCGCTTCGTGTTGTCGAAACTCAATCGTGTGTTTAAAGGGGTCTGGATATGGTTCATTAAGAAATTGAATATTATAACCCAACCGAACATCTTCGTCCGACTTGAACATTTTGACGATATCGGCCTTAGACTTGGCATTGAATATCGCTGCTAACGAGTCCTTCTCTGGACAGACGGGCGGTATAATCAAGGGTAATCTTGCTCGTCTTTTGAGGAGTGCCCTGTTATTTTTCCAATTCTTATCACTGCAGCTGAAGTTTGTCCCTGGTACAAAATTCTGGTTGATATTCGCATGATCACGAAGCGGAAATGTATGTTTATTTCGAATTCGATGCGTAGGATGGCACAGCTCGAGCTGTCGTTCGAAAGTGAAGATTAGAGCCATCAGATTCTTCAAAACATCAAGGCTGAAGTCTTTCTTCGCAGTGCTGACATGAACGTGCAAACCACATGATTGATTGCAGTTCAGCCGGTATTTGCGTGTCAAGATGGAGAGAATATCCCAGATGTGACGAATATTCCATGGGCTGAACATGAGTGCCGGTGTACATATTTCGATTTTGTACCATTTGTAAGTATAGACAAGGGTGGTTGGAAATTGAATGGTGTCATCTTGCTTGACTATCCATAATATGTCACTCGGGTATGGTTCCTTATCTAAATTGCCGTTCTCCCAAGCTTTCCAATCTCGTTCTAGCTGGATTTGAGACGCAGCTCGAAACCCGTTGGCTTTTAGCGTATTCGCGATGTGCAATTGAACATTGAGTTGACGATCGATATCTGAAAGTGTGTTGGGATTCGTTCCGGGAGAATCGATAGGAACGTCGATTGAATGTATCTCACGACCTTCGTTCGGCTCCGGATCTTTAGTTCCTAATGGGACAGTTGCAAGGGCGAATTCAAATTCGATTCCAAACCCAACACGTTCATCCCATGGGACCTCCTTCAGTTCAAAGTTTAACATGTGTGTAGTTGGCGCATTCTTCTCCTCAGATATAAGTATTTCTTCTGCCTGTGGAATATTTTTAGGTGAATGCTGTCCAGCGAGGTACATCCTCTTTGTTTACAGGAACTATTTGGGGGTTCTCGATCGAGGGACTGCAAAAGGCTGAAAGGAGTTGGCGTTAAGTTGAAAGACAAAGGACATTTACACGCTTTAAACCCACCAATTAAATGAGACCGAGGTGAGAGACTAATCAGTGATGTAGAACGAAAGCACTAGCTGCGGTTTTTGAACAAGAGAAACGCTCGCGTTCCCACAAGGAACACAATTCTTCTGAATAGAATAGACACATTAAGCAGTACAAACACTGGATTAAACGCATCAGGTGGCGAATTCAATCTACAGAATTACCATGTTCTGCCTCCTGTACTAGGTGGCGGTGGTCTTCGATCTTCCACCTCTCCAATTCTCCTTTCAGGTAGTACATCCTTTGCTCTCCTTATCCTATCGCTCACTACACCTTCTTCGGCCTCCCATCGGCCGGTTGTCTCTAGCTTTCCTCCAAATCCTAACCATCCTCCCTTGGCATTCTCTCCGTTACCCTTTTTCAACTTCTCATCTTCTGCTAGATTTCTGACCATCTTTTGCCAGTTGCCCAATCCAACTTCTAGACAAGACTTGCAAACTTTCTTCGACTCCTTATCTAAAGCCCTTCTCTTCCTTAATTCTACTTCCGATATATCAACCGCTTCCCTTGTCCAAGCTAGGCCATCTTCTTTGCTTTTAATGCCGGAATCAGAGGTGTAGAGAATTTCTCCGATATACGTCATAAGAATTGCTTCTTCGCATAGTTCCTTAGGATTGCGCACAGGCGAGGATGTTCCATCAGATGGAGCAGGTGGGTAGGCGGGTGGTGAAAGTGTTTCTGAGAGAAATTTCCATACAGTCTTCCACATTGGTGGTTCTTCATCATCTACGGTGAGAGTGTCAATCATATGTTGCTGCGGAGCTGGAAGGCTTTTTCTCGCCCTGAGGATTGAAAGAAAGATTGGAAGTGATTTTGAGATGTTAGAATGTGTTGCATGATGAATTGCAAGTGCTGTGCTTGTATTCAATAGATTTTCAGATGGCGGGCCTGCATCAATATTCAATGTATGCGTGTTGGGATCGATCGACGAAGACGATGGGTCGGAAGATGTCGAGATGTCCATTGCCCATTTGTACATCTCCATAGCCGCTTCTGGGGCTTTCTTGAAATCTAACCAAGCAGCATATGCCAAGGCTGCATCTACCCTCTGCTTTTCTGTAAATCCTTTGGTGGTGAGAATGCGCATGTAGAACTTTTCCGGTGGATCGTAGGCCTTTTCGCAGTTTTCTTCTTTCGGAGGAGGAGGGGAACCGACTTTGATTGGTTTCGGTTTAGGATTCGATGGACCGCGCATTTGATTTTTCGGGAACCATATATCTCTCGTCGTGTCATTAACCCAATCATCCAGATGCTCTGCTGTGTTCGCCGCTCCCATCAATACGCCATAATACCCTCTTCTCCATTCCTCTGATTTCTTGGTGATATCGTAACCAGCTTTACCGACCCCAGCAACCAAGATCCCTCCCTCATCTTGTTCCTCTATATCCTTTCCATCAAGTTTCGGATCCTCTAGTCTCTCTAAAAGCTCTCTATATCCAATTCCCAAATTCTGCCAGTTGACTGGAATCAATCTTTCGAGCCCTTCCTCTCCTTCCTCATTATCCATAGTCATCCTGTAAATAACCCTCGTCCTCCACCTCCATTCTCCGGGACTTGGGAATTGGTGATTGAGCCATTCTTGATGAATTCCCCATGCTACAAATAAGAACAAATTCACACCAACATAAATGAATATTATATATTTTCCAGCTTTAATGAACTCAGATTTGAGCCAATTTTTCGTTTCCGTAGAAACATATCGAACGACAGCAGGTTTGCGATGGGTAGAAGAGAGGTAAGGAAACTGAGGACGAGGAGTTGGACGGCGAAAGGTTGTATGAGTGAGAGATTGTGAGAAGCCTGGTTTAAGACTTTGAGTGAAGAATCTTGGCGATGAAGTATTAGGTGGGCGGAAAGGTCGAAGAAGTGGTATTCTGCGTATTGGAAATCGTGGACGCATTTTGAGCTAAAATGTATCACTTGAATTATGAAGCTGTTGAATATTTGGAAATATTGAATTTCAGGCTTCGGTCGCAAGTTTTTCCAGCCGGTTGAGGCCTTACTGCATAGCATCGACTCCAAACAGCAATGAAATAAGCTACCAATAGATGAAGAAATCAAAAGAATTATATTAATTGTACATTTATGATTTAAGTTGTGTGTTTTCAATTGTTTAGTAGTAATCATTCATTCAACAAGCTTCGCATACCAATAATGCTTCATACTCAATTCTAATATTCCACAGCAAAGCACTCTCCACAATGCTGCGTTATCACACAAAGTCCGCAGAGAGGGTTCTTTCCATTATGCCAAAGATTTAGTATATCATGAAGTCACGAGATGATCATATTGTAACCCTTGATCATTGATATATGCAAGTCGTTGCTTTTCCTACTACATCTGATGGCTTTTTGCTGTAATTATCCCCTTAACTTCAATGGCTTCAAACCATACCGTCAAACTAATCGTCTCGAACGAAACAAGTCATCACCATCCTTTCGAATCATTCCACTGTTTTCGTTTGCAGTTGATCCAACAGACCCTCTATAGTATACCGTTCCGTTGTCTTCCAGCATCCAGTCGGATACGTCAAGATGAGTAGGAAACCATTGGTCTACTTAAAAGCTCCTGTACCAATGCATGAAAAAGACCTTATAAATCAACCCGCTTTTCAACTTTCCCATTCTCAATCTTCAGCTCAACTCCATCCTGTCTATCTTCGTCACCGAATCCCTCATCCCCAAATCCCATGTCTTCGCAATCTTCTTCTCCATCATCCATTCTCACAAAGGTTGGATTTACATACTCTCCACCTTGACTATCCCAATCCGCAACCTCTTGAAAGAAGTCAATAACCGTACGATAACCTTTGGGTAAAAGACATTCGGTATAACAAGGTTCACTCAGACTAAACACTGGAGATCCAAATGCTATGATACGCCGAGTGCCATCAGGACCTGCGAGATAGGTACCTGCCGGCTCAGGAGAGTTCAAGTAGACACGACCACGGGCTTGCATCCATTCTAGAAGAAGAGGATTCCTGTAATCAATGGATTGCCACCATGTAGCTAAAGCTGCGAAAGCTTGCATACGGGATCCCCACTTCTTCCAATTTTCCAGTTTGTCCAAGAAACGGGTTACGCCCATGGCGCCTTCAGAAACCCCAATTACATCGATCTTGGCCACCTTCGGCATAAGTTCTTCGATGACATGGTTGAAAATGTAATCGATATGTTCATCTGTATTGCGATTCCCAGGGACTGTGTTTTTGATGGCATCAAGGCGGGTGGTTTTTTCGACACAACTAGATTGAGGTAATGCAGACCAAGTCATCAAGGTGACGGGCTTTCGGCCGCGACGATACCAATAAATTTGACCCATGTTAGCGAGAATGATGGCTGGTGGCTCAGATTCACCTGAAGCTGCGCCCTTCTCCTGGATATACTTGACCATGTTTACGGCAGAGCCAGTATCGATTCCGCCTGCCCCACCCAAGACACGATGAGCCAAAACTCCAATATCATCCTTAGGTTCGTAAAATAGAACGATGACTCGAGTGGCAGTGGAGAGATTGGAGGATGTTAGAATGTGGATATGTGGAGAAGTTTCCGGAGCATTGAGAGGAAGAAGGATCTTCTGGAGGCCAAGGCTGAGAAGACGTTCCATTACTATATCACGGATGGCATCTAGATTTCATATTAGCCTCAGTGAAATACTGCAGGTAAATGGAACTGACGATTCATAGCTTCACGTTGCAGTTGATTATATCGATCATTTTTGGTAAGGAAGTACTTGAAGTAAGCCTTTGGATTCTCGATAGATCTGATCTCATCTTTCTCGTTGATGAAGTATCTGGGTACAGGTTAGTGATCTTTGAGACCGTCAAAAGATAGGGATAAATATGAGAGATGTATATATACCCAAGCCCATCAAGAGTAGGTTCAAATTTAGGGTCTTTTGGAAGACCTGAGGGTAGTCGACGAAACATATTGGTGTATCTTGCGGTGTAGTTTGATTGGATTGCGTTGAAAGGTATGGTAAACAATATGACTTGCGTTGACTTATTGAGATAATCTTCAGAAGACCTCGAAGTTGAGAAGACGGTAAAAATCACGAGAAGAGGGGTCGTGAAAGAAAGCGAATCTAGTGAGTGAATGGACGGAAACTTAATAGTAAAGAAAAAGAAGAAATGAAAGTGAATTTGTATATCGCAAAGTATTTGAGAAAAATAGGTAAGTGTTCAACTTTGAAGTTTGGGGAGGATCTGAAGTTTGTGTGTTTGGGTGGTGCTTTGTTTGTGTTTGTGATGGAAGAGGGTTGCATTCAGGACGGAAGAAGAAGTGAAGGTTTTCTGCAAGGCTACCAAGTATAGATGAGAATAAATGCTTAATTCGGGAAATTGCAGGTTGAGTGTTGAAATCAGCAGCGATGAATTTCCTCACGGCAACTACCCATTAGAAACATCAACCTTCGCCCTCTACATGTGTAGATATTTTACATCTTATGTGAATGTAGGTTCAGATTCATGTTGCTACAACCTGACCAAGGAATGATCTTTGCACGACTCTAATATTTGGCAACCAGATTCCAGTCAGAGATGCGTAGAATGCCTATTGCCATATTATGACATCCAAATAGAACAAGCCGAATAGTTCTGTTCTTCTTTCATTTTATCCACTTCATCATCTTTGTATTTGCGTGCGGTACCAGTGTAAATCTCATCTTCATGCCCATATATGTTACATGTCAAACGCCGGAGTACTTCTGCAATCGTACATTCGTAATTGGGCTCGTAGCTTTCAGGTTCTTTGACGCTTACTCGCAGGTCCGTATATCTTTTGTCCCTCACCCTCCATTCATTCGGTCAAAGTATACATTCTTTACCAACTTGCTTTCTTAACACCCGGTAAATCTCCCGACAGCGCATTCATTCTGAAGTTGTACTGTAATCGTAGGTATATGATCAGCAAAATTCGCATACCTATATCCTCTCTAACATCCCTCATATTCCAGAGCCATAACAAAAGAAGCACATACCCTGGACATTTTGAAATCCCTCAAGATACCTCTTCCTTTACCTCCCAAGATACATCTATTCCTAATTTGCGTTGGTCTTGTATAACAATGCATTTGAGTCAATTCCAATTGTGCTTGGAAACGAACTCTAGGAGGAAGTGAAAGATTGCGGATTATGTAGCGAAGAGCTTGTCTATTCGCAGGGAAATTTGTCGGTCAGCCATTGAAGTTGCAATATGAAATGGAGTGAGCCAGATAGTAATGTGCGAGATGCGGTGCGGTGAATAATATAATGAACTGAAACTCAAAGGAGGGCGGGACTTGAACAAGCTAGGTTTGGGGGGAAGAAAACATACCTTTCAGTCTCATGCTCAGCGAACACTTGTCGCTTGGTATGGTCACGAATGACTTTGATGTTGATAAAACATCCTAGATCTAGCTTTTTGGCTCGAAACATTGACATCTTGAGAACTGTGGGAGTTGAACTTAAGGCAATCACTGAGATTGAGGTTGCGGAACTGCATAATTTGGGAAGATTGTGAAAATAGTTCATGCCTTAAGTTTGGGGCTTCAAGTTTAGGTAATCCACATATGTTGATGCACCTGGTGATGCTAGAAATTACTTATGGGTGCATATGACTGCTGAATATTGAATATTGACATTCAAAGGCACTTTTAAGTATTGACGATGAATAAATCAGATTGTTCAATCCGGCGATATCTGTATGACAAGTATATATATCACTTATATGTCGCCAGCGATGACACTATTACATCAAGACATCCATCCATCGCCGACAGCAGTCTGTCTACACGCAATTCTCCTTTGCATATAGCTTGGTAGGTATGGCCATTGAAGACTAGTGGTCTCCCTATTACCTGGAGTCTAAATACAACCATAACTTTTGGAGCGGCAAAAACCTAGAGGTCATAACATTTGGTGTCTCTTCTTGGAGGTGATAAGTTTTGCGGATCGAGTACCTTCATTGTTGAGAATATTGAACCACTTCCTGTGATATATCACCAGTTGCAACCTTACCTAGGTACTGTTTTTCTTTAGATCCTAAGGCTTAAGAGCTAAATGGCGTCATGAAAATTTGACAATAATCATGGGTTTACAGGAGTCCGGATTGTAGTTCAATAAAGAGAGACTCCAAATTCCCAAATCCAATTGAGACATTCGGTCTAGAGTCACTGTAAAGTGCTTTTTCAATAATTTTAAAGATTGAAAGCTTTCAGCTAGTCTGCCGGTTTGACCGATTGGATGACTGGGACTGTCGTAACCCAATCTACCTTCTGATAGCTCCTTCCAATTGTGTATACAAAAAGTGCAATTTTCTATTCTATCGTATCGCAAAATTACCACATACAAGATTTCCATCTTCAGTCCTTGATATCCAGTCATCAAGTCATACTTAGCTGTCATTATTAGATTCTAGTTTATTGCTATGACATCAGAACACTTGCAGCTCTGAAGTATCTTCTATCAAAAGTCATAATATTGCCTTCCTGTGCTGCCTTTCCATTCAGTACGAAGCCAATCTCGGACGGACTTCTTTGACCGACCCTCAACCACGTCAATCCAGAGCCCAGGAATTCTTGTTCCCAGAGCTCAATCAAATGTTCTCCGTCTTTTCGTGGGGAACGTCTCGCAAGAAAGATGAGTACTATACCTGCGAATTTTGTGGCATACAGTGCAAGAGAATACACCATTTGGAGCAGCACAATCTCGGGAAACAACATTTGGCCAAAGTGGAGGCTGCCAAGACGCTTAAGCCTACTGCAAAGACGGCACAGTCAGTGACATGCTCCTCTCACTGTTCTAACTTCACAGTCTAATATACTTGATCAGACAGCAAGGGCCGAGAATGACCGTAATAGTCGTTGGCAAAGCCAGGAAACGATATCAGATATCGCACGACGTGCTATACGACGCTTCTCCATATTTTCGGAAACTTTGCGACAATCGTGCCGTTTCAGTCCTGGACTTCAGCTTTCGGGTAGAGGAGGAATGTGAACAATTTGGAATCTTCATCTATTGCCTTGAAAATCAGGATTTGAATATTCCCACTCCCATAGGGGTGGTGCCAGCATTGTTAGAGCTATATTTCGTCGCAGCCAAATACCAAGTCAGCTTCTTGCAGGATAGGATCATAGATCACCTACTAATTATGAAGCGCTCTCTACAAGAATGGAACATTAAACGATTGTACGACAATACGAATGCTACGTCGAAGCTACGTTGGCTTTGTGCTTGTGATACCACTTGTCTTCTTCGTTCCTCTGCGAGAGAGATACCTGCTTCACAAGATTCAATTGAGTATAAGTTATTAAGAGCAGCAGAAGAATGTCCCGAGTTTGCATTTGATGTTTTCCGGGTTCAGCTAATATACAATACCTGCAATTGGCCCAGAACCTACATGCATGATTTTCATGCCTGCGAATTTCATTGCCATGCGGCTGATAAGCCATGCCTCCACATTAATTTTGACGGATCACCCAGATTGCCTGGTAGTTTTGCCAATGCGCGAAATTTGGATGGAGCTTTAAGAGATCGCTCAAATGGAAGGATCATAAGGAAAAGACGACGTGATCGAAATGGCGCTGAGGGTAGCATCGACAGATCAGTTAGAAGAAAGGTCGAAGCGGTCATTATAAAAGACGAGCCCAACACACCTTAGGAAGAGGGGACATGGAATCAGCTCTTCAATGGTAGATACAAAGTCTAAGTCGCCTACATCAGTAACAAGATGACGAAAACGATTGTATTTGAAGTGATATCGTTTCAGCAGAATGTGAGCTTTGTCAAAAGAGGATAGTGGCTTCGCATCGGATATAAGGATGATTGGATTACATAGCTTACCAAGACTATAGAAGAACCTTGGAATGCAGAAGAAGAGAGAAGAGGCTGTGAACATCATAATGATAATGAAGAAGGGAGACAAGTCAGAGCTAGATGACCAAAAATGATAGCATTGAATATGATACCTAGCATAACTGACTGACACAACGTTCACATATACCCATGAACCACCACCTCGAATTCAACTATCAATTCAAAATTCCGTTCAACAATCCCACTCCTTCCAATCTCAAATCTAACAAAGCTTCTCAATTATCGATCAGATCAACGAAATTTGTCTTCAATAACCGATCATGCGATCTAAACACTGAACGATGAAATACACATTCAAATTGCCCACCAACTTACTCGAAAAATGCCATCCGTCTCAGGATACTAACGCCAATCCCGAAAACCGATAGTTATATCTCTTGACTATTAATTCATCATGAGAGAAACAATATGAATAAAGTCTTTATTTATCATTGTATATCAGAGAATAAAATCTCAATTACATAGTAAATCGTACATACATACTACACACGTATTATCAAAAATACACATCCCCTCACTTCATTTATTCTTTTCTAATGAATAGATCAAGCACATAAGAATAAATACTAGGTCGATATCTCTTAAAGACTGACTTGAACCGGTGATTTTTAAATTCACTTCTCTATCTATCTAGCCAGGTAGGTATTTGAAGGTATTTCAAGTTGAAGAAAACCCCATTTACTTATGAATTATTTCTCTTCGAACTATTAATTAACATCCAGTACATCTCTTACATATCCGTTCCAATACAAACCAAAACCATACTACTCAGTAAAATAAAATCCAAACTAAATCAGCATCAATAAATACTACTACACAGCAACGTTAATCGAAACCCTTTAAAAATAATAATAATAAAAAATAAAGAAACGAAGTGATAGAGACTCAAATAAATGATTGATGTTTAAGTATATAAAGTACCTACCTTCCAGTCCTACCTACGTACATAGATAGATAGCTATTATGTATGTAAATTTAAGAACAAATAGTTATCAAAGTACTCATACAACAAAATAATAAGTATCATTTCGTGCTCAATATAGATATATTAGCAATTTAGAAAGACTACTCTAAACAACAAACCCACCCACCCATTCCTTCATTCCCTCATTCCTCCCTCTCCACAAAAGCAGCACCCACTCACCTACTACCTGCCTATCTCCTCTCAACCCAAACATCCCCAAACATCCCCCCTCAACCCAAAAATCCTCCCCAACATCTCCATCAACAAACCAAGCCGGAAAAAAAATGTACCAAAAGAATTTGGAGCGGCAGGGAGTCGAACCCTGGACTTCATCGATTTTTCAATTATCAAAATCTGATGAGAAATTTGATATTGCAAACGAGGCACTCTACCACTGAGTTACAGCCCCTGATTGGTAATTTGTTATGATATATTGTAGGTAGTTTAGAAATATATTCTATAAATTACAAGGTAGGGAGAAAGAAGATGAGTGGATTTCGCTGGGTGTGGTGGGGTGGCATGGTGGGAGATGGAAAATTGTGGAGTTTGGGATTTCGATTTGTTGGAAGGGGAGGGCTTGGAGGAGAGATCTCGGGAAATGTATTTTCTTTATTAGCTTGAGTACTAGATAGATATACAACGCTCATCCAGATCTTTGACTGCAATTACTATGTATACTGAGGAGGGTTTTGATCATATGTTTTAATTGCTTGCCGGGTATCTGGAGTATATATATCTCGAGAATTCTCGAAATTTGAGATATACCTAAGAGACGAGATGAGAAGAGGAGATAAAATGAAATCAAAAACGGAATAGATGCTAAATATTGGATTTTGCATGTCGCGCGCGATGCATGCCTAGGTAGATAGTCTTCTTATATCAATCCACTAATTCAATCCCTTCTGTCAGAAATATAAATAAATGCATGTCCCAGACTGACTCCTTATCGCAGAAAAATCATCAGCAGAAAACGACGCAGTAAGTAAAGTTTCCCGATAAAGCCCCTCTTAAAGCAAAACTCGCCATGCGAAACTACCTAGATACGCCAACCAGCAGAACAAACCCATCACGCCCGCGGAGCAGTTTTACTCATATAAGTATCATGCTTCGCAGTCCTATGAGTCAACTGTCCACACCTTTCACAGATATGCGATAATTGACACTTAGTTCTCTTCCTAATACACGTACCCCGTTGCCACATTTGACAGGAGGCAAATTTTAATTCGATTGCAGAATCTTGTTGTTCTACCTCTTCAATATAATGCTGTTGGCGACGAGACGAGGAATGAGAATCTCCAGGCCAATTTTCTGAGATGTGAGGAGAATTTGCTTGTGAGTGACCATGATCAAGACGTCCTTCTCGACGGAAGTGACTGGACTCTCCTCCTGTACGATCAGAACGTTGTTTGTCACTCTTGGGAAAAGCATCATCGTGCTCGTGATAAATGCTTCGATGACCTCCATTACATATAGAGCAGATATGTCGTAGAGTACAATTTGTGACTCGCACGGCGCATCTACCGGCGTTCCAGTCTCGGCAGGTTTCAATGGAAGGATCTTTATTCGCAGCTCGAAAGTTTGGCTGGTATTGATGATGATGAAGAGAAGAATGTTGAAGATCGCATTTCAAACACAAGTGTTGAAGTCCACAGGCTTTATTGCAACGTCCTTTATAGTTGTAGATTAGGCAATACCCAGGTCGTAATGGTGCTACACCTGGTATATTTCGTGAATTTGAAGTACCTGGTTGACTGAATGAAGGTTGAGATTGGACGAGAATTGATGAAGAAGTGGCTTTTGAAGGTATATGGGAATGGACTTCAGAACCGATAAAGGATGGCTCTGGATCTTGCTCCTCGGTATCACTATCACTATCACTGTCGCTTGAATCAGACTCCGGATATATCTCAACTTGGGAAACAGCTTGTGAGATAGATTGTTCGTCATAAGAGTCTGTTTCTTCATCAGTCGACCAACCATTCATTATCTCATCATCGTCATCACTTGAACTAATGTCCGAACTAGTTCCTGAACTTCGCTCTGAGCTATCTTCTTCCGAAGACTCAGACTCGGAGTTTTGAACTTTGGATGGTTTCTTTCCATTTGCCTTTTGCGATACAGAAGTTTTGATGCTAGACTTGAGACTTGCATTGGCGGTCTTTGGTTTCTTAGTGATGATAGAGTCACCGTCATGAGCAGTAGCATCTTCAGTGACAACAGCTTTTCTTTTTTTAATGCTTCTTCTTGAAGACCCCTTCGAAATTACATCTTCAGTGGCAGTGGGACTATCACGAACATTGAGAATATCACGTATAGCTTCGGAACGTTTGGTATTTCCAAGCTTGTTCGTAACAACGGTACCAGGTACAATTCGAGTATTTTGTGGAGAAAATGACGATAATGGTACTCTCCATGCATTTGCCAGTTGCTCATCATAAGTCTTGGACTCCGTAACTTTCTTTCCTGGTTCGATGGAATTTTCGGAAGCTTCACGATCCATATCGATATCAGATGCTCCGTAAAGATCCTCACTTGGTGCTTCGTTTTTGACATTTTCTGAACTATGCTTCTGCGATCGATCAGTCTTTTTGCTTTCTGGAGGAACAACTCTTGTTGATGGTGGATTTCTGATAGGAGCCAGGGGAGTTGTTGAAGATTGCTTTGTGACTTTCTCTGTAATGGACTTCTTCATTGTGATCTCTTGAAGCACACTCATTTCTTGGTCTTCGTTGATTACTTCACCCACAACTGGATGAACAATTTCATGACCAGCCCCCGGAGTCTTATTCCTTCCATCTCCAGACTCAAGATTCTCATGTTCTGCGAGGAGAACTTCTGACTCTGAAGACCTTGGCGGGGTACTTTGTCGTGCACTTGAACGCACATCTTGATCAGAAGGAGTATCAATAATCTGTGAACGATTCAAAAGCACAGCATCTTCGACCCCATCAAAAATCTTGGAAATATGCTCTGGTACTTCTGCCGGCTCCGTAATTCCCGTACGATGACAAGTTTCTCCCGGTGAATGGCAATGAAATGCGCAAACTGGCAGACCAGAATCATGAACATCTCTCCAGTCCGTATCAAAACCTCTGATATAATCCCGGTGAAAAAGATCCACTAGATGAAAGTCCGCAAAGATGTCCGGATTACCCCTGCCAGAAGAAATGAATTTCTTACGATTATCCCTCTGTGATGCAGTTGCAGGTCCCGTTTCTCGTCCCCAAGACCAAGCTGCTGATGCCGCAGAATACCATCTCAGTAAGCTTCCTTTTGAAGTATTGTGATATATCTCTTCTGTGTGAGCATGAATTTCCTGCTTGTATTTGAAATCATAAACTCGTAAAGCATCAATCGTCTTGTTCATTAAATCATTGAGTGCGAACTCCTCAGCTACATAATAGATCCATCTCAAACGCTGGGTATAGATTGGATCGATGTCCTTTGGGGGGTTTGGTACTTTTCCATGGTATGCATAGAGGGCAATACATGTGAAAGCATCATATTTATTCTGAGCGCATGTGAGAGTAAATCGACCATCAACTTGCTTCTTCCGACGACAAAATTGAGCAAATTTGGGAGAAAGTCGAGTCAATGGCCGGGTATGAAAAGTGATTTCTTGTTCTTTGACTCCACCGTTGCAAATTGTTGCGGTTTCAATTCCCAAAATACTATGAAGTATTAGCATTCAATTAATACGAAGGGAGATCGAATCCTTTACTCTGGAGTGATAGGCCATTCGTTCCTATCGTTTGCCTCATCAGAAGCCATGGTGGAAGAATCAGCGGAGCTTGACTTTATCTGAAGATATACAGATATTAAAGAGATATTGTAAGTATTGCGAGAATTCAATCCAAACTGTCAACAGAAGTGAGCTAAGATCCAAAGTCAAGTGGATTCGATTCAACCACGCAAGGCTGAAAAGCCAAGAGTGAAATTGAGGGGTGGATGGTTCAATCGAGGGAGGGAGACGCGACTTAGCGCGGGCCAATGTCTCGAAAGCATGTGATAAATTTCTTTCTCAATATCGAATATCCCAAAAGCCACTATCACAATTTGTCTCACCCAGAAATGTTACAAATCTAACGTGGTCACATCGATTTCCGAGACATGCATTCATTATGTTTAGATTCGGATTTGTATTGGTCAATACTAGATATCAATGGTATAAAGCAGAATCTCCTCCCTTACAAATACTACATGCAGGCATGCAATTTCTTGTATTTGTTATCATCGCACCCCTGGTAAAATCTGTTGAAGTTACTACAAGTTTCTTGTGGAAAAATGAGGATCTGGGGAGAAGTAGGGGTAGAATTGAGATTGTTAGATATGAAAGCACTAACCCTGGATGTGTCAACGCCACAACCATAATTCGACATTACAGAGCCAGATGTGAGACGACTCGTATCGTTTCTCATAGTAGTAATTTGACCGTTGGATTGATTGAAAAGTACTGGGGCTCTTGGCTTGATACTTGTATCTTCATCATGGCCTTTGCGAAAACCCAGTGCGTCACAGATTCGCTGCTGTTGTTGCTGTGCCCCTCTAGCAGTGCCTGTAGGCTCAGATTTTCTATCTCGTGAAGTGTTACCGCTGATTATGACGAATGGTCGCTTCCTAATTGAGCTTTCCTCGCCGTTGGTCTCGAGTGGTTGTTTACCTGGATTCGAAATAACATCCTCGTTGCTTCCTAGTATTGGACTTTCACTCCTCGGTCTCTTCCCTAAGACAGTTGTCCTCGCAGGTTGATTGAAGTCATTTTCCTCGCCACCATCTTCTTTCTTGATCTTTGTGCCAGCCGTTGCAGTGACCTGCCGAGGCTTCTCTTGTGTGAAGATGGGAAGGTCGTCATCATTTCCCCCCTCTTCGACTACTTCGGAACTTTCACTTTCGCTCACACATCTCTGCGGACTGTCTTTGATATTACCCTCCATTCTACGATTACCATCGTTCTTGATATTAATTGGATGTATCTGCCCGTGGGTTCTGCTATCATGATAAGATTTGGGAGATGCAAGCAACACTAGGCGTTGGCATATCTCCCCTACCCCATGCGTATGAAAAGTACAATGTCCAAGTCCACTTTCATCAGAAGGAACTCGATAATCGCTTTTTGCATTTGAAATGTTAGATTCGAATCTCAATTGCAACTTCATAACGTCGTAAAGAATGTCCGCCTTATCTTTGATAGCTTCGAGTCGTTTTAGTTTTTGACTATTGGGAGAACTTGGGCGACCAAAATACCATGCCGCACTTAGAGCACAGTAATACCGTAAAGCGCTTTTCCTGGTGGTATTTTTGTAGACTTCTGGCATGTGCTTGTAAATATCTCGATCAAATCGACAATCATGAGTCTGAATCGCATCCATGGTCTTGTCCATTAAATCAATGATCTCGAATCGTTCTGCCAAATAGTATAGTTCTCTCATCTGTCGACCGTAAGAGCTAGATCCGGGGCCATCTTTGTTAGGGCATGCTGGGACATACCCTTTGTATAAGTATGTGACGAGGATAGAGAATGCGTTTTCGAATCGTGGTTCACAATGGAATTGATATTTCCCCTTCTCTCTGAGTACTTTCATATGATTTTCGAAGGCTGTGGAACGACTGGAGAGGAGTTTCTTATGGAAAGCGACTTCTTTCTTTTGTTTGCCAACTTGAACAGTAACAAACTCTGTCCCTAAAGCTCTGATGGAGAGTAGGAAGTTAGAAATTGATAACAAATCAAGGTGAGAGCACATACTTCTCATCCAGAGGCCAATTATCTTTGAAATTTTGGATCACCATTTTGAAGTCAGGTTATGTTGTGATGTTATGAAGTACTTAGTGTATGAGGAGAATATCTAGAAGATTATCGAGTAATGAATTAAAAAAAAGCGATTAATATCGAGAAATCCATGCGGAAATGTAATATTTCGATAGAAAGTCAAATTCCATCGCTGCCCCTCATCCCTTTACTCAATTCTACAAACGCGTTTGAGTTGGGGAGGAAGACATGTAACGCACGGACAACCTTGTTTGTACTTCATGTAAATATTTGAATTTCTATCACATCTCACCTACTCAACTCTACCTAGATAGCTAGGGAGTATTGATAACTCAAGATCAATAGTTTCAAGAAATAGTTTGATGGCGTTGGCTCACTTGATACCAGATATCCTGAGGAGATGATGGAGCCAGAAGTGGAAATGTGAATCCATCCCTTACTTCAGATCGAGGGTTGCTAATTCACTCCCAATTACCTGGCCTTCCGAGAGCACCTTCATCTCGAAAAGACAATTGGTTTGTCAAATCTGAATCGAAAGGTTGAAATTGCAATACTGTGTCTTAATACCTCTTGCAAAGACTCTTCAATGGCGACAATCTTGACGTGATTCCTCTCATATAAGATCCCTCATTCCATCTTGCTCACAACATCGCCAACCAATTGATAATCATCATGCTCTTTACCAAGTTTCCCCTCAGATCCAAATGAACCCCATCATATTTTCTCGCTTGAATACTCATATTCCAAGTGCCTAGGTGCTCTAATCCTCTTTTTTCTGCTTCGATTCCCACCGCCTCTTCATATAACATCAATGCTTTATTCCCTTGACTTACAATCCACTCATCCGTCTTTTCTTTACCTGCCGCGTTTGGAGTGACAAAAAGACCTTTCCATTTCTCCCGACCAATTGTAGTGTCTAGGAGTGTAACTAAAGTGTCAAGCCATTGGATTGTCTTTGGAAGGTCGAGATCAGACCAAAGACCATGACCGAAGATTATAGCTATAGGCTTGGAAGTAGGACGGGCAAGAAGATCAGCGCGGAGGCGAGAAATTTCGTCTTCTGGTACGTTGAAGTAGACAATTTCTTCCACTATTTTTGTGAATGTTAGCCGTGGAAACCTCTTCAAGATGATAAAAAACTCACTCATGACGTTGACTGAATTTGAACAAGATATGCTTCCTGGATCATGAGCCTCTACATCTGAGGTCTTATATATACCCTGTACTGAACAAGCTTTGACATCAAACTGTTCATTGCAAAAACACTCCTTCCTAATTTTCACCGGTATGTTAGTCTCTACTTTTCAAACCCAGTTGAGAGGCCCCTAGCAAGTAGGAGACAATAGACTCGGCCTGCGAATGTTCAGAAGTATTCCGAAGATTCAAATGCTGGATATATTTTGGGGTGCGACATGATGATGCTTACCTCTCTTGTACACTAAAATTCCAATCTGTCACTGCCCCATAGCCAATATCCTTTCTCAAAAAGATATTGAAGCATCCCGTAACATGTCTTAACATACTATCCCCAATGATCAAGACCTTCTCAAACCTTCCGAATATCTCACATATTTCCTCCGATGTGAACCAGCGAAAATCACAAGTCCTAGGCATGTACGGAGCATCAAATCCAATTCGACCACCCGACGCCATAGCCGTAAGCATGGAGCGTCGATTTGTACATAATGGGCCAAAAGGAGCGTGAAGATCCAATGAGGAAATATTGCAAGTGTTTCGAAATTTATAGCTTGCGAATGCATCAATGGAGTCTGGAGCTCTATAAGCTGTTGATTCTATCGGTTGAAACGGGACACTGGGAACAGTGCTATTTTTCAAATCAACAATGGACTTTGAAGGAGGCTATATCATGTCAGCACTGTCTGGACATTTGTAGGGCGGACAAACATCTGCAGCATCGACTTTACGTAAGGTTCCATGGAACCAAAATAGACCAGCACAGAAAATCATAGCAATCCCAATTCTTGTTGGGGTTATACGAAAGCCTGAGAAGCGTGAATGACGGCTTGCTCTAGCCCACCTGTATGGAAGATTCGGTGAAGTTACAGGAGTTGTAAATGGATCTTCTTTTTGCCACATTTCGATGATAGGAAACAAGATCAGGCAAATAATGAACGATAGAGAGTGAAAGTTGGTATGGCGCGGTTAAATAAATCCGAACTCGTTCATACTGGTTCAGTCGTGAATTTTCTTTTCAAGAGAAATGATTGATCTCGATGTAAGTCCGTCATAAGAAGAGATTTAAAACATGTAAATTGCACCAGACCATTTTCAGAAGTCGTGAGTGAGACGAATAGGGAAGTCGCATCTGGATTCTTCTCCTCATGTTTTGCAGGAAAGAAACATCGATGATCTATTGAAGTTGCGGAGGGAGGAAAGAATGGAGGAAAGAGACATAGGCACTGATAAAATATACTCAATCGGCAATCTATAGTTCAATCGTAAAAGGGGCTCTTGGACAATCAGAAGCTTTAGAATACAATTTGTAGGCCAGATACCAAGTACAAAGTGGATGATGATCATGCACTCCTCACTCGAGTGGATGCTGAACCCCATTAAATATGTTCATTGACAACTAGCTCATACATACACGATTGAACGAAGTATATGGCCCTTTGATTCTAAATACAAGACCACGATCCGGGGAACTGTGTATCGCCTCTCTTCACAAGATGTGCTCCTTGTGTGATAAGTCTAACATGATACACTCCCTAACACGACGCAGAGGAGAACAATCATACACCAATTTCAAATATACCTACCTGGTAGGCTCATAACACCGCTGAATGGCGCATTTCAGAGTGACAATTAAATAAGCCCATGCCAATCTAGAATGTAACTAGATTCTTTCCAATATGGTTTATTCTATCGACGCATAAGGAAGCTTATGGGATACATCAATGCTTTAGCAATATCAAGCATCCAGCCTCCCCAGCCTCTGATTCTTTGAACTGTATTGAGCAACTTGATAAATCTTAGAGTAAAAACCTCAAGTTCGACAAAATCATCAGCATAAGCCTCCCACACAGCTTTCTCATTTCCTTCTTTTGAGGTCTCTGGTAATAAGTCAAAATCCCCATCAACTCGAACCTTTGGACCGATGACCAAAGCTCTACCAACTATTCTTGTATCGGCCACAAGTCTCGTGCCGGCATCCACGACGTCCTCCGGTTTGCCCATTGCTCCGCCTGCCAATATCAATCTACCGCCTGCAGGGATTATAGCCGTATCAATAAAGTATGGGCATAACATGTTGACCCGAATGCCATTAGCAAAGGCTGTAGATCTCAATGAACGGAACATCCCCAAGACCCCATGTTTTGCGACTGAATATTCTACCGATCCAGCAAGAGGAGCAAGTGAGGCTACCGATCCAATCAAAAGTAAATGTCTATCCGGTGTATTTGGGCCGGGGATTGCCGATGCTTTGGCTGTTTGTGATCTGGGGTTTCGAGGCAGATGCCACATGGCCAAGTGTGCGGTATACATAACTCCGACCATGTCAACGTCGAAGGCTTTGAAGTTCGGCTTGGGTGGTTCTGGCAAATCTAGACCCATAGGTCTCTGAAATGACATGGGATCTTCTACTATTCCCGCATTTGCAACCACGGTATCAATACCTTTGGTGGGACTTAGCTCCGTAGCTGTACGAAAGAAGTCGACTTGTGATTGCCAATTTGTTACATCACAATATAAAAAATGATGGTTTTGACTGCCAGTCTCCTTGCGCACTTCCTCGACCAATGCTTTCCCCTTTGCACTATTGACATCTCCAATTATTACATTTGCTCCATGCTGTGCCCATGTTCTGAAGAAACCTTCGCCGAAACCAGATGCTCCACCGGTTATAATGATCGTTTTTCCTGCTACCCAGCCCGCATCGTATGGACTTGTGGTATCTACTGGATGTGATTGATGAATGATATCAGCAACATCTTGAGATGGGTTTGATGTAGCCATTTCGCGATATGAATTGTCTCAAAGATGAAGGACTGAAAAAGGACGCGATGTTGCACCTCACAGTGAATTTATATGTTCGAAATGATCTGCAGCCGTCCACGTATTGAATGCGTGTATTAGTTCATGTAAGGAGAGCACAGCTGGGAAAGGACGAGGCGTTGAGCTGAGCAGTGATTGCCTGAGTAGCGGTAAGGGAATTCCAGTAGAAAACAAGACGAGAAGATAAGAACCATTATTTATTACATATTCAAGGAAACACTAGACCTTATACTTATTAGAACATTGATTTTCAATTTTTCATGAATCATAACGAAACATTTGAGGGGTCAGAATTCGAGTAAGTTAGCATGCGAGCTTGATGTAGGAGGCTAAGAGGGGCTAGGGGATAACCCGAGGTAGCAGAAGTGGGGAACGGCTGACAGCATTTTTGAACAAAAGAACTCAAGCTCAAGCTCAATTCACCATTGATATCGCGACAACTGGTACTCTAGCGGCAGTGGACACGAAGAGCGATCCAAAGAAGCACTTTACCGATTGATTTGTCGATAGGCTGACCAATTCTAGTGATATGGGGAAGGTCCCAACTACCATTGATTGACAGCTATTCTGGTCTGATCAGGACGTTTGAAGGGGTTGCTTTTCCTCCTTAAACCACCCCGAATGTCTGTATATCCTGAGACAGCAAGGTTCCGGAAAAAGGAAGAAAGATATCGGCAATAGCGATATACAACTATGCCGCGCGCAAGTGCGCAAAAGGTATCTCATATCTTAACCTTACCAGGTGGAAGGTAGTTGGAAGACATTGGTAAAGAGACAGTTCTCACTCGATGCTATTATATATCCATCCTTAGTTGTGTCACATCTACCCATAATATTCATCATGTTCTACGACATAATACGCGAAATCTTACATACTATTACAGCCGATGCCGTTTTTGGACAAATTCATGTTGTCCTCCGCGTATAAATACTTTGCCAAGCAGAAATCATAGTTGGACCTCTACCAATTGAATACTACATTGTCCCGATTCTTTTCCATTATGTCCAAGTACCATTATGGGCTCCACTACATATCTTGACCCATCATGGGTCAAGATATTCCAATACGATCGGCGTCCTCTGGTACCTTCCCACTACCGAGCACAAGTTAAAGCCAGAGACCAGAAATTTCCTCTAAACCTACAGCAATGTCCTCATATCCACCGAGCTTCTACACATATCAACACAATTGTAAGTCACTTGCAAAACATTGTTGCTTTTCGTATTCAAACTTCACCTTGACCTTCATCCTCATTTTCAACACAAAAAGACATGGGCAATCCGTTCTCACATGTACACTCGACAAGAAATTCTTCTTAACCCTACCATCTCCCGCCATTTTATGTGCGACAAAATTCTAAAAGTCGTAAAAACGGAGCGACTTTGGTAGATGTGGGAACTTTTATCGTTCAGGAATTGCGTAGATTTGTGCTGGATTTTGCGCTTTCCATCAATATGTATGGAATAGACATCGTCAATCATTGGGATCTAGGATTCGACATGTTACATGATCATGAGAAGTTTCCTGCTGATTATATCGAAAGTGATATCATACATCTCAATTCGAGTCCGAAAGAGTGAAACGGGAAATGCATATCATTTGGATAACTTACGTTTTACATCAATGGACTTGGGAGGGACAAGGAATAGCGGCCAAGAGCTTGGTAAATCTTTTACAAGTCGCAATATTGGTGGCGGGATACCATTTCGGAAGGAGCCCAGCGTTTCTTCCAGAAAAAAACAGAGTTGACGAAAGGAGTTCGCTGGCTGAATGATGCAGAGCAATTTGAGGGAATGATACATGAACTTGGGGGTAGAAAGGGGATCAAAGTGGAAAATGACAGCTGAATTCAAGACTATCGAGAAGTTGGGATGGGAACAGAAGGATATGCCTGAAAGTACAGAGAGAAAGATCGTGGGGTTCACTGTCGAGAGGGTAGAATGGGTTCGGCCGCTATCTAGAGAGTTTCATTTGAAGACAACTAGTATTTCACATGGTTTGAATGTTTGTAATACTTTGAAATTCCAAAACGATTTCAATGTTTAGGATAATTTGGACATTGAAAATACCACTCTGATTTGAATATTCAAAATGCTTTCAATATTCGAGCGTCTCTTACTGATCTAAACACACAGGAACAATGACATGGCTTGGTAAATACTTGTCATACCTTCTGTACCTCCCTTCTGTAAAGGTTATTGGCAAGGCTCTAAGGTATTACCTCCTTCCCATTGATCAGGTCAAATGTTGCTGCTTTATCCGTCTTCCATTCAACCACCCCGTCAAATCGATGCTCGTCCTTCTTTCTCTGACAATAGTTCATCGCCGCGTCTCGGACCATAGCCCATTCAATCACAGCGGTGCCCAAAGTCTTCCCATCATTTTGTAACTCTGTCAATGCCTCTCTTACCCACCCTACACAATTCCACCCTTCATTCCGACTCCTAATAGGAATGGCCCGCAGTATCTGCAACATGCGATCATAATTTTCTATTTTCGCAATCATCACTCGCACCAAAAGCATCTGCGTTGCTAGAAGAGGTATCGACACCTCTTCGTACTTGAATTCGGATTTTCCAGTCGAGAGGGACAAGAACTCCTTAGCGTGAAAACGTGTTCCCCGTGAAGCTTCAACTTCTTTTTTAGGCCCGACGATCAAACCCCAATGATATCTTCCGTTCGAGATGATTAGCTGACGTTTGGTAGAGAGCGTGGACGCGGCATTCTTACGTATCTTCTTTCTCTGGCATGGTGGGCTTGCCACCGCGTGCATACAGTGCGATATAGAGACGATGCTTGCCAGAAGGCATGATTGCTTCAAAGTGGTTTTGATCTTTGGTGGTGAAAGTGGAGTGAACAATTCTGGGTAATTAAATACCTAGGTAGTCTTCCTAATAGTCTGATCGCTTGACAGAGCACAGTAACTTCTCATGTGCATAAACCAACACAAGGACCTTGGCACCAACGATGCCCCTGCAGTTTTCTGTTTCATGAATATAGACTATTCCATGAGTTATCGTGTAGCAATTGTATGGTGTGCGGTTTTATCGCGGCTAGATATAGATGTGATAGCAGAACCGCGGTCGCATAATAGTTCGCGCTAAACGGTTGGTATTCAGAGTCAGATAAGTCGTATGCAGTTCGTCAATTGATTGCCTTGTTGTCTGATCTGAAACCAGCCTATAATCTAATCGCCGTCGTGGGTTGACGTGGCAGTAATTCAAACTGTTGGTACCTTTTCAATCGCTGTCAAACCAAATCAACTATTGATAAAAGCTTTAGGGCTTTAAATAAGGGTAGCTAGGAAGAGCCGAAAGGATCAAGCATTGAGCTTCGGTGGATTGGGTTGGCATTTTAGCCTCGTACTACTACAGAAACACGTTCTACTTTTGTGAGTGAATGCATCTTCATCCAATGTCTCGATGTATCTCAATGTACCTAGGTATAGTGAGAATTTTTTGTTGACGAAGTAATTTCACGTGTATCAGGATTTTGAGATACGCTAATTGAAATTGAGCCAACAAACCTGTCCAAGATAGAGAATGCGAATGTAAATCAAAGTGATAATTGTAAATTTATGACATTCCCTATATTTTATTAACCTTAGCTTGTTATAACGTAAAGGGCGATTAAAAGAACAGCCAGAACTCCTCGCATTTAGGTATTAGAAATAGTTAAACATAGCCCCCTAGAAAATTATAGTCTTCGCATGCCAACTTGGCAGCATTATTTGCCTAGCATTGCAGCAAAAGTACGAATGAGATCATGCTGCTCTCGAATCCTGCTAATACCTTCACGCAATTCAAAGCCATAATCCAGAGTGCAGCCTCCTGTAGAATAACATCGATGTAGTCTCGACTCAGTAATCTCCAAAGTATTTTTGCCGAATTTCTTCC
This sequence comes from Botrytis tulipae, assembly GCA_004786125.1. Classification (NCBI taxonomy): domain Eukaryota; kingdom Fungi; phylum Ascomycota; class Leotiomycetes; order Helotiales; family Sclerotiniaceae; genus Botrytis; species Botrytis tulipae. The sequence goes on from PQXH01000002.1 coordinate 44,858, forward strand.
ATAGCTTGTGCGGTAGGGAATGGATCCAAGAATTTATCAATCTCCTTTTTCCAGAACATGTTCTGCGGGTTAACGTACATGGCTGTTGTATACTCCCAATAGAAGGGATACCACCCAGCAGTCTCCCAATCAATGATTCCGACCACTTTGTCGCCGACTGCCAGAATATTGAAACTACTCAAATCGCCATGTGTGAAGACAGGTGGATCGAGCCAAGGTCTATCCTGCCATTCTATAAGCTCATTCACACCCTCCGGGTTGTTTGGACGAGCTGGAATATCCGACCGCAGGTATCGGTGAAACTCATTGGTGTTTTCGAAAGGCCCAAATTGTTCCGGTCCATCAAGCCTTCCATCATATAGTATTCCTCCGTCCACGTTAGCAATTCGTGAAGTTTTTGGAGTCAACTTGCGCATCTCCGCAACCATTTCTCGAATTTGTGAAAGTATTTTAGCTTGAGATTCGGGCGTCCGAAGTGCCCATCCACGCGCTATTTGTTTTCCACGTATTCTTTCCATGACAATATAAGTTATTCCCTTACGTACAAAAGAACAGTAGATTTTAGGCACTGGAATAGACGTGTGCTCTCCAATGAATTTCATGGCCGACGCTTCTGCCAAAGTTCTGAAGGTGCCAAATTTAACGCAAATCCCCTTGGATATATTGAGAACGCCAGGACCACGCCGACGAAATCGTTTGACGACTGCTATTGAGGCAAGTGTCAGGAGTCGGCGGAATCGGGTATTATTTATTGGGGTTGACTCTGGTATTTCACTGGCAGATTCACGTTTCGACTCGGTGGCCATGTTGATTATGTCGGACATGACTCCCTTTCGAAGCATTAAATATTAAATAAACGATCGAGTCACCTATCTCTTTGCGTATTTTCCAGACAGATTATCATTATCGGGCGTTATCGATACATAGATAGAATGCTTAACAAAAAGGGTATGATGCTGTCTGTTTGTGTCGAGAAGTAGACAAGGCTGATGATGGAGAACATGCAAGGCTACACATAGTCCTCGCTTAGCCTTACACAACTTGGATTACATAATATTTGAAACAAGCATGCAACATTTCCTCGATTGTGTCGCCTCGAATTTGCAGAAGAAAACAAAATGCGAACTGGTGGTTCTGTTCTAACTTTCTCTGGATTGCTCTAGAGTTGGTTATGTTATAGTAGCTAGTAGCTATTATTTTGTTTGTGGCTATGTGGCTGTATGGCTATATCCGCCTACTACAATGTCCATCTTGTTCCTCGCCCGAATCGCAGTTTGATATTGAGAGAATGCGTTTCCCCAGAATCTTTGACAATATAATCGAAAGAATATCCATTTAAAGTACCCAGGCCCGATCATGCTACTCGTAGCACCATTCAAACAATTGATATTCCAGGAGTTAAATGGCCACTTTCAAAAGATTCAGACTTCACAGAAACTTTCTTAGAATCACAAGTCTTGCTTAAAGTTCTTGTCACCACTATTCTCGCACCTTGTTGTTGATTTTGATTTGCTGAATGATTCATAAACGCAAGGCGCAGGCAAGCTGAGGCTGTGCTGACTCTGCAGCTAAGAAAAACGACCATGTCGGTGAGTGGGTATGCCCTGACATAATATACAGCGAACCGCTCAAATGGGTCTGAAGATCACCAACTTTGCGTCATCCTCTCGATTTCTTTGTAGCTTTCACGTATTTGAAAGCTTCCATCTCCCTCCTGATAATTCCTTGTGGTTTAAACACTTGCAAAATAAAGGTCTATCCATGGCAACTCAACATATTTTAGCCTCAGCTGCTCAAAACGCGCATCTACTGTCCATCCTTTCGCGAACGGATCATGCACCGTCTGAATACATTCAAATCACACAATACCAATCATCTATCGAGAGTATCATCTCCCAGCAAGAGCAACGAGTAAAAACTTTGGTTGCAGCAAGTGCAAAGGAACACCAAGACTACGACGAATATCAAGGCTCCACTGTCAAACGTCTGGCGTACAAATTACGTGGGAGAAAAGAACAATTTATCGAGGCGGGAGAGCAAGAACACCGAGAATGGTTGAATGCAATTCAGAAAGAACTGGAAGCCAAGCGTCATTTGAGTCATCTGAACGATACACTTCAAGATGCTAAATCCAAAGCTTCGTCGTTGAAACCTTTGGTAGAAGAACATAATGCAGCACAAGCGGAATTGGATGCTCTTTATAATTTTATATTTTCTGGTCCATCGCATGATTTCCCAACGGAAGATACGAAGGAACATATTCTTTCTCGTGCCAAAGATTCGTTCAACGAGGGACAATTACTGCTAAGTACCGAATCCAACGTTTTGTTGATCTTGCAGAAAGCTTCCACCGTCATCAACCAGTGCATGGTGACCATGGATTATGCGTTACAGTCATCGAATGTTAATGCATGGGGAGTTGATGGAGGATTCGAATGTATGATGGAACGATCTTCATTTGCAAAAGCTCATCATCTTTCTTCTCAAGTAGAAGCGTTGGTTTCCCATGCACGACAAATGCAACCAGCTGTTCAACCTTTGGGTCCGATGAACATGGCACAAGGAAGTTTAATGTCCGATGTAATCTTCGATGAGACTTTCTCTGACCTCAAAATTCAGGAGAATATCGAGAAGTCCAAGCGGCAGGTGGTCGCAGCACGGTCACGATTGTCTCAAGAAATAAAGAATAGCAATGAACGTCTGGTCAACTTTCGTGAGGAAGTCAAAGAAAAGAAGAGAAATCTGGAAGTGAAAAGGAAGGAGTTACAAGATGACAGAGCGGCTTTATTCGAGAAGGTCGTTGCGAGTGGCCAAATCCCGGAAAGTTCTCAGCAACCACAAAGCAATGTTCAAGTAGAACACAATAATTCTCGGGAGCAGACTCCTCCATTGCAATGGGACAGTCAGCAACATATACATCATTCGTTATTTGGAGGAGGCTACCAAGAACAGTCCAATGAACCAGAGCCATACCGCATCCCACCAGCAGGGACTTATGGCTTTCAGAATTCAGATTCAAGCCATCTTCAAACTGAATTATTGATGCCAGTTCCCATATGGTATTCATGATAATATGGGTGTTGCTCACCCTTGGTACAGAGAGTTTTGTTTTGAAATAATACCCATGGCGTTTGGAATTTTGGGAGGCATACACCAGCGATTAGGAAAGGCGCAAACAGTCGTGGGTTAACCAGACAAGATAATTTTTTCATCGAAGCTTTGTAAATAATCTTGGAACGTTTTTGGTTCAGGAATTGTTGTTTAATTTTCTCCTTTACTCTTTGATGAGTTCTCCAACCAATCCCAATTATTGTCTTACGTGCTATCTTTCAAATAGTGATCAATGCCCGGTGACGATTAATCTATATTCGCGAGACAGGAAATATGATGTACTGCCTCCCAAGCGTGTTTGGTTCAGTCTTTCTATCCTCGTTCGATACGCAATCTGATTATGCTCTTCTCACTATGTTATCCTCCCATCACGAATCTATGGTAGCTCTGGAAATTCTGTTTCCCAAGTCAACGGTGTCAATTCAGCCATATTGAACTCCCCAGATTATCAGAGATTTGTGTCAATTGATTTTCCCTTTGGTAACTCCTATTTCAGGCGGCAATAACAGCCTGCATATGGGGTTCCGCAGTCGTTTGTCGTAATTTTGTGTGGTATATATACTCAGTCCCTATCTCGTTGATTGATTCGAGGCTTTGAGGTACTTGGTAGAGAAGTGCAGAACATCTGGGATTGGGGCTCTTCACATGGCTTGACTTGAGAAGTTTCCAATGAGAGCTGCCAATCTTCTTGATACTCAAATGCAAGGCGTCAAATACATCCAAAATAAATTAAAATTATCCGCTTCTTCTTCTATATCTTCTACCCCTTCTCGTTCACACGATTGGGGAAGATGCATCCCCGCACTTATCACTACACAAACCGTTTTATTCAGAAAACAGACTTTACTCGCTCCAACTGCCAACAATACATTACAAGTGTAACAAAACTGACATCTCCTAGTTCCAATTCTTATGAGCGAACATACCACTGTTATGGCTGTTACCATTTACTATTCCATTCTTCACTCCGTTTTGCTTGCTGATCTTGATATTGTTCAGATCTTCGGTCACTGTTACAGTCTCGTTTTGCTTTATCAAAGCCTCTGTTGAAGTTTCAATTCGCTTCCCAAGATCTGAGTTGACTTTGCCGAACATTGCTGGTTAAAAAGTTAGTAAATAACTCAAATTAAGAGGTGAATGCATTTCATACCATAGACCGCTTGCCGAACTTCAAGTCCCATGTCTCCAGTAACGGAGCTCAAATGACCCGCAACATTGCTGATAAGGTTATCTTGTTGACCTGGCTCTTCAGCCAATGTCTTTTCCCAGAATATTCTTGGCTGCACGTAGTCTGCATCGACGACTTGACTCTCGAAGTTGACGACCGTTCCTTGGAATTGTTCCTCATCAGGTTGTGCATATTGTGTCGCCACTCCAACATTGTAAAAAGATGATGGGAAGTAATTCTGAGTACCACCGAAGTTACCGTTGATAGTAGCGGCTCCGTCTCTAATGAGAGGAGTAAAGGGCTTCTTGTATGGAGCGTTGACGGGGAGTTGGACGAAATTGGCTCCAAGGCGATATCTTTGAGTGTCTGCATAGGCAAGAGCACGGGTTTGAATGACTAGTATGCTTGTTAGAATTGTTATGAACAGAAAATCACAGTCCTTGTTGACTAGAAAAAAAAAACTTACTAGGATCTGGAGTGAGAGCCCATCCAGGAACAAGATTCGTTGGACTGAAAGCACTTTGCTCTTGTTCGGCGAAGAAATTATCCACATTTCTGTTCAGTGTAATTTTACCGAACTTGCGAAGAGGAAATTCCGAAAATGGGAATGTTTTGGTTGCGTCGAAGATATTGATATGATAATTCTCGGCTTTGACAGGATCAATGATCTGAGCAAAGACATCCCACGTTGGATACTTTCGGTTTTCGATATCTTCATAAAGACTGCGAGTCTGGAAATCGGGGTCGACACCGGCCTTCTGATTGGCCTCATCTTGTGTGAAGTTCTTCACTCCTTGGTTGGTCTTAAGATGTATCTTTACATATGTGAATGAACCGTCTGATTTGGTGAACTTGTAGGTGTTGATACTGAAGATGTCGGCGTGTTGGAAATCGACCGGTGTAGCACGGTCACTGAAGAGGAACATAAGGAAATGAATCCCTTCTTGGTTGTGAGTGAAGTAGCTAGAAGGAGTTAAAAGTCTGTTAAGATAGGATAGCGAAGGATCAAAACCTACTCCCAGAATGCCTTGTGATCAGGTAAACCACTTCGTGGATTCTTCTTGGTTGCATGAGTGAAAGATGGGAATTTAGCTCCATCCCGAATTGGGAAGACGGGCTAAATATAATATAAGCTTTTGAGCAGTTTTCGAATACTCGCCCGAATTGACTTACAGTGCTAAGGAACAACCAATCTAAGTTACCTTCCTCAGTAAACATCTTGAAAGCGAAACCACGAGTATCCCTAACAGTTTCGGCAGATTCTGCTCGGCCAGCTACGGTAGAGAAGCGACAGAACAAATCGGTCTGCTTTCCAACCCGGTTTAGAAAAGCTGCGGATGTGACATCCGAGATGTCGTCTGTGACCTCAAAGTATCCGTGGGCGCTGGTACCTCTTGCATGGACGACACTGCATTTGATCAGGTCAGTTCAGGTCATGATAAAGACTTGAAATGAGGAGTGTTGTCTTCGACTTACCGCTCGGGAATTCGCTCATGGGTGATATGTTGGATCAATTCCAAGAGATTGATATCTTGAAGCAGAAGAGTGGCTCTAAGCTGATTGCCAATTCTTTGGGTAGATGCTGGCTTTAGAACGGGAGCACCGTTCATCGTTGTGATGGCCGGTTCCGACGTTACGCTATTGCTCTAATAGTTTTGTTAGTTCAGCTGGTTTGAATGAAATATTCGCGCTACGTACTTGAGCCATGTTGTATGGATTTACTTAGGGCAGGCTTAAATGTGATAGATAGAATTTGTTACTTGGGAAAGAGAAAAAGTGTAATTCTGAGTATTTTTGTTATAATTGCAGAGTTTTGTGGGACAACGTTAATTTATAGATTGCAAGAATCCATAGCTAGGCTTCTAAACTCAACATACCGATATAGTGCCATCCATTTTGACAATCATACCGCGTAAGAGACGTGCGCAGAAGCTGAAAATAATATCTCAGAACAAGGGCGTGACTCTTCCAATTTTCAGGGCACAATACACCGCCACCGACATTACGGGGTGGGATGGTATAGATTCCTATAAGCTTACCGTTGAGCTGACCTGTGACTTCGTATCTTTTTCAATATTGTTGTGATCCTGATAGCCTTACCGATATTACTTTTCTTTGAAACGATAAGCTTACATTCATGGGGCATGATGAAGCAGCACAACTTACCGAGAACACGCTTTTCACGGCAAAATCTTGTCATACGGCTTAGCTGATCATCGTAAACTTCCAATATGTGTCCCTAAAAGGTTGTATTGGAGCTCACATATTGAATAATTAGAAACCAGCCTGTTAGGATTGGTTACGCAGGTGCCTGAAATCTCACTATGATTAGTCTTCGATTATCTATCGTGCCGCGCTGAGGGACAGCCTCAATTAAAATTATGATACTTGATACAACGTATAGATGAGACCCCCCCAAAACGCGCAATGTATTTTTTATTGTTGAGTGCAACCAAAACTGGCATTTTAACGCTATATTCAGCCTTACTGGCTAATTTACGCAGGTACCTTGTTCATTCGAGGGTCATTTCTATTCATTATCTAGAAACAACATTGACTTTGAGGTAGGCCATCGATTATATCTCATTGCTTTCGCTTCATGATCGCTTTAGGATGCACGAGAAAGGGGCTGAGGGACAAACTGGGATTGCTTTGCACCTGACTACTCACTACCCGAGGTCATCAAGAAAGGGAGGTAGAGTCTACAGGTTTTTGAATGATGACTGGTCTGATTTCAAATCAACTGTGAACAAGACGGTTCTCACTGAGAATAATTGTGAGATATGCTTGGCAAAAGCTGAGCTCCAATGAATCATGCTTATTTACTGAGCCGTCATCCCTTGATAGATCTAGGATACGGCTTCTACGTCATCATGCCATGATTTCTATAACTATTCCTTAATGCGAGGATGTTGTCAGACCTAGATTGCCTCGTGATTGTTCTTGTAGTGTGATATGAGATATCTTTGGACCAAACTTAGACTTGTTCCATGTTACTATTCTGATAGGAAGAGGTTGTGGCGAGGTAAGGCTTACTGAGTCTTTTCTGCATTTTCGAAGATGATTCAGATAAGGTAAGGTGTTGGCTAGTTGGATTCAGTTACTAACTATCTGAATGGAGTTTGTCATGCTCTAGATCTCATAATAGGCTCCAAGTCTATTTCGTCTAATAACCACTTTTGTGAGATATTCGTACTGGGTCTGTTTGCTGCCTATTTTCAGTGATATTTACAGATAGATAAGAGTGAAGATCTTTCTTCACCTGTAATTAACACATGGTAAATTCCAAGTGTGCCATCTCCTCGACAAGACAAGCTTTTGGATACCCCGCTATTTCCTAAATCAGACCGTAATCGCATTACATAAACCGCAAGTGACGAGGACGGAGATGATGTAGGCTCCTTCGGGTTTGAAATGTAAATCTAGATACCTCTAGAATGATGGAATCATGTATCCCGTTGTCCATAGGGATAAAGACCGGAAAATCGAGCAAAGTAGATCGTGATCTCGTACACTGGATCTTTCTACACTTGCACATTCAATTTCCTTCCACCTGCTCTCATTGAAGTGTAATTTAGAGTGATATACTAGGTTTTTCTAATGTTCAACGAGCAGTCATTCAAGATCCCCAATTCAATAAGGAACTGTGATCAACATTTCGATCTCGGGGGGAGGGTGAGGGTCTCTGTGGGATGTGACTCTGCTCGTGCAAGTATTGCTATCAGTTAACTTCTTAAAATGCCCGTAGACGACACCATCAAGCCTCGACCAAAATCTTTGCTAGCATCGACACTAAGCTGAGACTTTCAGTAATATTCCTCGTAAGATACGGTTAGTTCCAGCTTATGCATTGTAGCGGGGTTCAAAATAGATAGCGGTGAATCTAGAGAGCAAAAGTGATAGAATAATCAAGACAATTGTGAGAATGTTAGATTCTATTGTGAAGATCGAGATGATGTTAAGTGTACGGTCAGTATAGACTCTTGATATCCTACGACTGGAACATTGCAATGAGAAGAAGAGTATTTGCCAGGGATGAGTGAACTTCATTTCGAAGATATACGCTGCACTTGAGATCATCTGGCTTACCGTGTTCAAAATAGTCTGCTAAAGTTTGAGCTCTCGAACTCACCCAACAAATTACCTCGATATGTGCAACACAATAGCATTTTGACACCCCAGACCTCACTAGTACGGTAGAGTTTTACTGTGAAGATGCTTTGCTATGATCAGTGGATCTCGCAGACTTGACCATACTGAGCCGGACTGAGAACCGTAAAGTTGCAACCGTAGATATTGAACTTTCTATATATGTGAACTTTCGACTCTATCTTCCGAACATAACATCTTCAAAGATAGTGCTTCAAGAAACTCAAATTCAGATGCCACAAGCTCATCCATATACCACAAGAGTTAGAAACTCGAAAACATTCTTCAACGACAGCCATTTCTCCGCATGACATATCTCACAAGTATTCTAGTCGAGACTAGACTACTTTTTTCATCTTCCAAGAATAATTTAGCATACAAAATGCCGTCCATATCTCAAACTCTCGCCACCTACAAATGGCAAGAAGCAGACCCTCGTTTTGCCCCACTCCCTGGCAAGGACCGGTGAGTACAACATTCCACTACATCCACGATATACTGATTGAATCTGCAGTGCAAACCACGTCATGGTAAAGATAGCCGCCGTACATTACAGCGAAGAGATAGAGTTCATCGTGCATCGCGAGCTACTCACTCGCTACCAATTCAGACTCTTCACTAGCATCCTCGGTCACATTGGAAACACTAAATACTTCAAACTAGAGGTCGATCCCAGAGTTTTCACAGGATTATTGCAATTTGCATATCGGGGTAGATTTTGGCTTCCTGAAACTATCAAGAACATTGAAGTGCTGTGGGAACTCTACATCTTTGCCGAGAAGAAGGAGATCCCCTTCTTGCAAGATGTGATGATGAATCGCATCGTGTTGTTTTATTTCAAATCCAATACTTTTCCAACCATGGAAACTATTATGTATGGGTACAAACATACCAAGCCTGAGTCTTCCACGCAAAAACATTCAACGGCACGACGATTCTTAGCCAGATGTTACCTATCGCAATCATTAGGATGTTACTTTGGCTCGAAATGTAGAGAGTCGGATGCCAGCATTGAAGTTACTCTTTTGTGGGCAGATGGACTGCAATCTGATACAACGAAGGCCATTTGGGAGCCAGCGGGGTTTCCGTGGAAGGTAGAAACGGATCCCAGGAATCCTATGAGAGTCAAGCTCTGTGACTATCATCAACATGCATGGAACGAGATATGTCCTAAATATAAAGAGACATATTCTAACAGCGAGACTGAGGTATGAATGGAAATTGCTGGGTGCTGGGTTTGAATGAGAAGAAGAGAAGCAAATTTGAAGATTGGATGGGAGAATCCGTATGAGGGAAGCGAGATCAATAAGAGCAACGAAACATGCCAAGTTGTCCAACTGCTAGGTGTGGGATATAAAATTAGCAAACAGCCAACATAATTCAGAGGCTTTTAAATCCAAGTCAATTCAGATTACGAAGAATTCACAAATCAAGTATTTTCTCAATCTCGCTGATAAAATTCTGTGACCCAAACTCCATTCTATATGCTAACGAGTATGAGATATCGAGTGTTCTGACAACTCCAACCTAAAAAACAAAACGCAGTACCCATAACCCTAAAGAGGAACCTTGAGCCCAATAATTGACTTTGCAAATTTCCGTGCACATTCCCATACCGTTTACCCTCCATCTACTTATGAGAACCTGCTCCGCGTCGCACCTAGATAAAACAGTTGCCACGATATCAGACTGCAGAGTAGGTCTAGCATAGTCGCTTCTTTCTATTTGCTCGCATCGTGTGTTCCTTTACCCATGGTTTCTCATCTCAACAGCTCTCGTTTTACGTCCTTTTTCTTGTCCACCAACTTTTTAGCTGCATAAGCTAACACGCCTGGTTCCACCCCATTATCCCTTCTATCATTCGCATCGTCCTGCTCTCGAACTCGATTCATGGTTTTCAAACCATCATTCCAATTTCCTTGCGATGATCTTGGGATTGTATTTGGATCTGCGCTGCGTGATGCTTTCTCGACCGTAGACCCATTGCTTACTTTGGTCTTCTTGCCAGTTCGCTGGTTTGCATCTCTCTGCTTTGAAGATTCTTGGGTTTTGGGTATGACTGGCATCGTGTATATAGATATTTATTTTAAAATTGGTAATCGAGTGTAGAGGTATCAGAAGTAGTCAATTGTGTAGAGAGATGAGTGAAACTGTTGCTGATAAAAACGAGTGAATCTCAATGTATTTATAGTACTGTCGAAGCTGTATGTAGTTCGGCCACTTGGCTCAACCTTTTAAGATTATTTGAAACCAAGAGTCAAGTATTTGCAAAATGGCAGGTCATACAATTAAAAGGTGTATAAATGCAGGGCGTTATGATACAGGTTGTTGAGATACAGGTTGTTGAGATACAGGCTGTTGAAATATGGGTCGTAGAGATGCAGGATACAGAGTTGCGGATTTAAAATAAAACTGGGGATTGCAGAGTTACAGGTTTTCTTTGCTCAGATCGAGCATGTGCTAGATTCCCGAAAGCACTGGTTACAAATGCCCAAGTACATCGACCTGTATATAATTCGGAAAGCAGATCAAAGACAAGAAACTTAGATCTCAAACGGGTGATAACGTGCGACGTTGGTCTATGAGAAAGAGTCGACTTCGAGTTCTCACGTGTTGAATTCCACCATAGCTATAGACTATAAGGCTACATATGTTTTCTGATGATCGAGGGTATAATGTGTTTAAACGAAATTTATTATTTGAATCATTCTCCTAAGCAGCCTTCTTTTCGGCCTCTGGGTGCTCTTTTTCGTAGATCCAATCATTCAGACCTTTGCGGTTCCTATTGCGTTGTTAGGTAATAGTTACTTCATATAGGTAAAATGGACGAACCTTGCAATCTCGTAAGCATAGAATTGCATTCTTGGGACTGTTCAAGACCATCGTTAGCTTCATCATTGCCGAATGACCACCTTAACATCAACATACCAAAAATGGTTGCGTCTTGTTCATATTCAGACTTTGGACTTGTTCTCAACATCGTTCCGAAATTATAATCCTCCACGGTCTTCTCATACTTCATCATGAAATTTCTCCATCTCTCTTTTCCTGTCTTGCTCTTCATTTCATCCTCATTGATTGTGGCTGCCGGATCAAGTTCTGGGAAATCCTTCATCAAATGTTCATAGATCTCGTTGTCGATTTTTGTGAGTCTGAGAGAGGATCCGCGGACTTTTTCGAGGATTGCCCAATATGTGGACATATGTTGAACAGCTAATCTCGGTGTTAATGGCGGGATGTTTAGAGAAAGATCTTGGAACTATGCGAACCTTTGACTGCGAATTGTTTCTCAATCTACAAATTTGTCAGCTCCGTGAACAGTAACGTGTATACAAAAGCATTTTGCGCGCATACAATGGCGGATAACTTACATCTTCAAAATTGTCTGCCTTTTCGGCATCGAACTTAGCAGGTGGCGCACTCATGCTCACGATTGCGATAAGTTATATGAGAGTGCAGTTGTAGTATTTTTGTGTATAGAATGTACCAAATAGTGAACGTCCTAAGAATATGCCTATTATGTGCGATGAAATTCTACGTCGTTCGTTTGTGTGAAAGGAAAGAAATGGTTTTCAAAAATCAATTATGACGATGGCGGGGTCCGGAATATCTGTTATTCCGATATCACATTGTGACAACCTCAAGTGACATCACAACCTTCACAATTGACAGACTCCAGAGATTCTCAATAGTATCTGCTACATCAATATCTAAGCATAGGTATATTGTCTGATATCGGAAGTCTCTGTCTGGAACTGAGAATACTTATTCCAATACATCAACATGACGCTCCTGGATGATACTTAGATCTGTTGGCTCAGGGTCACAGGATGTGATGATCTTTAGGTTACGCAGGCTCTGATCAAAGATTAATGAATACTGTCACTGGTAACAGAGGAATGATACTTGCCTCATGGCAGCATCTACTCACCAGGTATGAGCAGATATACTGGCTACCCACCCGGTGTATTTCACACCGGCAGTAGCTAAGGTAGCGGGCACATCCCAGAGTTCCAAGTCTATAAATGCACGACCGTGGTGCATTTTTCCTATATGTAGGCTTCTCAAGTGAGATGAGCCAGTTGGGTCTCTTCAATCTGAAGTCATTTTCGCAAGATTAAGAATGTCCCTGATTCATAAATTGCGTCATGAAATATCCTAGAATGAAGATTTCCTTTCAGAGCTGTAGAGTTCTTGTGATAAATAAGTCCAGATCGTCGTTTCTATCATCTACTGAGAAGCTATAAGCATTTTGGAACATTCTTTTTACTTACCATGTTATTATATCTATCAGATATACTAATAATAAATTGGTAAATTGGTGAATCATGGAATGTAGACTAGGTTTGTGCAGAGAATATTGCAGGAGGGGGTCAATATGATAAGTCCTTATTAACAATCCACTATCAATTATAGGATTTGAAATTCACTAAAGAAAAGTCAAAACGTACTTCATCCCTCATAATTACCTCCCTATTCACAGGGTTTGCACAGCCTTGCTGATATTGCTCGCTAATAAAGTTTCAGTTCACTGTGATCAAAATAATCAATTATCTTAACCGATCTTCGGCGCATCCCACTACTTCTTAAAAACCTGTTGCTTTAAATTTCAAAAACCATGGACTATACGGAGAAGATAAGCTCTGGCAATAAGAGATGTAAGCACTCAGATCAATGATGTATCTAAATCCTACTAACAATATCAGTGTCATTGCGACGGTCTATTGTTGGGTCAATTAAACGATCTTTGTCTCCCCTCTCTCGAAAATCTGACTCTCCAACAACTTCCCAGACCAGTGGTTGCTCTGTGCAATCAACTCATAATTCTTTGTCCTCACTCAAAGGTCAATCACTGCCAGTTAGTGTCTCATCGAAATCTAGCAGATTCAAAAATTCTTCCTCTCTATCTCCCAACAGTCATGTTGTCACTAAATCCACTGAAATATTGTCTTCACCGCAAGGTCAATTGCCTCCAAATAGTTCATCATCAGAAATCAACAAAGTGCGCACGTCGAGGCCCTTTTCTTTCAGCAACAGAATATCTGTGCAATCTATGCAAGAAATCTTTTCGTTCAAGAAAGAAATCCCAACTCGTGCAGCATCCACTACAAGCAAACTTACGAGATCCCTTTCCACTACCTTCTTTACCGATAAGAAACATTCTGTTCAACCGCTCAAAGATGTTCCTTCACAAGAAGACAATCACTTCCTTCCAACTCAAACGTCATCTCCGGCTGAATCGCGCCTTCCTAGAAAATTTCATTCTTCCTCGACAACTCCTAATATTCGATCGTCCATTCAATCTATAAGGGAACTTCAATTGCAGGAGAAAGATGTCTCGCTTCCAACCCGAGCATCATCTACATCTAGCAGATATTCTGCAGGAGTGTGGGTTCCACCGATAATGAATCAGACAAAACTGAATTCCGAACAACCCCTTCCGCCTCCAAGTGCAAAGCGAACGTCAGTAGTCTCATTCCAAATCCCAGAAGGTGTCCAAGTCAGCCCCCCGCAGAATGACATGTTATTGACTCTTCATCCTCCATCAAATTCAAGCAAGTCTAATCGCTCGAGTTGGCTATCTCTCTCTCGCCACTCGTCTACAAGGAGCAAAAAAACTTCTCAACCTACACGACTCCAGCGTTTAGCATTAGTGTCCAGTAGAGAAACCTCAAGATCTCAACAAAATTACATCTCGACATCTGCCAAAGAGACTACCCTTCCCTGGGATCCTCCCTTCGACAGGAATTGGGACCTTTGCGCTAACGATGGCGTCCCTATGGATTCCAACGAGACTTTCGAGTATTGCCTTCCACCCCGAAAGAACGACAATTTTTCTCCATTATTCGATATGCCTACAATAGTTCGCCGTAAGATATATTCTTACTGCTTGCCTAGTAGCACAGAAACTACGGTATCTCTATCCCCAGAATTTGCTTGGAGGAATTGCTATCATGATTGTTACTTCACTTCACCGTGGTGCGTCCTTGAAATGGTTTCTGGTGCAATTGCATCCTTCAGCCTCATGAGAAATGATATTTTGACCTACTTTTGGACCGAATATCACTTCCATGTTACCTTAACTCCATTTTGCAGTTCAATTTTCACTCCGCTTTCGAGTATTTGGTTGCCCAAATTTTTGAATAGGATTCAACACCTCACAATTGAACTCGATCTGACTCGGTTTGGTGGCAATGCGCTGAAGTTTGCTAGGCGATTTGAGTACAACATGGAAAAAATGGAAAGCCTTCTACTTAATCTTGTCAGTGGTTTGATACAGCGACGTGGTAGAATGGCTGAGTTTACTCTATTGTGTAGACGTTTCAATGGTTATCGTCCAGTTGATGAGGATGATCCCGATTGGAAGGCAGATGATTTGTTTGGTAAGTTTGCTCTTTCCTTCATGTTTCAAGAGTCTTTCCGTTTCCAACTAATTATTCTACCAGAATACTTTCCGAAGGAAGCTATGCAGTTTTGCGATGCAATTATAAACCTTCGTGGCACTATTAGATCGGTCAGAATCGCCGGATTCCCTCTAGATTATACCAGAACTTTACTGAAAGCTATTTTCGGACATGAAGAAAACTCGCGCCAATTCTTTGTGCCTGATCGATCTGCTTGGCCACCACTTCCGCAACGATATTCAGGCATAAAGCAGACACCAGATCTATATAGTGCTTCTATTGCTCCGATGTCACCACAATTTCCCGATTATCAGGAAAGTCTCCATAGTCCATGGTTGTACGAGGCGTCAGTCTACTCTCTCGAACGCCCTGGGAATGATGATGATCTTCCAGTGAGACCAGATACTTCGCTATCCGTTACGACAGTTGGTGAACATGTCAAACTGTACCAGGAACTTTCACCACCAATTCCTTCGACTGATTCATCTCTTAGCCCAGGGAAACATTTATTAGATTCGACCGAGAAGTCTGCGTTGACCTATCAAGTCATGGAGGCGGAGGATCGTAACAACTCGAAACAACATACAAAAAAGCTGAATCCACGAAACTCCAGAGATTTTAGTCCTGGTCACTTCTATCGTCAGATAAAGGAAGATCCTGAAGCTGATTTGAATAGTAAAGAAGAACGAACATCGAATACTGCTGTGATTAACCTAGTCCAACAAGCATCAGACAATGCTTGTGACAGTCAAATAACAAATCAAAGAGAATTCCCACCTTCTGGAGAAGAGCGTCATCGATCAATCTACAACGAGAGAGAAAAAACATTGCCTAAAGCTCACAATTTCTCAAGCAAAAGAAGATCGCAATTTAGTGAAAGACAAATGCCTGATATTCCAGAGGGTCCTGTGAGCACAACCCGCATTGGCCCCCATACTCCCACTGCGGAAATTAGACCAGGAACACTGAAAGCATCAAGTGACCTCCACTTGAAACGTATCCAGGCTCACATAGAAAAGTCTACGTTGGGAAGCGATGAAGGATACAGCAAGCCCCCATCCCCACCATCTCATGTCAAGATTACTAAAGCAGAAACCTTAACAGAGTCTGATGACAATTGTCTTGTTCAAAACTCCGCAGGGAAATCTCGACCAGAAGCCTTGAATGATTGCACTAATTTTAGTTCGCCTCAACCTTCTCCACAAACTGCCAATGATATTATCCGGGAGTCGGTTCTTGAAACCCCAATCGACCGAAGTCTACTCCGCACACCTTCACCACCCGCAAGACCAGCAACGGTTACCTCTCCCAATACGTTGAATAGTATGAATGAAAAAGACCCCAAATATCTCTTGAGTATCCGAGCTCTTCGATCGGCCTCTACATCGACCGAAAGTGTCATTAGATCTCCAGCAAAAGTTCATAGGCCAGTTTCCCTAGTACAACCGACGACATGGTCAGGTATACCTATGATCTCTGCAGGAGCTCCTCAGAGAAGCTTCACGAGCACGGGACCGCAGCCACAAAGAAGGGAGTCTGCTGAGTCGGATTCTAGGAAATTGAGATTCTTGGGTTGGATGCGACGAAGTGGATAGAGTACGTTGGCAGAATGTTCTTATGATTCTCATCTTTTTCTTCACGACGAATGATAGCTTGGTCTTGCTATACTACAGTGACGGAGTTTGTATATTATGATCATGGCATTGGAGCGTGTGTTAGGTGGTGTATTGTTTTCTGCTCTTTCAGTATAAATGAATCTTTAAAAGTTATAAATTCAAAAGTTAATGAATACATCAAGTTTGAAAGAATAGTCACCCATATGAATTCTTACGTGCACAGAGTCATTCAATGCAAAGTTCATTACCTGATGGTTACACCAAATAGTAGTATTACAAATACCACCCATTAACCCCCAAGGCACTGATTCGTTGGCGACGAAAGGGGCAGGAGGGCTCGAGGAGGGGAACTCAATGTTACATGGTCCGTGCCGCGACACTAATTTCTCACCTTATGCTTACATCTAATGTCACGCTATAATCAGAGACCTTCTTTTCATATTTCACAACTTATCCACGTCGATACATATATCCTGAGGTGCTACTATATGATTCTTCACGATTTTTGATGCTGGTTTATTCTTTTATATAGCGGTGACGCATTGGGGTCACGGTGAAAACACCTACACTCCGGTGGATGAGATATTGGAGTTAAGAATATTTTGATCTTCTGCTTTATCTGGATTGCTCCTCTGTTCCTATCCTATAGCAGCAAAGGGATAAGATTTCCTCTTGGCCACGTTTAATGGTCCATGTGTCTCTCAGAAAGCAGGCAACAATGGCCAGCAACGACCAAATCTCCGGCGATGGAGACTTCACACCCAAGAAGTTCAACGCTCACGATGAGGACTTGAGAAAATGGTTTGAAGAATACATGTCAGTAGATGCCGATGATCTTTCTTCAGATCATCATCTACTTCAGGCTGTAGCATCTGATAAGCTGGACAAGGATTTATTTGAACGGCGTAAATCGGAGATGAAAACCGCTCCTATTCTCGGAAGATTTTGCATAAAATGTCAAGAGCTGTTTGATAATTGGCCGACATTGGGCAATTCTTCAACTAGGGAACACGATTCAGAGCCTGGTCCGGAAGATGGCTGGGAGCATACTGCTACGAGGCCATGTAGCTTGTTCGAATTAGAAGCATCAACACAGGCTGGGTGCAAATTTTGCGCGTTTTTGATTCAACGCCTCAAAGATAGGAGGCTACTCGAACTCTTTCGCAAAGTTGAGGATCGGTTGTTACTCTTGGGCGAAAGTTCAAGGTCGTTTTTATCCATTCAGAACTGGGGCGCAAACCCAACACAACTGCTGTGGTTAAATCTACCGGGCAAAATCTGCACTAGTTGCAATGCCGGAATAGCGTCTGAGCTGAAACTTGTGTCCTCTTTCCTCCCGGCATCAGGTTCGTGATACTACCATATGTCGTTGTTTAAACTACTGACTGAATGAAGCCAATTGCTATGAAAGACCGCCAGATGTATTCAGCACAGCGAGAAACTGGCTATCGAATTGTATCCAAAAGCACAAAGTCTGCAATAGCAATAACCATGCAACTTTGCCCACGCGGCTTATATTTGTCACTGAAGAATCGCCACGACTTGTTTTCACGGCGGACTATCAAGAGAGATTGCGATATGCAACACTGTCCCATAGCTGGGGATCTCATGAGGTTATCAAGCTTACAACCAAAAACATCGGCCAACTAATGAAGGAGATACCACTGGATATTCTTCCAAAGACTTTCGAAGATGCAATAAATATTACACAAAAACTCGGCATTGATTTCTTGTGGATTGACTCTTTGTGCATTATACAGAATGACGACGATGATTGGCAAAAAGAATCTGCGCTAATGAGCTCAGTCTATGGTGGTTCTTTCATCACAATAGCTGCCTCATCGGCTCGCGACAGTACCGAAGGTTGTTTTCTCAGACCAACAAACTTTAGTGGCGGCCTTCGAGCACGAATCACTGATGGTGGACGGCAAAGAGTACAAGACTTTCGAAACCAAGCAGAATACGAAAGTTCGACTTTAACAGCTCATCTTGGAACAAGAGCATGGGCTCTGCAAGAGAAATTGTTGTCACCACGAACCATTCATTTTGGTGATCGTGGCGCTTTTTGGGAATGCAGGTCTTTAATTGCTTCAGAATTCTTTCCCGACGAATTTCTAGATATATTTGTTCATCCACTTGTCTGCCGAACAAGGATTTACGAGCCGCAGTGGCGTCAAATCGTTAATCTTTATTCGGCATCTAATCTGACATATGGGAAAGACAAATTACCAGCATTTTCTGGCATTGCGAAATTAGAATTTGACGAGAATGGCGATCAGTATTTGGCCGGGATGTGGAGGAAACAGATCGAAGAGCAGCTTTGCTGGGTTAGGGTGGGATGTAAGGCCTCGGAGCGACCGCTCTGGCGAGCTCCTTCATGGTCTTGGGCTTCTATCAATGGGGGGGTGGGATGGCCTGAATCAGACCCCGGGTTTCTCGATATTAGGTACGCGCACGTTGTGGATGCCAACACGACTCCTTACAGCTACGATCCTTTCGGACAGGTCATTGATGGATTCATCAAACTAGCTTGCTCTACCATGGCAGCTGGCCACATCGTTCTCACAGAGACTTTAGATGGATCAGGATCTAGAGGTGACGCTGCAATTTCTTTGAATGTTCGCGGCCAAAAGAAGGAGTTCCGAATCTGTTTAGATTGTATAGATGACATTAACCAAGATTATGCTCGACTTTTATATTTGGTACCACTGGTTGGAGGCAAAGGCGCCCGCTATCACAAAAACAGTAAGAATGAATGGATACGAGAATTGGTCGTTCTGGGTATCGTTCTCCAAAATACGGATTCCGTAACGAGGAAGTACACAAGGATTGGAAGTTTCGAATTTTCCAATGACGATTCAGATTCTGTGGGGGAGGAAAATATTGTTGCGATGTATGAGCCATTCTTTCAAGTTCTAGAAGAAGAAGGTCTGGCGACAGCTGAGGCAGCGTGTTCTGAGATTCTATCAGATGCAGAACCTCCTGATCAACGGTATCTCATCACTGTTGTATGATGCTGATTCATGAAGCGTCGTGGAGATCAAAATATGATTTAGTCTCGTCTCGAGTCCTAATGGAAGTTTTCTTTCTGTCGTTCTGTCGTTCTAATGAATTGTTATCTTTCAGTTCCGTATCTTGGAGAATGATGCATCCTCCTAAATTTGAATACAATTGCATCTTTTTGATATATGCCATTCAAGCAGTTTAAGCTTTTGTGTGAAGCTTTGCTTGTTCATCCTCTTCTTTTCCTTTCGTAAGACTGCATGCGAATCCGAGACGTACAATGACTCGCTACCGAGACTTCTCATAATACATGACTCCATTGCGAGCCGCACTCACGATGGCTGCCCCCCCCACCCACCATTTAAAATTGGAATGCCTCAAGCTCCAATCGATTCCATTTGACTTGTTCAGTATCAACATAATATAAGGGACTATTCGGATACAAGACTAGCCACCATGATAGCACATCGGACAAATAAGTTCATGAGTGGCACCGTTTATGTATCAAGCCTCAAGATACTGCTCCATTTACTTGTCCAGAGTTCGGCTTGCAGGCTGGTGGCGGCCCGGGGTCGGGAGATAAATCAACGCGCGGTTTGGGTTTTTATGTGAGGCTGGATGTGAACGGGATGGAGTCAAAGGGGGAGGTGGGTTTTCGCTTGATCTTATGTGTATTTTCAGGACAGTGATGGAGATTCTGAAATGGAACTGAAATGGATATCACACCTCAGCATCTTCTATCTGGAACGCTTGGTACAGTTAGCGAAATTACTCGATCGATCGAGTGTTCAGAGCAATGATGGTATTTAATCAAGTACGGAGCAATAAAATCGGTCCTATAGGGTATGTATTGTGGGTAAGTCGGATATGTAACTGAGCTTGAAATAGGCGGGGTGATGAGATTTGTTTCAGCTGGTTTTTTCTTACTTCATGTACACATGGACAGAAACGTCCTTCGATGCCGTAGAAATGTAATAGAAAGAAGGGATTTGCAATAATCTTACGTTAGCTCTTGCTATCATTGAGCATTATTATTCTTGAAAATGGTTTCTCCGTGAATGGATATGAATCTCGCTCGAACGACCTGGTATTCTACACCTGGATTGTGACTTCCAGCCTAGCTGAAACGAAGCATAAGGGGAGGTAAATGTGGAGCTAGACGTAAAGTTCACATGCTGCAATTATTGATGGGCGTGTTAAAGTTTAACAAAGTAGTAACAAGAGATTCAGTGAGTAGCTGGAGTCCAAAACGAGAATACTGAATACTGAAATCGATTGCTTTTGGTGAAGTATCCTGGTACGACGATGCACTCCCGGTGAGGTACGGTGATGAATGAGGACATGCTTACCTAATCACATTGTCTTTCTGTACTGTTCCTTATCGCAATCTACATGTGACCAGGCGTTTTGCGAGACAAAGATTCGCGTGTCAAGCTTCCATCTCATCTCTTCTACGCTGTGCTGCCTACAAATCGATCCATCAATAAATCTCCTAATATCACGCTGGTATAAGTACCATCCACCAATGTTACCACCAAACATAAGATCTCATCATCGATATTCCTCTTGAATAGCTCAGTAAATGTTATGGGCCAACAAGAAAGTGCCCTCAATTTATAACGATCAATCCCACTCTACTTACCATGTGGACTATAGAAAATGATGGAGACTTCTTTGACGGTAAATATTCATATTGATACACAGTTCTACCAAAAACCATACTGAGATCCTGCAGGTAAAACGCGGTGGCTCGTTCCCGGAAAGAAGTATCTCTTCGGTAGGACGGTTTCGGAAGGTTTGTTTGCCCGAATTCTTTGGCTTTTAACTCAGCTAATGAAAGTAAAGATGGTCACTTTGCGATCGCCGACAAGTCAGTATCAAGACAGCATTTAACGATAGAGGTTGGAGTTCCTGGTCCAGATGATTGTGTAAGTGTTGGCCAAGTCAGATCTGAAATCCATACTAATTACTTTGTGAAGAGAAATCCCAAAAGCCGATCAAAAGTCATTCTGAATGACCAAAAGACTAAAGCTGGTACCACGGTAAATGGAGAGCAAATCAAGGGTATTGAGGACTACGAGCTTAAGAGTGAAGTTAATGAAATAATGATTGGAAGATCTAAGCATATATTCCGGTAAGAGCTGTCCTTGATCCTTTGACATGTGTGAGTGATACTGAATTATGTAGAATTACTTGGTGTCCTGTTGCTTTATCATTCTCGTTCTCTCCAAAAGAATTGAAGGCCAACCCTCTCGAAGCGCTTTATGCAACATTTGGTCCACTCGACGTAAAAGTTCTTACCGAATATGAACGTGATGTAACTTCTCATGTTGT
Source organism: Botrytis tulipae (assembly GCA_004786125.1). Taxonomy (NCBI): domain Eukaryota; kingdom Fungi; phylum Ascomycota; class Leotiomycetes; order Helotiales; family Sclerotiniaceae; genus Botrytis; species Botrytis tulipae. The sequence goes on from PQXH01000002.1 coordinate 66,643, forward strand.
TGTCAAAAAACGCAACACAGCCAAAGGACTTCGAGCTTTGATTAATGGAAAGTATATAGTGGATAATGATCCATTCATCAAAGCAATTATTGATGCCACTACGCCAGAACCAGATGGTACTTGTAGCTTGGAGAAAGATTTCAAAAATAATTTCCCAGATGCTGTTCAATATCTCCCTGAGCGCGGCACAGAACCTACAGATGAACCTGCAACTTCTTATGCTCCCGATCTCTCGAGGCAAACTATGTTTGATGGTTATACTTTTGTTTTCTACGACAAAGCTCAATTTGAGACACTTCTAGCGCCCATCACGGATGGACGTGGTAAAGCATTATATCGTGAAGTTACACCTACACAAACTCCGGTGAATGACTTTGTAAGATATGTAAAGAATGTGGCAGGAGAGAAAGGGGTTGGTGAGTTCGAGGATGGAAGCGAGGGAAAGGGTGTTGTGGTTGTGGGCTTCTATCCTACAAAGGGAGAAGGTGTTGAATGGTTCCAAGACTTTGCTAGTCAAGTTGCTTTGGCTTTGGATCAACGACTTATACTACAAAGTGAATTCTTGGATGCAGTACTCAAGACTGATGCAAGATTGTTGAGGAGATCTCTTGAAATAGAGATGTCTGGAGTCGTGGCTCCAGCCTCGACACCAGGTAAGCTTCTTTTTGAACTCAATGGTGAGTGGATTTACTGACAATTATAAGCTACATATGCAAACGCTGGTAGGCCAACAGAGGCGCCTGCTGAGTCTCATTCTATTCTACCTCCCAAGGATAATCCGGTTGCGACTCCCAAGCCTAATCCAGCTAGTGCTTCCTCCACAGCTTCTGCTCCTAAGGATGCTATCTCGCAAGAAACTCAATTTCGAAGAGGCAGATCAAGAAGAGCTGTGACAAGTCGTTTCAGTGGTTTTGATGATGATGACGACGATGACCCCCCACCAGCACCGGTCTCTCTAGCTTCTATACCAGAAGCCATGGCAGTAGAACAAGATATCCCCGAAGAATCCCAAGGTCTCTTTGTTTCTCAAGATCCCAATCGCGAAGTTGATACTTACCGCGCAATGTCACAGTCTGTAGAACCTGAAGAATCATCTCAACCGACACGGCGATCAACAAGAAAAAGGTCTGCACCCCCCATCGCCGAAGAAAAGTCATTCATGGATAGTTTTGCACCCACTACCGCCTCCTTCAAGCGTCAACGTCGAGAAAGAGGCGAACCCACCCCACCACCCCCTGTCATTAAAAAAGAAGTCGTAGCTCCCGAATCGGCGAAAAAGAAAGAAAAGAAAGAGGTCGATATCGAAGCCTTGGTAGCCCAGCAACGTGAACGCGCTGAAGCAGCCGCACAAGCCGAAGAAAAATCTTTGAAACAAGCTGTCTCAACAATCGACATCGAAGAAATGCGCAAGTTAACTATAGTCGAGGATATGGAAGTTAAGCGATCTGAACCGGCACCTAAAACAACTAGGCATATGGACGAAAGTGACAGATGGGATGATAAATGGAATGGACGGAAGAACTTTAAGAAATTTAGAAGGAGAGGCGCGGAAGATGGACCAGTAAGAGCTCACGCTAGAGTCATCGTACCTCTTGAAGAAGTTAAGAAGAGGGGTAATGGAAACGGTGATGAATATTGGGGTCTAGAAGGAAACGACAACGACACGCAACTCCGAAGAAACAAAGTCAAAGGCAAAGGAAAAGAAACACAAACCCAAGCAGAAATAGAAACCCCAGAAACACAAACACCCATCTCCTCATCCCGCTCCAAAGCAAAAGCAAACCCGAAATCAAAACCACCACTCCGAGAAATCACCTCGGAAAATGAGGATGAGGAGTTACCTGAAAATGCAATGGATGCGCGTGCGTTGAGCGCAGAAGTGGAGGTTATACCGGAGTCGGAGGATGAAAATCAAAATCAAATTGGAAATGGAAATGGAAATGAAGACGATCCAAGCGTATTCCGCTCCCTCACCCCAGCATCTACAGGACGAAGTTCACGCGCTTCGACGACGCAGAGAGATAGTTTGAGGAGTAGTGGTATGAGTGGAGTGGGACGAGAGGGTAGTATTGGTCTTAGGGTTGGAGCAAATGGAAATAAAAGGGCGGCGGCGAGTTCGTTGGCGAAGACGGCAGCGGTGAAGAGGGTGAGGACGGGGGTGGGGAGTGGAAGTGGAAGTGGGAGGAGGAGGGTGGTGGAGGAGGAGGAGGATGAGGATGAGGATAGGTTTGTTTTTAGGTAGGAGGGAGGGGGATAGTTGTGAAAATGGGGGGAGGTTGAGGAGAGGGCAGTGAATTTATGGGGGAGTGGTTTAACGGTGCAGAGGATTTCCCTAATGATCTGATCTGATCTGAGTTATCTACATTGGTAGATTCTACAGTGGTTGATTTTACTCTCTATATTCTAATTTATTCCTGAGAGCCATATTCATCTCTGTAAGTTTGTTTGTCTATATAATACATTGCTGTTCATGAAGCACCTGCCTAGTATCTATACAGCTATGCTCATATAAATAATAAGCCAGGCAAATCTACTCTATGCATCTATTCTCCTATACTCCCAACGTCCCATATATATACACCACAACCCTTCTCCTCCCTCAAACACAAATTTTCCTTTCCTTTCCCATCCTCACTAATCCATATCCTCCAACCCGCCCACCCCCTCAAACTCCTCCTCTCCAACACTAATCCCCACCAAACACGCCTCCAACATACCCTCCCAATTAACCCACGGATGCACCTCCCCAAACAATCTCGTGCCATCACGTCCCGCACACTTCAGCAACTCTGGTTCGCCACCTGGATGATACGGGAGATAGGGAGTAATATTGTATACCTTACCCCCCAGCACCGTCCACGCATCTTTTCCTTTCCTGCCGGTGAATTGTTTGAGGAGGGAAGGGGGAACACGCAGGAGAGGGGTGGAAGGGGGGAGATTGCGTAAGTTGGAGGTGGGGGAGGAGGTGAGTCGCGCCCAGTCGAGGGGGGAGTGGTTGGGGGTGAGGAGAACCTTTTTGCGCGGTTTGGAGGGGATGGAGGTGTGGGTTGGTGGGGGGGCGAGAGAGGGAGCGGCGAGTGAAGAGGAGGGATTGCGGTTTGGGAGGGGTGAGCGATTAGGGAGGGGTCCGCGGACGGGGGTGCTGAGAGATGATGTTGTGGGTGTGGATGTGGATGTGGATTTAAAGGCGGGCAGAGGATTTAATCGTGGGGGAACTCGAGACCCGGTATTCGAAGCGCGCTGTGCGGAGTTTGCAGCGGGGAAAGAGGGGATTTCGGGTGAGGATTCGGATTCGAGATCGGAGGGTGATGATGTGGAATTCGTAGCGTCGAGGGAAAAGATGGGGATCGGAGGGGTTGGAGAAGGTTGCGAGGCGTGCGCGCGGGGAGTGGTTGGTGATGCGGGGGTTTGGGTGCGGGGTTTGGGTTCGGGTTTTGGGGTGGATGTGGATGTGGATGTGGGTTTTTTGAAGAGAGGCGGTGGTGGGGGCATGGCGGCGCGGTCGAGAGCTGCTTTGTTGGGGGGAGGAGAGGGTGGTTGTATTGATGGGGATTGAGAAGGTTCGGAGATTTGGAAGGTTGGCGCATTAGTTGTTGGTGTGGTTGTAGATTTTTGTGCGGGCGCATTTATTTTGTGGTTTGATGATGATGATGGCGAAGTCGAAGATTTCTCTCCTCTGTCTTCTTTTTCCTGTTCCCGTTCGTCTACTCCTCCCATGATTCTTCGTGTCGAATCTTCTCTTTTTCCTCCTTTCCCTTTCCCATCTGCATCGCTATCTCGATTGCTATCTCCATCCTGAATACGATTCCCCGCTCGCAAAGTGAATCGCTCGAGAAACGTCCACCATCCCGCTGGCGCATGTTTGTAATATAAAAACGAAACTGAGGCGATCAGGAGACCGAGTCCTAGAAGGACCATGGTAATATGAGGGAGGTATGGGATAAAGAATGAATGAATGGATGAATGGATAAATGAATCAATGAATGTGTATTGAGTGAGTGAGTGAGTGAGTGTCCAATATCAAACCCCTTTTCTTTCTTGTACGTCTGAGGACTTGGAAATGTGATGATGAAAATACCTAAATGGATTTGTAATTCATGTTGATATCTCAGCCTTACTTTGAATATGGGTCATTCGTTTGTGGTGTAGTGTAGCCTTTCGGTAGTCGTTAGTGAAGGAGGATGAGGACCCTTTCGGTAACGCTATGGGATTTGCGATCGGGTGGATTGGGGATTTGTGATTGGATGGATGGATGGATGGGATGGGATGGGATGGAGGTAGGGATTGGTTTATGCTTTGTGTTGGTTATTTGGGATTGGGAATGATGCTTTATTATTATTATTATTATTATTATATTATCTTTAATGTTTACTTTATTGACTTGGTATTTTTGTTTACATTTATGTATATAGGGTATCTATGTGTGTATATAAATTATATCGCTTGTAATCTTACATTCAAATCCATCCATCTCCTTTACTTACCTGGTATTCATACGAAAGTACTACACAACATCCCCATGAGTATCGCTCCCTACCCATCTATCTCACTGATATCGTTTTCACGAGACAATCGAGTCACCGCAGTGTTGTACTCCGTTCCGTTACCCATCACCTAGACAAGCTTCCCAACTAAGCCTTAAACGTATGTACAACACCACTATGCATACACATAACAGGGGCATCCCTCACGGATCAGGTATAGACATACTGGGAAAGGAAGACCACACAAGGAAGATGATCTTTACACATGCCTGAATCTGTCTGTGTCTGACTCTTGATGCACTTTTTGCTGTTCCCCATGATCGTCACAAATGTCTTTCGAGAAGGGGGGATGGGGATTGGGATGTTGCTTTTGATGGTTAGTTGGTGATTGCTTGGATGAGAGTGCTGAGATGAGGGGTTATCTCTCGTTCTTTATTGGCACTGTCTTCGTATATTGGAGTGATTGAAGTTATCAAGGAAGAATAGGTCAGTTGGTTGTTAGCTATATGCCCGGTAGCTATTGCCCAGTGCTATATACCCAGTAGCTAGATACCCAGGTGATGACTCGATTCATTGCATGATTTTGCAATCTAGGTAGGATAGATGAATTGAAGATATACGGAGTAATGAGAGAATCAATCTGACTGGGTCAGAGAATGGAATTATACACATCTCGTATATCCATTCCACGTCAACGAATGTCTAGTACCTGCATGGATAGACATCGTAGACATACCATCGAACATGGCTTTGGAAAGACGATGATATATCATCTATCATCTAACATCTACTACCTACATACTTACTACTTACCATCTATACAATTTGCTGTAAAAGTATGTAAATATCTATGAATACCCAAAAATAAGAATAAGGAGGTCAACTTTATGATTTCTTAAATTATTAAGTACCAAATGTCTTACTCACAACCCAGGTCGTTATTAGCTTGATAAAAACGTTGCTCTTTTTCTCCTATTACCCCGTCCGTGTATCTCATGATTTACATTTACACAAACGTTGAACTTTTACACTTTTACACTTTTACCTTACCGTTACCCTGACCGTACATATAAATATAAAATGCATCTCTTCTCATAAAATTCAATTTAGATGGATATTCACGAGGTTTCAATTATTCAAATATTGTGGATATTCCAAGCTCCTGCAATCCTTCTTCTTCCTATGGTGTATGCTACTCGAGTATCTAAATCAATACTCGTACTCATTCATCATAGAGAACTCCTTTTTTATTATGGTTTATTAGTATTTCTACCTGAATAATAATAATAATATTATATTTCCATCTATCCATCCATCATCCATCCATCCACCCATCCACCTCTCTATTCATCCCGTCATCATTCTCATTCATCCCATTCATTCGCTTGATACTAATGCAAATCGGCCGCCTTATTATCAGTGGTCCATCAACTACTGACTTACCACTCACTTACTACTGCATCTACCCCGTCTCCCCAAAAAACAAAATCCATTCCTTCTTCACATTCAACCCCTCGAAAGATCATACATTATACGCCCTAAATCGTCCTTCTTATCGAATTCCTCCATCTACCATATAGTACAATAATGCCATAATGCGAGTGGTTTCGCAGAAAGATTCTGCGCCGTTGACTGCCAAAAGTGGTAATCCAAATATGCCTTCATACGATAAGACAACTCCCAATCGACCATTGGCACCAACTTTAAGTGCTTCGGCGAATCGAGGAAACAAACCCAGGACGCCATTAACTCCCAAAGTTTCGACAGCAAGACCTGCTTCAAGACAATCACGTCCAGAAAATACTACGCCAAATAATATAAAAGACGATTCATCGACTCTCGGTCCTACATCCATGAATGGTCACAACATAACCGCAAGATCAGGCACACGAAAGACTCGATTTGATAGTATAAGTCATTCACCATCAGGAACTCCCATACCTTCTGAAGGTCCTCGATTATATGATCCTACGCAGAATGCGTCTGGATTGGGTATTTCAGGGATGGAGAGGGATACAATGAAACGATCAACGGTAGCATTCAGTCCTTCAAATTCAGAGTTAAATTGTTCACAATCATCACAATCCTCTGCCGACTCCAAATTCTTCTTTGCGAGTGATGTAAAACCACAGAGTCACAGTACACAACAAACAAAACCTGCGTTTACTAAAAAACCTTCCGCCTTCTTTCATGCCAATGGAGATAAAGTTCCCAAGAAACAACCACCTCGTTCTGGTGCATCGACCGTAGGATCAACTCTGGGAGAGGAGAGAGGTCATGCAAAGTTTTTCCATGCCAATGGCACACCGGAATTAGGACTATCACCTTCACCACAATTTGCGCCTCCTCGCCCGAGTTCGGTTCTCTCAACTCATTCTCGAGTCACATCGCCACGATTGGCAAATGCTACGACGACATCCCCTTCACAACGACCCACGTCACCACAGAAACTAAATACTCAATATGCCTCAATATCAACAGCCAGATCCCCCACCCCACTGGCTTCTCCGGTTTTACCTCGACCGAAAGCTGTGGTTCGTGGACAATCGGCGAATAATATCACACAGTCAAGAAGAACAAGTGGAGATGGGGGGTATGGACATCAACGAAACACAAGCACAGGATCATCTATGGAGAGATTGGTATTGACCAGGAAGGTTTCATCAGGGGGTCATTCGACAGATATACCAAATCCAATCACTATCACAGAACCATCAAGTCCCGCCTCAATATCACATACAGATGAGATACCTGAAGGGGAGGAAGAGGAAGAGGATGACGATGAGGAAAGTGAAGACGGGGAAGAGGAGGACGACGATGATGGGGAATCACTGTCCTCTGAAGATGAAGTGATAGAAGAAGTACTCAAAGCCGGAGGTTCGATAGAACGTATGAACGAATTAGCAGCTATTGCACGAAATGAAAGGAAGGTTTTAGATTTGGAGATTACGAACTCATCACTTGCCGCTATAAACCGAACTCTGGAACGAGAAATGAGGAGACAGACTGCGGAATTGCGAAGATACAAACGACTCAGTCGCTCGGGTCGATTATCTATGGCCACGGGAGCCTCATCACGTGCAACAAGTGGGACTCTGTCTGTTGTGGATGAGAGAGAGGGTAATGGTTTATCGGATATTAGTCAGGAGAACTCTGATCTGGAAGATGAGGAAGACGACGAAGAAGAAGAGGACCCATCTTCTGAAGAAGATCTCATTGATGCCGGAACACTAAGTCCAGGCGCGGTAGCTGAACATGATCTCAAACATCGAAAGAAAGACGAAAAAAGATTACGCCTCGACTTATCAAAACATCAACAACTCCTAATCGACAGTCAAAAAATGAATCAAAGTCTCAAGAAATGTTTAGGCTGGACCGAAGAACTTATCAATGAAGGTAAAAGAGCTTTAGAATATAAAGTTAAAACAAGCGATATAGAACCTCTCGCACCTCGCGTCTTAGCACCAGATGAATTCGACGATAATGACGTTGAAATGGATAATGAAGGCATGTCAGCAATCGGTGCAAGTCTCTTGAGAGAAGCGAGGAAAGCAGCAGCGGAACAGAAGGATAAGGCAAATAATCTTACGGTGCCAACGGAAACAGATAAACAATTAGAGGATTTAACTCAGGACATTCAATTCGCGCTTTTTGCATCGGGGGAATCGAGTGAGATGCCGGTGAATGAGAAGAGTGAGGAAAGACCAGAATTGGTACCGATTGCTCCGCCTACTAGTCCTTGGGTTTCAACTTTTACATCGAGGTTGCAAACTCGTTCGTAGGAGGAGGGGATAGAGGAGGGAAATGAAGGGGAATGAAAGGAAAAGAAAAGGAGAAGATATTTTGTACGAAGCGAAGAAAGACGTGCATAGCATAGCAAGCATATCACCACTCATAAATTTGCAATCAGTAATGCTTTTTTGCTTTATTTTTTTCCACAGTCATGGTCTGGACTTGGACGTTGGGGGCTCTTACGGAACGGATCTTTTCAGGGGGTTAGGAGTTTGGGTGTACGTAATACATACATATATGGACTGGGCTTGGCATTGCGAAGGGCGCTTTCTTCGCGATTTTATGTTTGGGATGGGATTTGGGATGGGATGGAATGGGATTGCTTGGGCTGGTGAGGTTGATTTGGGTTAGGTTGAATTGGGTTGGAAAGAAAGGGAAGGGAAGGGAAGGGAAGGGAATGGAAAGAACGAAAGGAAGAAGGGAAAGGGAAGGGAATACTATTTTATTCGGATCATATTTTGTGTTTTGAGTGTGTGTTTTGAGTGTGCTTTGCATCTTCCTGTCCATGTGTGTGTGTGTGTGTGTCTTTCTTGAACTTGTTTAATGGTGTGGTGGATGGACTTTGACTCTGACTTACTTGATGCTTGCTTGTTTGTGGATACTACCTAGATGTGATGAGAATTAGATACTCGGGTTAGATGGATAGAAAGACAGGAAGAGGGAAGGGAGAGGGAAGGGAGAGGGAGAGGGAGATGGAGATGACGAGGTAAAGATTAAAAGGGAGATGAAATGGATGGAGGGATAAATGAATGAATAGAGAAATGGATAGAAACTTATATTTATTACTACCTGGGTATTAGGTATTGGGTATTGGGTAGAAAAGGAGAGGAGAGGAGAGGAGAAGAGAGGAGAAGAGAGTATATATATATATATATATATCTCTTAATCAATCAAACAAGTATCCACCCACCAATCACATATACAAATATCTTTTCCATTTCAATTCCTCTCATCGGTTAATCCTTTCCATTCCTTCCCATTTCTATCCATTTCTTTCCTACTACACACTCCTCCAGTCCTTTCCAAAGAATAAACGAATCGAATCCCAAAAGTATTCGACGAGATAGATAAATACTAGGTACCTAGATACGTAAACATTTAGATACAATTTTCTGCCTATATACTGCGCCGTAGCTATATGATAAGAGAGAGAAAGAGAAAGAGATAGGAGCGGGAGGGGGAGGGGGCGTATCAACAATTTTTATATAAAAAATAAAAATTTTATTTTACTTTCCTACGATATTATTATATTACATACAGTATTAATTTCCACAGTTTCTTTCCCTTGCTTCTCTCCCCCTTCTTCGATCATTGTATTTGTCTTCCTTTATTCGACGATTGCTTAAATGATTGAATGATTGATTGCAAAGGCCTCCATATTCGTCTGAAGCCGTAAATCTCCACTTAGATCTCATGACCCGATATCAATTTCCCATGAATCCGACCATTGACAGCATCTTCACCTTAAACTAAGCTTCTCGAATCGCGATTCATCAAGATGCAGGCTGTTTCCAACTTCCGTAATTTCCCATCCCTCTCACCCCATCCCGTCCCATCGCAACTCCACCCTCTAACCATACTTCTTCTCGAACTTTTTCAAAATCCCCGTAACTCCCTTCTCCAACCTCCCAGCATTATCTTCCAATCGACCTCTTGGTCCTTTATCCTTTCCATCTTTCTTGTCATCGCTCTTCTTCCCCTTTCCGCTTCCCTTTCTTTTAAGCTTCGCTTCGATTTCTGTGGGTCTGTAGACTTGTTGATGGATGCTATAGTCATTGTGTGACATCAATGGTTGGCCGGAACTAGTTTGCGCGCCAGTATAGGTATAGTTTGCGAAGCCTCCTGGAGGAGAGAGAGGTTGGAGACCGGGAGCTGGAGAGGAAAGGGGAGGGTTTTGGTGTTGGGGGGCGAAACCGGGAGAGAAGAGACCGGGTGTGGGTAGGTTATGCGTTGCGTAGGAGGGAGTGGAGGGGAAGGTTGCGTATTGCGTTGTGGGTTGATTGGGGGAGATAGGGGGAGAGGAGTATGCGGGAGGAGAGGGGCCAGTAGGAGTTGGGAGGGGCGGAGTGCTGTCGGTAGGGGGTGGTGCGAATGTGTTTGGCGAGTTCGCGGTGGGTGGAGGTGCGAATGAAGGGGTTTGGGTTGCGAACTGTTGAGAAAATGGAGAGCGAAGTCCGGATGTAGACTGAACGGAGCCGGGGAAATAGTTGGAATTCGGAGGGGTATTGGTATGTTGTGGTGGGGTTGCTCCAGAGAAGCTTCCATGTCCGTGCGCCGGCTGTTGAGGTGGAGACATCATAGGGAATGTTTGCTGTCTTTGAAATTGTGGTGGTGGAGCAGGTGTCGAAAAGCTTGGATGTTGCTGAAATTGTGAAGGTGGAGAGAATTGTCCTTGATCAGAAGTTGCAGCGTGAACAAGTGGATTTCCCGCTCCATCTTCTGGCGGAGGAGTCTTTTCTCGATGCTGAATAGCTTCGGGAGCAGCTGGTGCAGCTGGATTATATGCCATTGGTGCAAAAGTAGCAGGAGCTTGTGATGGTTGACTGGGAGGATTTGGCGGCCCAGGAAATGAAACATTAATAGCAGCCGGGGGAGAAGTTCGAGATGTCTTGGTTCTACCATGATGATATGAAGGGTCCAAGATAGCTACGTTTTCCAATTGCTGAACTATTGGACTCATATCGTCTGCGTGAGATGGTGGTGGTGCTGGCTCATCCTCAATCGTAATTTGGTGTTGAGGTAGAACTCTCCGCACTCCATTCACAAAATTAAGTGCATCTTCTTTATTCCAGAAGTACAGATCAATAGTGTGAAGTCTGTACATGTACTTAGTCTCGTTTCGAGGATCAAAAGTTGGCAAATGCCATTCTTGGGCACCAATTGGACTATTTCTCTGCTGTCCATTTGGTCCATCTATAGTCAAAGTGACTAATGTGGTATGCTTATAGGAATATTTGACATGAGCAGAATCAAGATCTGGTGATTGTGATTGTGATATTAGTAAATGTAACTTTCGCATTTATTTCGCATGCATATGACTTACGACCAGTGAAAGCATCTTGATCCGGAGTACCGGCATTATTAGCTATTTCAAGTCGAGCTCTTCTCTGTCCTGCATTTTCGAAAAGATAGACATATGAACCTTTATCAAATCTGTGATGAGGAGGTTTGACTGTTGGTGGACCATAGTAATAATGTATATCTGCGAACCTATCGAGGGTTGGATCAACAACTTGTCTATAGACATCTGAGAGCTCTTACTTACAAGGTAGCTGCGAGATCTTCCCCTGGTCTTACTGCCATTTTATCGACCTGCGATTATTGATAGCTTAAGAGATAGTAAAGAAGTGAAGTCGAACGCTTTCTTGCGCGACGAGAGAACAATACAAAAAAGAAAGAGAAAAAAATTATACTTAACAGGAGAAAAAGGAAAGAGAAACAGAAAGAGATTAGACTTATTATTATCACAATATTTCATACCAAGCTACCTGCGGCATGGGGGGTTGAGTGCCATGTCGGCGGCAAGCTGCATGAAGTGAGAACCAATGAGGGGTGGAATTGAGGTGATGGAAAGTTCATGCCTTAGAACCTTATCGCGATTAGATAAGGCAAAAATAAATTATTTTGGTTTTTGGCTTCATTAGGAAATAGAACGAGTCGAACAATTTCAAGGTGTTCCAAGGTTATATGAAACTATTTCGAGAGTGCAATTATTGAATCTGCGAATGTAAGTCTTGCGAAAACCTGCCCGTAGCAATTGATTCACATTTTCAAGAAAACTATCTGATATTCCTCTCAGCATCTCGTCTACTCTCCACTTTGAAGAATATATCCCCGATAAATCGCACCAATTGTGCCCGCGCGGGCTTGCGAATTCGTCTTAGAGACTCCCAATCCTCATCATGTCTCTCGTCACTCTCTCTCACGTATCATCACATCTTCAAAATGCCTCTAAAGCCCGACTTGGGCTCACTTCCGTTCCCTCCTCGAACATGATCCTCACTCTGATGCTCGGTCTTCAATCCTCTGGATTCCTCTCTTCTGTCACCCGCGGTGGACTCACCCCTCCTCCTATGGATGAATTATCTACATATGTACCAGAACCTGTTACACAGCGGAATATCTCAACAAGGAGGTTATGGTTAGGAATGAAGTACTGGAACAATGAGCCGGTATTGAGTGAAATGTCGATGATCAGTAAACCTACAAAGAGAATTTGGATGGATGTGGAAGGACTTTCAAAGATTGTGAGAGGCAAGGACGCGAACTTTGTGCGGGGTTTGAGAAGACCAGGAGAGTGTATCTATATCAGCACATCGAGTGGAATCTTGGAAGCAAGAGAATGTGTAGAAAGGAGGGTAGGCGGCATGCTTTTATGCAGAGTCGTATAGGTGATGATGATCAGGAAAATTTGTAAAATTACAGGGCATGATCATTTGTGGGAGTTCAACAAGTGTACAAAAAAGATACTGGGTTTGCTCAAAGTGCTAGACCATTCACGGCTCGGGAGATAAATTTTGATTCCATTCTTCAAAAAAGGATAAATTATTGCGTTGGCTTACAAAAGATATTCTCCTCTCCGATCCTGCAATGGTAAAAAGTATAACGCCTGAACATACATCGCCATATTATCATTAAAGCGGGGTGCAACCCCTCATTCATCGCATTGAAATCCAGACGAGCCCCCAAAGCGCTAGAAAATGACAGCTGAGTCTCTTGCAGGTGGCCCAATAGGCTGTGGGGCTGCCACTTCAATATCTCTCAATCAACCAGTTTCTTCTCTGCTCATCCTTCATGCTATTCATGAGTTCCAACTCACCTTGTTTCATCGCAATATATGTGGCCACCACAGCTTCACCGAGTATCTTATACATACCTTGGTCAATTTTGAGAGCGGCAAGTGCCTCATCCAAAGTACATGGCAACATTTCTTCGATGTTGTAATCATCTCTGTCTGCTTGGCTCACTTCAGCAGGGTTCATGTGGCAGTCAAGCCATGTCATCTTGTCTTTTGAAATCACGCCTTCTACACCTGCACCAATTACAGCTGCTAAAGCCAGATAAACATTGGCAAGGCCATCCATACATCTGAACTCCCAGTGCGACCCATCAATCTTACGTAGGGCTGTTTCTCGATTTTGGTAACCCCAAGCCACCCATGTACTGCCGGCCCAGCCACCAACTGCAAGCATACGATCATAGCTGGCAGGATTACCGTAGGTGAAAGCCGTAATTGCACGAAGATGTTTCAGTATTCCCGCATAAAAATGAGTATACGTTTGTTCCTTCTCTCCTTCCGGGGTCGATATGGACAGGTGAACATGTGCTCCCGTGCCCAGTTTGTTGGGAAGAGGTTTTGGGTGCAATGTAGCACGCCATCCATGAGTTCGTGCAACCGTGGCGATGATCTCTCGGGTCTGTAAAAGTATATCTACAGCCTCAAGGGGTGCACATGCAGGTAGGACAAACTCAAATTGACCAGTGGCTGATTCTGGATGCCACTGCTCGAGATCAATACCGGCATTGGAAAGTTTCTCGTTTATCTCATCCATAACATCTATGACAGCGGGAGAGAGTGCATTGTTGGATCCCCAGCAATGAGAGTCCGAACCGGGAAGAGGAGCATACACGTGGGTATTGTCCTCGTTAAGCGTGCCTTTCATGAATATGACTTCAATCTCAAAGCCGACAAGAAATTCAAGACCGTGATTCTTCGCTCTGCCCACTATACTCCGAAGAGTAGTTCGCGGGCATACATCAAGTGGCGAATTGTCAGGATTGCGAAGCTCTCCCTGTGCCGAAGCGTACCCACGAAATGGACCAGGTCGCATAGAAGATAGGACTGCGGTTAGAGACCTAGATTCGTCTCTGGGAGAAACTGAATCAATCCGATGGTCGTCTGGCGTGAGAGTTAAACAACTATTAGTGATACCGATAGAAACATTAGCCTTTTCGTCGCAAAGAAGATTGCGGACACTTTTGATCGGTAAAATCCGTAATCGAGTAATGGAGCAGTAGTCGACAAATTGTACACGCAGAAATTTGATTCCCGGGTGTTGTACCATGAATGATTCAAATATTTCAAGGTCTGATGGAGATTTTGAAGCATCTGCATGACTGGTTCCCTTGATCCCGTTACTCCCATCGATCCCGTTACTCCCATCGATCCCGTCAATTCTATTGGCCCCATTAACTTTGTCAATGGCTCCGACGCCGTTTTTGTGGTAGACATCCTTGGTACCGTTAACCCCATTGACTGTTCTGGTTCTGTCCAACCCGTTAACAAATTGTTCGACGGCCTGTGTTTCCATTGGCCTCAATTTCAACTGGAGAGCATAAAGCTGATTAGATGTGTTGAAGAATATATCTTCAACAACTTTGACAGCTTGTTCAATAGTCAATGCTTTCTTAGTCACATACTCTGCGAGGACCTGGAGAACATCAGTATCATTGGATATATATCACACTCCTAATCGATGATGGGAAATCTTACTTTCTCAAAAGCTTCGCGAGATCGAATTTGTGCGAGTAAATAGGTTTCTGGAAGATCATGCCCATCTGTGCTCCACACAATCTTTTCTGTGGGACAAAACTCTAGAAGGTCGCGAATAACACCTTCTTGGCCATCCTGGCTGACGCAAGAAAACGATTCACCAATATCAACATACACATTCGAATGTACCGTAGCTAAGTATCCCGTTTCCTTTGTCCATGGGTAACCAGAATGAACCAAAATGATTGGAACGTCCGAATACTCGCGAATAAAGTCTTGTAGATATGATGGTGAAGAGCGAGTAAGCGATACCTCATCGTCGCCCAAACCAGTATGGAACTGGATTGGTTTCTTGTGGAAACTCTTGGAACGTTGGATAAGTCCAGCTGTCATGTGAAGGATCCAGGAGTTCAAAATTTGGCGATCGAACCCTTGAAAGCGACTATGACCCTCGGCTTGTTGTTTCCAAATACATTGTATCAAGGTCAATTTTACCATTTCGAGAGAGCAAACCCAAGGTATATCAAGCCTTGTTTTATAACAGATAGCTGATATAAAGCCGACAACACTGGTATCAGAAAGTGCGTCATTTATACCATTTTGAAGATCCTCGACCACTGAATCAAAGAATTTATCTTCAGAGATAGCGAACAAATTGATGTTCCGATCAACTATGTCTGCTGCAAAATTTTCGATTCTTACTATCTTCCTGCACTTACCTACGATAGCCAAGATTAGCGGAGCGTTAGACAAGCAGGTACGTACCATATCGAGGTAACACAACATCTATACGAGAGCGGGGAAACCTGAAGATACTAACTTCTTGTTAAGTTGTCATGCCATGAATAGTCGAAAGCTCTATTTTCCGTGCTTAAGGAATCATCAAGAATGATTGTCTCGATTCCTTTCAGACATTGTTTTATCCACACATAGCCTGGCTTTTCGTTCTCTTTCGCAATGGCTTTCAAGACATCATTCCATGTTGGGGGACAACCAAGAATGTCTGCAAGTTGGTTTGTAGCTCGAATGTGTGCCAAAGTTGAACGAGCAGCTTTTAGGGCATCTCCATTGGCCTCAGTAGTAATGCCTAGTAGGGAGCGTTTGGTCTTAGATGAAGGAATGAGCAATGGGCGCGCGCGGCTGTCAATTAATGGAGTGGTACGAATAGCACTAATAAGTCGCTCCATTTTCAGCGAGAGAGTATTATAAATTAGTTGATTAGTATTGAATTATTTCGATTGTTGGCAGATAACTGAGAGTTTATGAATAGGAAGAGGAGAGAAAGATAAGAGAAGATTTCCCCCTCATCCCCCTCATATTAATGAAGTCATGATGTGTGATTCAGCGACGCCTTCAAAAGTCGGTCACCTATTTGGATGCGGGGAATGAGAAATTATATGCTCCATTGATAGACTTGCATGGCGGCAATATAGAAGATTGCGAAAGGCGTATTATCGTACATGATTGTAGGTACTAAATTGCAGCAGAAATCCTCAGCTGGAGTGTAAAATGTGCTGGCACGTCTAAACGATACGAAGGTCGATCAAAATATGGGGATAGCTTCAATTTCAGAGACTTAGTACAAGCAGATCACACAAACGGCCTGAAGTACCTACCCAGTACGTCTCAAGCGACGAGAATCTTTTGATGCCTTAGGCACCACGGCTAATTGAATCATACCGAGCCGGGTAAGGCTCGAGCCTGGCTCCCTGGGTAACTGCAGCCGTCCAAATCAGTCAAGCCGCTCGGATCGGCGAGCTGTAACCTTTACCAGTCGAAGTCACATTTATTATATTTTATCTAACCTTTTGTATCTCCCTAATTTTTCTGTCCACAGTAGCACGGTTAAATATTCATTCAGCTCACGCCACAAACCCTTGGAAATCAACAGCCTGTCAAGTCCGTGGCTGTTGTGTTGTCAATACATATTCTTAAACTTCGAATCATCCATTCATGGGAGGTGAGCATGTAATCAAAAGGAAGTTCAAAATCACCCAAGCTTTCGCGCTTACAAGACCGTTTGGTACAGTGAAGGACATGATACACAGATGTGTTTTAAATTTGCTTTACCGGATGTCATCAAGTTACATCCTGAAGCTGATTGGTGTGTTTACAGCTTGCACATCGGCGTGGAGTGGCTGCCTATCGATTCTTCGCAGGACATGAGTGTCATCTTTGGTGACTGGACGCGGCCCTCATTATTCCCTTCGTAGAAGTTTGGCAATATGTTTTGATTCACTTGCACGCCAAAGTTGTCTCTCTGGATCTTTCATTGCCATTCTTTTTTCATCCCCTCGAATTGATTTTCACGAGAATGATTTATCCCTGTGAGAATCGAGGACTACTTGAACATTCGAGTCTTGAAAATTGCTTTGTTGACCATTAGTATGGTCTTGAATTTGTGATGTTGAAAATAAAACAACGCCATTTGGTTCGGGCACCAAGGTGGTTGGTTCTTGTCTACCCCAATCACGCATGTGCGACTATGGAAGATATAAAGAAAGCATCATCACGATCATGACAAATCACATCTCATGACCATTTGCTGAATACTTGAATACTCTTGAACAATACATATGTCCGCCATAGTCTCAAAATTATCTATTTTGGGGCTAGGTACTAGATTAGTTCGACATGACGCACCAACCTTCACCCATCATAGTCAATGGCTCAGGAAACATTGACATCATTACAAATGGGCAGAAGCATGCGGATGAATCACTTCGAATTGAGAGGGTGTTTCCAATCCGTATTGAAACAGAGTCAGGTAGAGATTGGCCCTCTAAGTCTCCGTTGGAACATTGACTAACGACGAACATAGTCCTTGATACGAAGCCCAATGACTATGATGTTGCGAAAAGTCATGAAGTGCCAGATGATACAGCTTCGGCAAGTGTTCCGGTTGAAGTACCTGAGACTGAAGGTGGCATTAGTCAAAGGCACCCAAATGTAGTTTTGGCAGAATCCTGCCAGCCATCATCGCAGTCTCAACACACTTTCATCACAACGTCAACCCATCATTTGATCTCTGACAGTAAACCCACTCCCAACTATGCTATCAACGAGATTGTTCGTCGTTGTGAAGACGAACCCATTCAAATTCCTGGATCCATTCAAAGCTTTGGAGCATTATTAGCTCTCGAGGAAAAGGATGATGGCCGGTTCTTGGTCCGAATTGCAAGTGAAAACGCAGAAAGTATTATCGGCCGCAAGCCTGAAGATCTTTTCGCACTACCATGCTTCACTCAATTGCTAAGTCCAGTGTACGAATTGGACTTTAGAGCCAGAATTGAATCCAGAAAGCTCTGGCATCAAAAAGAACATCTTAAAGCATATCCAGATATTTTTACCACGATGCTGGAGTCAACTCCGTATATCCCTATGTATTGTGCTTTACACTTCCGTGAGGATGCGGGCTTGTTCATATGCGAGTTTGAGGCGAAGAATGATTTGATGACTGACGTCCCTCCGGAGAATTGGAATTTGCCTGGAGAACAGGTCAATATCATCGATAACCAAGCTACAGAGGAGGAGCGAATTGTATCGACCACAAAATATAGTGAGCCGTTTCGCACAATACAGAGGACCAAGAACAGGCTCGGCGAGATGGAAATGTTTCATCTCGGCTGTGAAGTTCAGGAGCAGCTGAATTCAGCTACTTCCATAGCATCTCTACTCGACATAGTTGTTGGTCTTGTCTTTGATCTGACCGGATTTCACAGGGTTATGGCTTATCAGTTTGATGAAGATGACGCAGGGTTGGTTAGAGCAGAGTACATTGATGAGAGAGCATCGTTGGATCTCTACCGTGGCCTCAAGTTTCCGAATACCGACATACCAATTCAGGCTCGGCAGCTTTATGCACTCAACAAGATAAGATTACTCTATGATCGAATGGAAAAGACTGCCAGACTTATGTCTTCAACCGAAAAATATAATCCTAAAAACCTCAACCTTTCATCAGCATATTTAAGGGCCATGTCACCCGTTCACATCAAATATCTGACAAACATGGGTGTACGGGCTTCATTCTCCATCTCTTTGATTGTAGAAGATCGGTTATGGGGTTTAATCTCATGTCATGATTATGGCCTAGAAGGAAAGAGGGTTTCGTTCCCAATGAGGGAGCTCTGCCGAAGTTTAGGAGACTGTACAAGCAACAACATTGAGAAATTAACCTACCTCTCTCGGATACAAGCACGACGACATCTCGGAAAAGCACCTCCTAAAACTTCGCCATCGCAATATGTTGCTGCTTCATCCAGAGATTTATTGCAAATGTTTGAAGCAGATTTTGGGTTCTTAGCCATTAAGGACGAGGCAAGAACAATTGGGCGATTGTATGCCTACAATGAAAGTATTTCTCTACTTCAGTATATCCGCAAGAAGTCGCATACGTCTGTCTTCTACACTCAGAATATATCTGCAGACTGTACAGATATTATGTTTCCTGCGCATTTTGTTTTGATCTCAGGTTTTCTGGTGATTCCATTGTCTCTGTCAGGATCAGACTTTTTGGTATTTTTTCGTAAGGGTCAGCTAAAAGAGGTCAAGTGGGCTGGAAATCCAAACGAAAAAATATATAAGCCTGGTACAGAGTATCTTGAGCCAAGGGCAAGTTTCAAGAGATGGAGTCAGCATGTCATAGGCACTAGTCGCGAATGGACACGAGAACAAGGTTGGTTTATCCCACGGCATATTGACGGTATCTAATATGGAGTCTCTCAGTTGAGTCTGCAGGTGTTCTAAGTGCATTGTATGGAAGATTTATTGAGGTCTGGAGACAAAAAGAGGCTATTGTGCAACAAAACCGAATGACGCGATTGTTGATTCGACAAGCTGGAGCTGAAGGTACGCATTCAAAACATGGAAGCCGTTGTGTATTACTAATTTTTACAAGTTCGAAACCCTTTGAATGCTATAATTGGTTATCTCGAAATAGCACTCGAAGAAGTTCTCGACGACCAAGCCCGTCTGCATCTAGAGAAGTCTTTAGGTGCATCAAGATCTCTTATCTTTGTTGTGAATGATCTTCTCAGCTTGACAGAGGCGGAAGGAGAAGATCCTGAAATGTCGCATGATAATGTTGTTTTGACAGAAATGATGAACGATGTCATCCATGATTTCGGTGATGAGTGTCAAAAGAAGAGTCTCAATGTCAGGTTCGCCGAAAGTACTGACATTCCTCCCGTGGTAAAATGTGATGGCGTGCGTTTGAGACAGATGATTACTAATTTACTTTCAAATACTGTGAAGCATTCAATTGCTGGCGATGTGGTTGTTGGATTGAAAAATGTTGAATCTGATGATGATAAGACTCGAGTCGAGATGTTCTTTACTGACAATGGTTCTGGATTCACTGAGTAAGTTTCCACTTATGAAATACATAGTTCTCAATTTCTCTTGTGACGAGATACTAATTCTGTATCTCCCTAGGCCAGAACTCGACGGTATATTCCAAGACTTCGAGAAAGTTCTCGACGACGATGACGATGTAGACGAACCACCATGTCTCAACGGAGAAAAATCCTCCATCGGCCTCGGTCTCGCCGTTGCAGCAAGATTCGTGCGACTCAACGACGGCAAAATAGTAATCAACACCGAACCTGGACACGGAACCACCGTCACAGTTTCAATCCCGTTCCGCAAACCCGAGAGTGGACATCACTTCACTGCCAGAACACCACAAGAAGATGCTCCCGCTCCTTCTATCAGTACCCAGACTCTCGATTCCGAAAATGGCCTCCAATGTGACACCCCCGAAAGATTCCAAGTCCCTCCTTCCACCCCCCTCAAAGACCCCTTTCTCACCTCTACAACCGAAATCATCGAATCCCCCACATCAATCCCCACAACCAGCACCTACCCGCACTCCTCTCCCTCCCCCTCTCCCTCTCAATCCCTCTCCGCCAAGTCCGTAACCACCAATCCCGATTACCAACTGCAATATCCCTTCCCCATCATGGATTTGCCTCCCCAACCCAAGATCCGCAATCTCAATGTCCTCGTCGCGGAAGATAATCCGCTGAATAGTCGACTTTTGGAAGAACGGCTCAGGAAAAGAGGACATGTAGTTACGGTGAAGATTAATGGGCAAGCGTGTGCGGAGGCGGTGATGGCTACACCGGATGGTTTTGATATTGTTTTGATGGATATACAGGTACGTCTCCTCCCCTCCACTTCCACTCTCCGATACTTAAACCACACTAACCCCTCCCCCACCCCACAGATGCCCATCCTCAACGGCTTCTCCTCCACAACCCTGATCCGCTCCTTCCTAACCAACACTCTCCCCCTCCCCCCTACCTCTCCCCGCGCATCACTCTACGGCCGTCTCCCCATCATCGCCGTCTCGGCTTCTCTCGAAGAATCAAAAAGAGATGAGTATATCGACCGCGGTTTTGACGGCTGGATCCTCAAACCGATTGATTTTCGGATGTTGGAGGAGCTGCTGGCGAGTGTGGAGGATGAGGGGAGGAGAGAGGCGTTGCTGTATGGGAGAGAGGGGGTGAAGTGGAGAAAAGGGGGGTGGTTGAGATTGAGGGGGCGAGATTGAGAGGTTGGGCAAGTGATGGATTGGATTGAATTGGGGTAGGGTTAGTAATGAATCTTGATGTTTGGATTTGGGAACGTAGTTGCACAACAGAATCATGATAGCCAAGGGGGTTTGGCGGAGAAACTTGTTACTCTGAGCCGTGTACAAGCACTGGCAAAAATGATCTCTTTCGTTTTTCTTTTTGTTCTTCTTTTCCTTTTCTTCTCCATCTCTTTCTCTTTCCTATGCACTCTCCGATACTGCTTAACATTATGGGTGATAATATGAATAGGGAACGTATTGCCAATCTCGAGTCGATATATAAAAATATCATTAAATACAATCTTCAACTATGAGATCTGAACATAATGTCTTGTGATATGATGGGTCGAAACCAATTGTAACTTGCACAATGCATATATTATATGAATCAAATTTTCATTAATCTTCCTAGCTCTTCCGGTTTAAATAGTGCAATAAAATCAACCAGTCAACCAGGACCTATGCGATACCAAACACCAAGCACATTCCCATTGCTCCAATTCCATTCCATCACTAAAACGCCTTTTCACATTCATAGATTCGAAATTCAAAGCTCAAAACAAGCTCCCCTAGAGTTTAACCTTCCCCCCATTCAATTCATTCCACTCCTTCTCACCAAATTTCACATATTCATCCCCTCTCAACCACCACATCTGATCCCCACTCTCTTCGATTGCCTTCGGATCCACTCCCTGTTTCCGGATCACATGTTTAACCATTTTCACCGTGCCCGTAATCTCCATTTCCTGTCCCTCTTTCTTAACTCTCAAAAACACCGGTACTGCATAACTCGGCAGTGATTTTTTCGCGTGGACTGCCAAATCCTTCATGATACTCGGACTGTGATCTTTTAGAATAACAGCTGCGCAACCCACTCGTCCATCATGATGAGGCAGGGAAACTCCATAGACATTTGCCTCTTGAATAGCCGGATGACTAGATAACGCTTCTGCGACTTCGTTTGTTGATACATTTTCCGATTTCCAACGGAATGTATCACCGATTCGATCATTGAAGAAGACATTTTCACCATTTTCCCACGTCATGATATCGCCTGTTCGAAACCATGCATCACCCTTTTCAAAAACGTTTCGTAATACTTTACTATCGGAGGCGCTTTCATTATTAAAATACCCTTGATACCCTGCACTTATATCGGCGGGATCAAGCTTGTACAGCATTTCTCCTGGAGTTCCATAAGGTACTTTGGTGCAAAATCCGGTACTTTTCGATCGATAGGGTTGTTCCGTTTCAACGTCCAATTCGACCACAGCCCATCCTTTCCTCAATACGAGCCAGTAAATAAATCCGTTACGACCTACTGCGCCCCTGCTAAATTCGTTATTAGAATAATTCCAGCCAGCTCCTGCACCTTCAGTAGCGGAGTAGAATTCGGCGATAGTTTTGATATCGAATCGTTCCTTGAATTTGTTCCATACATCGGGTCTCAGACCATTGCCAAACGCCATTCTAACGTTATTTTTCTTGTCTAGATTTTCGCCTGTCACGGGATCGTATTGGGGAGGTGCGGATAGGAGGTAGCGACAGACTTCGCCGACATATTGAATAACATTCGCGTTTGATTCTCGAACTTCCTTCCAAAATGTTTTTGTAGAAAATTTTCTGCCGATACATATTGTTGCGCCCATGTTCAAAGCTGCCAAGACAGCAAGAACACTAGCAGCAGAATGATACATGGGCATACACTACGGGAATTAGTATTTCAAAATACCAAATGAAGAGGTAGACGCACAGTATATAGGACATCGGGTCGTTTGTATCCACTCCATTTCGGCATGATAGTCGATCCAAAGTTTGCCTTCCCCCAAGCCAGGACTGCGGGTTTTGGTAAACCTGTTGTACCACTGGTGTATATCAACATTCCGATCATTGACTTTGTTTGCTTGGATCTAGTAGAATCCGGCTCTCGAACACCTTCAGTGGAAATGATCGTAGCCTCTACATCAGGAGTGAGAATTTGAAAAGAGATATCCGGAAGCTCATCCCGAAATTCCTGCGTCAGTTTCTCTTCCACCATTGGATCCACGATACATAACCTTGCAGTGGAGACTTTGACACAATGGGATAATGCTTTGCCCGTCAAGTTGTAGTTAATGAAGGCTGGTTTGGCACCTATACTCCATAATCCAAACCACAAGAAGAAGTAATTATCTGAATTGGTGAAATCCATAGCAACAATCTCCTCCGGCTTAACATTGTGGGTAGTTTTCAGCCATGTTCCATATTGCAAGACTTTATCGTACGTTTCCTTGAATGTCCATTTCCTGCCTTCGAAGATAATGAATGTGTCGTTTGCGAATTTTCCTTTCGCATGCTCTTCGAGTATATAAAACATGTTGAGACGATCATCTTTTTCTCTTTTACTGGTAAAGGAATGTGCTTTTAATGCAGCACCCAATAATTGATAATCGTAGCTCAAAGAAAGCTTCGCATTGGCGTATGCCAAACCAGCCAAAGCTGCTGGAGCTGCTAAAGCCAATGGGACTATTGAATTGTTAGTATTTCGAACTCAATCTGTGGATGGAGCGATGTGAACTGACTTGGCATTGTAATAACAATATAGCAAAAGTATTTCCAGCTGTCAGATGAACACTGATAGAGCTTCGTAAAAATACGGTATCTGGTAGTCAATTAACTTTTGAATGCTATATTCAAGAAACAGTCCAGCTTTCCAGTCAGGATAGCGCAGCAATGCTGTTAAAATTGATTGCCTAGATGAGAGATTCGATGTTCATGTAGTTATAAAATTCCAGATTCTTTAAATTTAAAGAATGAATTCAGTGCGAAAAGAGGATTTGAATGGAGAAAGAGACGACGGCAAGGAAGATATGAGAGAAAGACTGTACCTTAAAAACTTACCGTACATATATTAATATGGGTGAAGTCTGGGTAATATGCATGTGTCCATCTCGCCGTTGGACCCTTTTGGGGAGTTTCATTCCTCACATGGTATGTATGCCTCGGCACGGAGGACGGCTTCCTCGCACAATATGGCTGATTCTGAGGCATTGTACTCGGAATATGATAACGAATAAGCTGCAGATGATGCGAAAGCGGTTCCATATCCGACGATAATGTTCAGTGCAGAGTCAGGATTTAAGGGACATTGCACAGTCTTTTCCTCTTACTCACGAATCATAGCATAAATTGGCAATTTATGCGATTCATGTGGAGTTCACAGACAGATATCTTCTCCGTTCTCTTAATTCGTTTGTATGGCCGCGCTCTTCGTGTATGGGTGTGGATAGGGACGGATGACAATTGGCCTCGTACGACGACTGGTCACTGATGGGATGAAGACCCTCGATGGTGGATTCCCTGCTTGATTCCATGTATTTGGTTGGATGAATTAAAACCTGATCAATTAACGGTTTTTTGGGATCTTCGGATCTTTTCCCTAATGAAGTTTGACATATGACAGAAACTCCCTTGAATTACTAGAGTAGGGGTCGCGACCAGGTCTTTAGTGAAAATATCACGTGAAGTGTCTGCTGGCCCCTGCTATCAGAGGCTTAGAACGCAACTTTAACCTTATCGGGCTCGAGCTACAACGGAAGCATCGGCTCAGCCTTGTCACTCTCATTCAGCCTCGTCCACCCATTTCATTTCATTGCAGCCTTCTTGTCGCTAAAACTTGCTTGTCGCAGATAGCGGCGCATCTTTCCACGATATCAATACATACATACCTATCTGGGTACCTACTTATCAACAAATGGACATCCAAACTTCATAATGTCAATATCAACAAATGAACCTGCATCCTCAGGTCCGACAGAAATTGTAGATGAAGATGTGAAAATCTTTAATGATGATAAATCACCAGAAAATGCTGTGACAGCAGTAAAGAAAAGAAAGGAACCACCTCCTGAGAAGCCCGAAAATGCTCGCATGCGAATCCAAGTTCTAATTTCATTCTGGGCTATTATATTGTTACTTGGTGTGCCAATATGGTGGAGGACGACTACAATCTATAGAGCGCCGTTACCTCTGGATCAGATGACGGATTGGGCCGAAGGAAGAGTATGTTAATATCATATACATAGGGAGCTTAAACTAATTGAAAAATGTAGGCATGTCGACCAGTATTTCCACTCACAATCTCAATAGAAGCCGAATCATTACAAGAGAATGAAGCTCAAAATCTTCTGCGAACTACACAACATGCTTTAGATGATTTAAATGATTTCTCCGCCCATCATCTACGATTGCAGCTTTCCCCGCCGAACAATGCTTCCGCGACTACAAATGGGTTCTCATATGGGGGCATGGGAGATGATGTTGCTTTGACTATTAAACTTTTACCCGGAACAGCATCATCGGCGAATTTACAAGCATATGCGCCCATCTTAGATATATACTATCCTCCAAATCAGATCCCTTCGAGTTCGTCATCATCATCTTCTTTAGCGACGTATATTGCGAATACGTTGAGGGGTGTGTTTGCCGAAGAACAAGCCATGATTGCATATCTACTTTCTACCAGTTCTGCCCCACCAGAGAGAAGTCCAAAAGCGTTGGCGCCAGAAGTGGCAGATACTCTAGCCAAATGGACAACGCGTTCATTGAAATACTCTGGGACTTATCATTTGACCTTTTCCCTCTTTACTCCAACTGCCACCCCCTCATCTTGGGATATTGAAGCTGCACTAGAAGAGCACATGAAACCATTACTTGATAGCTTTACCTCAATCAGCAATTTCACAATCGATACTCAAGTCCAACTTTACGCTACCCCGGGTGTTAGCGGAAATGTCCTACGAAAAGAGGACCTAAGCGGCTTCATCAATGCCGCAGAATGGCCTTTAAGTCCTAGTATTGGCGGCGCCCCAACAATCAATTTCATTCTCTATGCAGGCGATATGGAAGTTGAAGGAGGTGGAAAGAGTTGGTTGATCCCTCAATGGGGTGGTGTCGTAATCCAATCCGACATCTCAGATTTACGCCCCGCAATGCTTACTTTTTCAACTCAACTAATGTCCCTAATGGGTGCCCCCGAAACCGGGTCTCTTCCTCTACGCCTAATGACACTAGTGCGCGTGCGCAGCGCAGGCCTTCTCCTGAAAGCAAGTGGGACACTGGGAAGTCTAGCGCGATTGACTAACGCGCTCCCCTCAATCAGCATACCGGAATCCGTGCAAGATGGCGTCTACACAACTATCGAACATTTGAGGAAAGCATGTGATGGATTAGGAGGCAATGACGGATTGGTTCATGCACGTATCGCGGAAGAGGCGGCAGAAAAAGCATTTTTCGAAAAGAGTATGGTGGGCCAAGTGTATTTCCCAGATGAACATAAAGTCGCGGTTTACATGCCATTGTTGGGACCCGTGGGTGTACCACTGGTCATGAATGTGCTGAAGGAAATTAAAGCATGGAGAAAGAGGAGTAGAATGGCTAGCTAGCTCATTGGCATTTATCATAGTTGCCTATTCACCTTTTAGAATAATGATGTAATGAATTCGTAAAGAATCTTTTCCCTTTTTATACCTATTTTGTATCGTATCGTATCATGCTGTGCTATACTATCTTCCCCGCCCATCAATTCCGATCTCAAACTTCTACTTCGTCTCTCCCAACCCCCACATCTCCATTCCATTCCCTACAATAATCACTTTCGCCTCATTCTCATTCCCATCAACCCCAGGGATTAAACCCACATCCCCGATATCACTCACCGCCGTAAATTCATCCCCAATTATCTCGATATCTACTGGACATTTTTCGTCTTCTCTTGTGGCTGTAGCTGTAGCTGCAAAAGAAGAGGAAATCCCAACCCGCCACGTCTTGACCCGCTGATCGGTACTGGAAGATACGATATACATTTCCTCTTTCTTCTTATCTGCACTATCTGTAGTTTCTGCAGAACACATATGAGGATGAGGGATGAACACCAGTCCTGTGACAGCGGCCGCGTGTGCATCGGGGAGGAGTATGGTGATGGGTTTCTGGAAAGTATTGGGATTTGTATGGGGGACAGAAGAGGAGACGGGATAGAGTGTTACACCTATTGCGTTATCGTCGCCGCCGGTGATGACTACGAGATGTGGAGGGGTGGTGTTAGACACGGAGACACATTTGAAGGCGAGGGTTTTGATAGCGTTTTGATGGATTTTGGTGTGGGAGATGAGGGTAGGTTCGGAGATCTGTGGGGGCGAGGTTGGGATTTCTGCGGAGTCTTGAAGTTGATGGGAGAGATCGAGAGGAGCGCTCCAGATACAGAGACTTCCATCCGTAGCCGCAGTTAGGAAAGTGAGTTCCGAGGGAGAAACTTGCAGATGGCCTATTTGCATCAAACATGCAGATGTATATTGACCCCTGACCAGTAACTTCCATCCACTAATCCTCGAATAAAAATATGTGCGCATAGTCGAATCTGAATGCACAAGCGTGATGATCAGTTCTTCGTGGTTGCTTCCAGGAATATCAGATACGTCAAAAGACATAATGCGTAGATCCTGTTCGGCAGTGGGATCGGGACAAGAAGCTTCACATATGACTCCGAGACCGAAGCCAGGGATAGATTGGATACGCCAGATGTAGAATTCTTCAACGCCGCCGCTGCTGAAGAGATAGTGCGAATTGTGCCAGTGAAGATGTTGGAGACCTGCTGTGTGTTTTTGGATTGTGGAAAGGCAGGTGAGAGTTTGTGAGTTGGGTTTTTGATTCTGTGTCTGGGGATGGGTGTTCTCGTAACGCCAGATTCTGATATTGGTGTCTTCGGCACCAGTGGCTATCATTTGTGGAGAGCCTCCTATGGCACAAGTTTTTATTTCTCGCCCGTGGCCGCCGGATTTGATAGTGCGATGAGAAGGAACTTTTTGGGAATGAAGGAATAGTTGTGATGCTTTTGTATATATCAAGTGACCACTACCACCTCCCTGCGCTCCCTCGAATGGAGAATATGCATGAGCTCGATGTGCACCTCCGCAGTCAATACGCATAATCTCAGATTGTTTCGTCTCGTTCCATACGATGAGACTCTTGCTTTTGAAGCCATATAAAATTAAATCAGACCCTTGAAACCAACAAGCTTCAATCATGGGTCCGAATGGTGGTGCAGCAGAATGTACGCATGAAATTTTTGGTGTAGCTTCATTGTCGTATGAAAACATGGCATATAACCCATCCCGACTTGTGATTGCGAAATAACTTGTGATTTGCTGAGAATCGCTCTTAGGCACAGCAACAATGGAAGTGATGGCATCCTTTTTACCGGGTGAGTTCCAGGTGCTCATCGTATTTGTGTTAGTGTCTTGGACCGCGATTTGGCCTTCTCTAGAGCCAATGATGAGATGTCCGTTACATGTACCAGCACCTGTGACTATAAATTTCGGGGGTAATGAGAGAGTCCTTCTGTCGATAATAGGTTGTGAGCCAGGAGATTCCAGGGTAAAAGACAATATTGTCAGTTCCTGTGTTCCCAACAATGTAACCAATAATTCAACTGATTTATTGCCATTCCCTGGGACGATGAAAACATCCGATGGTTTTCGCTCAACTTGTCCTATTTGAACGATGGGCAGTCCTGGTTGGTACAAGAATATCTTCCCGTTAGTGCCCGCCAAAACACACAATCCCAGATTTGAGTTTCCTTTCAAGATAGAATATGATTTAAGATCTGGAGTGCTGGATTCGGGTAGAAAAATTTCTTCGAACTTGACCGGGTTTCCAACAGCGGCCTTGAGAATTCTTCCAAATGTTGTCGTAATCAGGAAATCACTTTCAGATACAAATGCATAGCGATTGAAGGCATCTTTAGGCGCCTTCTTGTTCTTCTTCGATACGACGGATCCTTGCTCATGTTCCTCATTGGAACAAGTTTCAACGGTAGTAAGAGACTTCAACACATCTTCGAGCTCGAAAGCTACCGAGTAATATGAGCCTTCGACAGAATTATCCATTGCAGAATTTTCTACGACATTATTGCTCGACGCATCCATAGAAGTTGGATTTGTTTTTCTCTCCTCTTCAAAACAATATGTTGAAATCTTTCCATCTGCTCCACCAGTGACAAGCAAATTTTGATTGTTTTCTATTTGAGTAATAGCTGCTGACCAAATGTGCTTTCCGGTATGAAATGCAAAAGTTTTGATATGTGTCAACTTAGCAAGATTATTTGAGCTAGTTTTGGAAACATCGGAAGTTTTGCTTCCACTTTGAAGCTCGCTCCGAAGTTCTAGTGTCCATTGCTGAGCTGTTGAATCTTCTCCAAAAGAAAGAATAGTGATTGGCGAGGTACCAAATGTTGAGTTATCAGGACAGTGAAATTTGACACCCCATATACGAGACGCATGACCCATTGTTACCGCAATGCATCGATTGAAGCCATTGGAATCTTGCTGGGGTTTTGCTGTCTCTCCAAAACCTGTCTCTCTTGGCAGTAAGTCGGCAGCTAACTTCATAGCATCTGCATCATTTTGTGAGCCCTCCGCAAGATTCCATATCCGTATTGTACGATCGTCGCTACAGCTTGCTAGTAGTCGTGTGGTCTTTCCATCATGGCCCATGATCGGTGGAGATATATCCACTCCAAAAATGGAACCCTCGTGACCAGTGAAAACAAAGAGGGCTTCATTGTGGAATGTAGAGTTATCTTCAGCAGCAACACATTTCCAAACAATGACCTCACCAAAGATAGTTCCTGCTGCGACTATGACAGTATCTTGATTCTCGCAAACGAGACTTGCAGAGTACAACATAGATCGTGAAGAAGGTTGTAGTTGACGCAATCTTATGGTTCTGTCTTCTGTTGATAGCGTTGCTTGAACCATTGCATTGTGGGCAGTAACCATGACACAGCCATCATTTTCCCAAGGACAAAAGGCAACACTGAGAACCCAGTCACTGGCTGATGTCGCAGTTTCCGTGATTTTGGTCACATGTTGGGATATGATTTTCTCAATTTGCGATTTGCGGATCAAGGTTAAACATTGGCCACCCCAAATGACTACCTGCAAATCGTCTGAGGAATCATTATCAAATTCTCTAATAATGATACCGTGAATCGCCTGTGAGTCAAAGACTCTACATTGACCAATCTGACTGGAAGTTCTGGCATCATATATCTTTAAAAAAGAACCCTCGGCCGCAAGAATTAACAATTTACCAGTAGAAGTATGATAAAATTCGACTGCCAAAATTGGGCTCAATGAGTGGTTATGCTATATTGAAGCGCGTGAGCTGGTGTTCATGTTGAGTTTTGGCGTTGTTGAAGCCGTTGCTAACCTTGAAATAAGACATTGGTATTGATAGATTTTGACCAATATCTGCATATTTATGTAAGTATTTTAATATCAGAAATATTCAAGACAAAATACCATGATCGTCGTAAATATAATTCAGTTGACCACTCTCTAGATAAATGGGGAGTTTTGCGAAATTTCTCCAACATTCTGCCACAATGGCGGTGAATCCTTCCTCCTTAACCTTATCAAAAGGTGTGCGAGTTTCTTTCCTCCATCCATGTGTCAACGAACAAAAATGAATCTCCCATCAATTGAAAATAAGAACACCTTATGGATTTAACATTTGATAGATCAAGTGATTGTTGTCTGAGATCAATACGATGGGTTCTTAGTGAGCTCTTGAAATGGAATTTCAATTTTCATAATTGATTCACGCTTCATGGGCTACTGAGGGAATTCTCAAATGAACACCTTCTACTTGCTCGATATGTCTGTCTACTTAGAATGAATTCATTTCCTTTTCTTCAAGGTAGTCTGCTCTAGAAATTTGTAGTTCTTCTGCACCTTCTCTTCACTTCTTCACTACTTACTAATAAGTAGATCAGACCAGCTAGTGCAGGACGTTCCACGATGCACATAATCCTCGGCTGCATATGAAGTCTCTCAGCTGCTCTCCCATCTATCTCCTTACTTCTTTTTGCTTATTCTTGCTTCATTCTTCTGATGAGTTTTCTCAATGATGTATCCGTGAATCTCTTTGAGTGTTTCACATGATAATTTCTCGATACCCAAACGGAACCTTTCGATTATCTTGTCCAGATATACATGTCGTTCAGGTCCCTCACAATCGTTTTTGCCCGCCTCTTCAAAGGCTGACATGATCTTCTTGACTTCTTGAAAGTTGATTATCTCAGAAGCGACTGGCAGACATGTACAAGATATACCCAGGCCTTCATGGATCGTCGATTCACTGCTGTGGCTTCCTGAAGGGTCCCTTTGGTGCTTGTCACCTATGTTATTCTTGGGGAAGTTTCTTCTCCTCTCACCGGCACTTTCAGACAAGTCTCGAGTAGATCCGCGAGTGAGATACAACTTTGAAGCAACAGCGGAGGCTATTCCTAGTCCGAACGACAGGATGACAGCATGTCTTCTGCTTAGATTAAACATTTCGTTTTTGATAAGACAGACAGGAAATTCAAAAGGCAGACTATCATCTTAAATCAGTTTTTTACTCTTGTCCTGCAAGTTATAGAAAGGATTTGCAGAACAAGGGACATCGTTCCTGAATAGTCGATCTTCCTTCGAGCAGTGAGTAATACACATCAAAGACCCTACAAGTAGAAGCTTCTGTTGGGGAAGTCTCTTATGACCTTGACTCTTTATTTATATCCCAAAAAAGGAGCCACTTGTACGCAAGTATAAATATGCCTTACAAGTTCTCAATTCTGTGGTACAAAAGGTATCTAATTGCCACCAATTGATTCCGTTTCTCATAGTATCTCGATATAGCAAACACTTTTTGTAAAGAAAATACGTAGAAAAAGGACTCTTCTAGATGCAGAAACCATCCTCCCTTTCTTTTTGAAGCATTCAACATAGACTACCGATCCTCATTCTTGATAAACTCTTCCGTCAACCTCACTTGTGCAGCTCGCGAATAGGTCATTATTCTGATAAGAGAAAAGCATATTGAGGAAATTGAGAGGCATTATAGCAAGGAATCAAGTGAAGATAACAGGCTGTAGTCCCTCAAAGGGAAATTTGAGGAGGATATATCAGCGTCATTGTAGCGCACCGTTGATCGACCTTAAGTGGTGCAGAAGATCAAGCACCTGAATTTTAAAGCATGAGAATCCAACGATGATCAAAATTATGGAATGAACGTCTAGCCCGCTCAATAATTTCTGATCAAAGCCAAGGATATCTCAACCTAATGACCTCCACCCCCCTTTTGCTCCGAACATCCTATTCCTCAGATACTAGACCCATAGTAGTATTGAATCTCACTTACTTGCATGGATATGGCATCATCATCATCTAAACTTGTAATGTATCACACAAATTGAGATCAATAACCAGACAACTGAACTCGTTATTCTTTCACCATCAAGAGTATGATGAGAAAAGGCGGATGATATTTTCTTATCTAAGATACCTAGTCTTTCAACTTTCTCCGTGATTGACAAGCTACGAGTATATGCCAAATGAAGAAGACATTTCTCTGCATCATAATCTATCCATTCAACCGGACCTTGAGAGCCAGATTGAACCCTTCCAGCCTGCTGTCAACACCGAGTGCTCACCCCGTACCAATTCACAAATTGCTCCTATCAAGTATCAACCCTCCAACCAGAAGTTGAATAAGCCAATAAATGCCAATAACCCACTCAAAAGATTATCTCCAGTCCTCCCAACCTTCACCACAATCCCAACATCCACACACCACATCTCCCTTCCTCCATCCCCAAAACCCCCAATATACCTAGGTAGCTAGGTATCCTCAACGGCAAAACCAAAAAATCAAGGCGCAAACTATGCAAAAATACCATCCGTACTCCGGCTGCTCCTGTTTCAGTTGCTGCGCAAATCGATCTTGCATTTCCGAAATGGCGACGTGATTCTCGGCTTCACTCTGCAGCTGCGCATTCTGAATGCGGATCTCAGTACTTTCGGCTTCAGCTTGTAGCTGCGCATTTTGAATGCGGAGCTCAATATTTTTTTCTTGGAGTTGGGTATTCTGTGCACGGAGCTGAGAAATTGTCTCGAGAGCGGCGGGACTCTGCGCATCGGGATTGCTCGTATCGTTGCTGCTGCTTTCTTGCGGGGTGTATGAAATCGGACTTGATCCGTGTAAATCTGGTAACTGGGCGTTATGGGTAGACATATTGTTGTTGCAGATTAATCGATCAGATAGACTGTTAAGTATCGAGTATCACGATTCTGATGATCTTGAGAATGGTGACGGAAGATGAGTTTGTACTTGGTCGATCATACTTGTAACTTAAATAGAACATACCCGTTGTATCAAATTCGCTACTGCGGCTATATTATAAGCGAAGCGGAACTGGGTATACAATAAACCGTAGGTATTAACAAAACATATTTTTCAGTGTAAAAGCAAGGTAACTTCGATATTCAATCAACCAGATTCATTCCTCCGGGCACAATGATTCTCTCCCCAAAAAGCCTTCTACTAAACTTAGCATCTATCCCTGATACGGTCGCAATACGAGTGAATATCCATACATGATTAGCGTTAGTACAAGATTCCTATGTATTGCATAGGTACACCTTCTGTAGCTTGAAGTTCTAAACTTGGAATAGGTGATTATGCAGAATCATTAAAGCTCCTTTACTACGAAAACGAATTTGTCAGCTCTGAGATGATACGAATCGATACCAAAGCCAATCCAAACTATTAGTTCGAAAAAGGCTGTGAGATTACCAATGATTTTATTCATTGAGTGAGTTGATATCACCTATTGGTACTCGTAGTAAATTATGATTGACTTTAGATCTGAAAGAAGCTTACAAAATCGAATCAGATCTGAGATCGAATACCCTTTCGGCGGGTGGGCAGCATATCACACATTACCAACTCATGAAATGGATTCGAAGCAATGTAGTGCTAATCATTTTCGAACGTATAGGTATCACGGGCCGTAAGTGTTTGCCAGAACCTTATCACAACAGACTCGAAAGGTGTTCAGGGGAAATGGGAGGATCTTTCCTATTTACTTTATTCGGTGAGATATATATAGGTGCATCGCATAACCAGCGCGTGTAGCATTAGCTATAGATAGGTAGATAGATTGAATCGATCAAGAGTTTACTACTACCATTAAACCCTTTGAATACTCATCCAACCTAAACTCTCAAGCTAAAACGACGTTCAGAATATCTCACGAGTTATGAATCTATAGTGTCTAGTCTAAAGCGATTTATGGTTTATTCGATTAAAGTATATCACCTGTCCCATTTATTGCGAGCACTGCTCGAAATGGTAACTCCTCCTATTTATCAGGAATGCATAATCGAAGCACAAAGAATCATAGATATTCCAATAAGCATGAGAATTATCACACTTCGACTAATCACTAATACCGATACTCGATCTTTTTCATCGAAAAACATATAGCAAGGAAAGCACCACAAACTGAAGCAAGACTACCATTCTAACCTAAGTCATCATTGTTTGAATCCGCAGAAATGTGGATGTTTGTTGAAAGACAAGAAGGTCAATATGTGTGAGAGAGGGGGGCTTTGAAAGCGGGATAGAAGATGATTCCACATTGATCATATTATAAAATCACTTTTATGGATGATTTATATGTTTCGAGTACTTTCTTTCGATTAACAAATTAGGAAATTTAGTTGCTCCTGAAAGATAGAGTTTTCTCTTCAAGAATCCAAGACAGCTGTCCAATCTTCACTCTTTATATACTCCTCCATCGACGTCACCGGGATCTTGACCTTGAGCTACACACTAAATATCAGCACTGTATCTTTCACCACCCAATCTATAAAGGAGGTAAAAAAATAAACTCACCTCATCCGGTCTCAAAACGTCCGGATCCCCACCCGTATGACCAAACTCATCCACGTACTCCCAAGCAACCTGCAACTCCCTCATAGCATCCGGTACCCCTTTCCAAAACGTCTCTTCCGAAACCTGTCTAAACCCCGCCTTGACTCCCAAAGCATCCCCCCAAATTTTCGTCCACTCTTTCCATGTCATTCTCTCCGAAACACCTATAAGATTTTTTCCCGGCGGCATCTCGATCAATGCTTTAACAAACCCTCCCGTATCTTTCTGCGTCACGACAAAGTCTACCACACTATCCGGACTCAGAGGTCTCTCAAGCAGAAAACTCCCATCATCCTGTTTCTGTGGTGCCATCGGTGGAAAAGCTTTCCAATTCGTGACATAATATCCCATTTGGAGGGTACTCATTCTCGTCGCCAAATCTGGAAATCGAGATTCAATCTGCCGGATTGTTTCTGCTTTCGAATCAAAATGATATATCGTGGTATATTTACCTTTGCTCCATTTCGTTGCATCGCTCAGAGAGGAATAGATGAAATATTCCAACGTTTCGAGAACACCCGGTGAAGCAGCTGCTTCTGCGATGTTGATCCCTTGGGCGACTTCCCGATCATAGGCATGTTCGAGGACTGTGCGGCCAGGAGGCGAGCCTGCGGATATACCTGTGAAGAGATGCACGAAGAAATCGGTATTAGAGTAAATTACAGTTGCCCCTTGGAAAGCTGAAAATAGTGATGGTTTGTCATCAAAGTCTGCTTGGACAATTTCGACTCCTTTTTCTGCCAATGCTTGAGCAGTCACACTTGCTGGATTGCGTGTTGTGCCTCGAACTCGCCATTCTGGGAAGCGGAGAAATGTTTCGGCAATTGATGACCCCTATCTTTGTTTAGCATTCGTACACCTGAGATTTATGGGAACTCGCACTTGGGCACCGGTGACACTGGTTA
The DNA here is from genome assembly GCA_004786125.1 of Botrytis tulipae. Classification (NCBI taxonomy): domain Eukaryota; kingdom Fungi; phylum Ascomycota; class Leotiomycetes; order Helotiales; family Sclerotiniaceae; genus Botrytis; species Botrytis tulipae. Next base: position 102,688 of record PQXH01000002.1, read on the forward strand.
TAACAATAAGTTTCGACATATCTTAGCAAGGCAATTTGTCTTGTATTCTCTCGATATTATGTGGCGATTGAAATGGAAAATAGTATATATGAAAAACTTAAGTCTGCCACCTCAGGATATCATGTACTTTATATGAACAGTCCTCTCTGTCTTTTTATATCATATCATAATTCCTCTCTGCACTGCTAAAATCTACTAGGTTCGGACTTTATCGTTTTCCATGCTCCAAATGTTTTCCCATATCTGAGTCGCAGCTTGACATATTTGGGGAGGATCTTACATTTTGATCCGCCCTTGCTACGTTTACGTCAGTTGGTATTGCAGGGTTCGGTAAAATCGCAGTCGTTATTTCCCGAGATTACAAATTGACATGATTTATCAGCATGGTAGCTGTCCCCCATCTTTGCTAGTTGGATCAGTCAAGATTCTGATTGAAGGCTACCCTCTTCTTGAGAACATTTCGGAGAAGATTCGACTGTAATGAGAGGAGTATCGATATTCTGAGGAGAGACGACTTGTCTTTGAAACCTTTCGGGGGCTGGTTTCCCTTTGCCTTTTACTCCAACTCCTACTGTAGACTGGTCGTCATGTGTAGTAGATATGCGCACGCCATCTGATGACCGGTTTGCAGCATTAGCTGTACTTGGCCCATCTTGTGGTTCCTTGGCGACGTCTCGTTTCTGCACTTTCATCAAACGAGCTGCAGATGCCTTTCTACGTCGTTTGGGTGGTGGAATTACAATATCTGCTAGGCTTCGACCATCATTACTCTCTGTTCTATCCCTAGGACGGTCAAGAGAATTGCCGATAATGTCAGCCAAACCCGGGGTGCCTTGATGCCGATTTTGTGTGCGGCGATCTTCTTCAAGTACTCTTTCACGTCGACCATCTGGAAGGCGTTCCTGGAGAGGGTTCATCTGTATTTCTCCATTGTACTGTCTTGACCTTCGTAATTGGTACCATACGAAAAAGCCAATTGCACCTCCAATGACTGTAACAACAATGATTATCACACCGATTATCAAACTTGCATCACCCATACCGCCTGTAATTGACGATCCAGTGAATCATCTCTCGCTTTTAAATTTATATGTAACGCTTCATCGGGAAGATGGAAGCACCAAAATAATTCTTCTCAATAAAGATAAGTTTCTAGAAGCCGCAATGGAACAATGTGAACTTCACCCTTTGTTCTCTCGAAACCTTTGGTCCTTGGCAAAATCAGAGCTTATTTATACTATCCAATAGAGGTACTCGTCTGTGGCCTCAAACTAGTCGAGGTACAAGCCGAAGTATGTAAGGAAGGGCCCAGATCTAACTTTGGAAACAAAGAATTTCGTCGTTTCCAACTGGAATTCGTGACTTTGAACGGTTAGCGATTCCTCGGAAGCCAAATACATCTTGTATCAACCAATATTTACAAGCGATCTGGTGCAAAATTGCTCAATGGTCATAAGATGAGATTTATTGATCTTCTTTGTGGCTACTCCGATTAAACTCGCGATCATCGAGATGATTAGCCGCACCTCAAAATCTTCTCTGCAAGCTTCCGCCTTCGAGAAGGAATATCCCATGTTTGCTTAATGCGGTAGGCTGCGTATTAACCTCCGAATTCAGTACAAAGCATGCGAGACCCGTACATGATCGCGTTGCCATGTGCGCGAGATGTAGCATTGGGCTCAGCATATGTCGAAGTGGAATGACCAACTTCACATGGGGCGTAGGAGAATCTTGGTGGATGTTGCCGAGGTGATCATGTGGTACAGTAAGACATTGAAACAATCCTCGCCGATTGTCTCCGGTATGGCTTTCTTAATGACCTCCCCCGAAAGCAATACAATGTCACATCCGTTGTCAGTGTTTGAAGATCCAGTGTAAATAGTAGTTGAGTCGTAGTGGCATCAAACCCCGAGCATCAAATCCCGAGCATCAACATCAGATAACTTTAATGATGTCTAGCATTGAGAGGTTGAGATGATGGAGCTCATTCTTTGAGACAACTTCCATACTATCTGCCCACATGTGAATCATAATGTAATGATCCGGAATGTTTGATTTCAGCAAGATGGATAGATGTAGGTACCCGCCTCGTGCCAGCCGTTCGTCACTGTTACTTTGAGGTTTTGACTTCGTAAACAGAGTCAGTCACGAACTCATCCATCAAGTCATCGACAGTTGATTGAATATCCAAAGTTCATTGTATGGCCCAGTGCTCAGTGACAACGCACGTAGCTTATAGTAATTGATGAAGGTCCTGTAACTTGAAGGCCTTGGAACTTCAAAGCCATGGTTGGATGCAGTTGTTAATATTGAAGATTGAAGATTGAAGATTGAAGATTGAAGATTGAAGATTGAAGATTGAAGATTGGGTATAAAAATGGGTACGGAGAGTTGAAGGATGGGATCGGCCCTTGTCGATAGTATCACCTCAGTGACGGAGACCTATAAAATCGACATTTTAGTGAGGCTGAGGAGGCTGAGGAGGCTGACGTAAAGAATGTGGGGAAAGGGAAACGCCTGGACAACAATGGCAGTCACTAGAATAATCGTCCCGACCCGATAACATGAACATGAACAAGACCATGAACATGTCATGGCGACATAAAAAGTTTATTGGGAATTGGATAACGGTTGTATTGAATATTGTGTATCCTCACATTACTGCAATTGCTGCATGTACACACACCTCTTGTATACACACTTGACTTATCTTATTCAAGCATTACTCAAATAATAAACAATGTGACATAAAAGATTGAGAAGATCTTGTTTTATAACATCAATCAATTGCTTCCAAGGTTAACTTCACAAGCACCGACTCTCTAACATGTCTTTAGTCCCATATTCATCTCGAGACAGTCGAGAGATTGTACTGTAGGTTATACCTCTTTTTTTCTGCTCAGAACATTTGATTGAATTTGAAGCTGGAAGCTAGCTAGCACATGCATGCTAATATTTAGTCTCATAGTCGTCATGATGATGCGATCGTTATAAGGGATCCCAATACTCAACAATTAGTTCTACGAAGTGCCCCTCCCGGTCTCGTCTTGAATGATTGCCCGACATGTCATCGACCATTGCGCACACCCTCTCCCGAGCGACAGCAGCCTACTCCTTCCGCTCGTGCAAATGCTTTCATAGCTCCAGAATACTTTCGCATGCTGCATGCTGCAAACAGTGGTCCGAATGAGCAAGCACCCTCCAGTCCGATTCGCAGACTCGTACAACCTGCCTCTCCATCTGCGAACTATGTACATGATACAGAAGACCATGTAGAATTTGTGGCAAGTACTCCAGCAGTGGAAACAGGGCATACCATAAAGAAGGAAGCTTTCAGCCCAAACTACTTCAAGAGATTCTTCATTGAGGAAAAGGAATTAGGCCGTGGAGGAAAGGGAGTAGTTCTTTTAGTCCGCCATGAGCTCGATGGGGTGTCTCTAGGTACGAAGATCCAGTAATTAATATACGAAACCATGTACTGACGGGCTGTAGGTCAATTTGCGTGCAAGAGAGTACCAGTTGGAGATGATCATGCATGGTTAGAGAAAGGTATTATGATTCTCTTTAATCGCAATTCCTGTACTGACTTCTACAGTTCTCATTGAGGTTCAACTATTGCAGGGTCTTTCTCACCCAAACCTCGTATCGTATCGACATGTCTGGCTGGAAGACGTTCAATTGAATCGGTTCAGTCCCTCAGTACCATGCGCCTACATTCTTCAGCAGTATTGCAACTCCGGAGACCTACTACGTTATATCGCTGGACCTACGCCAAATGTGCAGACAACAAATGAACAATTGAAGGAGCAAATGCGAAGAAGGTCAAGAGGGGGCGCCGAACGACCTGATCTGAGATCATTGCAGCGAAAATTGCAGTTTGAGGAAATTTATTCGTTCTTTAAGGATATTACGTCGGGCCTTGCACATCTACACGCTTCGAATTATATTCATCGAGACTTGAAACCAAGTAACTGCTTGCTACATCAAGATGGAAGTGACATGAGATGCCTCATAAGCGACTTCGGAGAAGTGCAAGCGGAAAACGTTGTAAGGAAATCGACGGGGTCTACAGGCACGATATCATATTGTGCTCCTGAAGTTTTGAAGCAAGATCAGTTTGGTCGATATGGAAATTTCACTACGAAATCTGACATTTTCAGCTTGGGAATGATACTGTATTTCATGTGTTTCCGACGACTTCCTTACAAGAGTGCAGACAGCTTCGAGGAAGACTTTGAAGACATGGATCTACTTAGGGCTGAAATTAGTACATGGTCTGGATTTCAAGACGAACGACGAGAGCGACCAGAATTACCAAATCAGCTCTACAACTTTCTCAAGAGATTACTTGCTGTCAACCCTAACGATCGACCAAGTGCAAATGAGATCTTAGAAGCAATCAGAACAGAAAGAGGCTTACAAAATCCAACCCGTGCGCGGCATGGTAGTTCATCGGGAATCCGTGGAAGAATTCAAGCAATTGACTCACCCATGCCACCCGCAACGCCAGTTAACGAACGAGAACCGAAGCGAGTGCGCTCAAGAGCATATATCGAAGATGCTTCATCCGAGACCTCATCTCGTTCATCTTCACCCACACCAACCTCCCAGCTCGCATTGGAAATCAGCCGAAGTCGCACTGCTGTTCCTGTTACAAAACCTCACATTACCACTCCACTATTAATGCCACCACCCACCACGCTTGTTGCCTCTTTCAAGAATCGCATATCTCTCTATCGCCACTATGGTGAAACGTGGGCTCATCACAATAAGCAATCTCTTACCTTATTAGCTAGAGTGTCAATTTTCCTTTTCAAAGTTTTCATGATAACAAAACCATGTCTTTCTTCTCTCGCTAGACGATGGATCTGGTATCCTCTGGTCGTAATAGCCGCCATTGAATTAGGGTTCGGAACAAAATTAAGTTGGGGCATATCTGGCGGTCTTTTAGCATTTCATTTCATGGTGGTAGAATTGTTTGATTGGTTTGGACCTGGCATGTGTAATGGAAGACTTGGGGCGCATGAACATTGGCATCAGACTGGTTTCTGAAGGGGCATTATCTCCCTTTGAAAAGGGTAATTTATAGGCGAGCAGGACATCTTTTTGCATTTTGTGATGTGGGTTCTGATATACCTGCGAAACAAGGCGTTTGCATTTAAGAATCGAATAAATTAATCGATGTGTATGAGATATGAGATATGAGAAAATGAAAATAATGATATATTATAGCAGGGCAGCTTTTACTGGCTAATTAACAATATAAGTTCTCACGATACCCACCGGGGTACATGGTGATATGTGGGATGGGGTCTGTGGCAAATTACATTCCTGTCTCTCTGCACAGCCCGACTTTTGGGCTATTCATAAGACTCGCAGTTCTTGGGGTTTGCGGTTTCCAATTGATGTCGTGTATACTCATACTATTTCGAGAGGCTTTTGAGATACTATGCCAACTCCTTAAATGTGATGTAGTATTGATAGCATATTATACTAATAAAATCTTACTATCTAAATTTTTATTCACAGTATTAACTTAGCTTTGGTATGATAGTTATAAGATTCTAAATCTTTATATTCGAAATGAATTTTTCTTCAAAAATGATTTCACCAACGATAATAGAAAATAAACCAAAACTAAATAACTAATGGAAGTTAGTAAAAAACAATATCATTTGAGATTCAATATGTAATGATAGTAATTCTGGAAAGATCGATTTGAAAAAATTAATTACAATACTGAAAATGAAATTGTTATTGAGTAAAAAAGGAAGTATGTTTATATCTTCAAATTTTGAAAGTAGATTATAAAAGGCAAACGTTATAATTGTGAAATAGCTTGTAATACTTTTTTCAATAAAAATATTAGCTTGGTGTAAGTAATAGATTTAAATATTTATAATATAAACTCATTAATAAACTATTCAAAATCTATCTCTTCATTTTTAATATAAATTAATTATATAATTATTATTCAATTATTAATATACAGCTTTTTATAAACTAAAAATTTATCTTATTATATTTATAATGGAAATCAAAAGTTTATATAGATTAATATAGGACTTTGTATTATTTAGAATATATATATATTTAATATAAAGCTAATCTATTATTGCAATCAAATTAGTTTTAATGTAGATTAATACATCTTTAAGATTTCATTACAGTCTTAGAAGTTGTACTAGTGAGTTCTCATTAAATATTTATACTATATTATAAATACCTAAAAAGAAATAAATGTATAATTTGTTATAAAATCAAGAATATTTGTGGAGAGCATAGAATGTTGATTGGGAGCCCGTTGGCTTTTAATTGGGCGATCATAGTTCTCATATTCAAAACAGTGCACGATAGGAGAAAGTGGTTTAGGGCTTGGAGAGACATATAGAACAGAAGTCGAGGATGTCCCTTTACGAGGCTTTCGATTTTGGACTTCTCGGCGATAGGAAAGTGATACTATTGAGTTGATGGTACTGATCATAGCGCTTTTCGTTTATTTTCTAGCTCAGTTATCTCCGCGTCAGGAGGAAGCGCATTGGTGATCTCCTCGGGTACATCAATAGGGGCTCTTGGGTCGCAGGTAAGGCTCATATATATATATATGTGTGTGTGTATGTGTGTGTGTAAAGGAATCCGACATTCGTCGGCTTATCTAGAACTGTATCTTGAATAATAAACCTGATTTTCTTATTGATATAAAATTTTGAGAATACTCAAATTTGAGGATTAAATTGCAAGATTTGGTTATGTATAGTGGTAAAAGTAGTTTTTATATAACTATCTGTCTTATATAATAAATTCAGTACATTTACTTACTATCTACAGCATTTCTGGTACCTCGATGAAAATGTATTTTGTTAACTTTCATTCAAATCCAATGGCTTAGCCAAGCTGATTAAGATGAAAATTATATGTTGAGTATTAGAGTGCTTTGAAGCTTACAAAAGCCTGGGAAACTTATAATTGTGGGATTATAGAATCGATTACTGTAAGTTTCTTATTGGCCAACTTTGGGTTCAGTACGCTTCGCGTAAATGGTCCCTCAATTGCCACTCTAGAGGTTCCCTCAGGGAAAGCCTCTTGATGCCGAGATTGTGGCGATCCTGCGGTCTTCGAGAGAGGGATGTCTTGTCTGATACAGATGGATAAGAGCTGCATTAGTAGTTTAGCCCGGTGAATGTGAGGAAATGTATGAGGATTTGTATCGCCGATTCAAAAAAAAAATCACTTTTCTGCTGTTTATAGCCACAAATCTTTGATCACCTATCTCATTACATTGGTCCCTTGGGTATATTCGAATGCATGCTTGTCTTGGGTCAACAGCCCATTGTACGATTCAACTCTCATCTCAAGAAAGGGTTCGTCTTAGCTGTAAAACCTCGGATAGGGGGGTTTTTCCTAGAATCGTCACTGTACTTGTCAAATGCTAGAAGAGTCGATATCAGAACAGAAGTCGAATAGGCTATATGCATACCTTGGTGATATAACAATATTAGAACAATATGAGAGCAATCTTGTGACAGTATCAAAATAATCCCAGATATTGCGTATATATAATGACTCCTCGATACTTCATTATTTTCTTTCTTCTTCTCTCCAGTACCTGAACACTCTCTGAGATCCACTCAAAAAACTCAAAGAACTTCACAGGATAAACCCAAAGACACAAATCACTCAGATTCATCATGGATCAAGAGCACGATCAACATCATCACGTTCATCATCCCGTCCGATATCTCCTGAAGTACTACTTACGAGTGTTCCTCATCAGCATCAACATCGGCTCCATCCTTGCGATTTTGTATTTCTTTTACTATCTTCTCCTCCATCCTTTTGATCCGGCCGTCCTCATGGAATCATTGATCGGCGGTTTCGCCGATGGCTTCGTACTTAGCTTTGGCGTTTTGCTCGCTCTTGCGGTCTTTTGGGGTCTCCATGCTAAAATCACATTCGTTTATACTCGGATCGTTTTCTATGCGGGAATTTGGGGAGGCGTGTTGAATATGCTGGCGGGACGGTTGGAGAGATGGATTGGGCGTTGAGATTTCAGAGGTTGTAGGGGTTTCTTACTTCTTTGGTATCGATTCGGTCTTGGGGCGTTGGTAGTCGTACTGGAATAATTTTAACTATTTGAAAATTTATAAATATAACTGAGCGTGCATTGTTGTGATAGTGTGAATAGAATCTAAAGGACTTGAATTTGAATGTGAGTTGTAGCAGTTGATCCAGTGAGTCACTTGACTTGAGTCTTCGATACGTAGATTTGGGACAACGAGAAATATTAAAGGAATCTTGCCCATGCTTAAATGCTTTACCTTGGTCAATAGATCATACTTTTCAAGGCGGCTTGGCCCCGCGTCTGTTAGGCTTATATTTTTACTCGAAATAATCCGTAGGAACTTGCAAAGTTATTTATATTGTATCTTAGAATTGGCGGGTGGAAGTAGCACAGGGATAGGAAGCACATACCGGTTGGTTTTCTGGGGTTTATTGCCGTTACAATAAGTTGGCATCGTATCAAATGGCCTTGATACAAATGAAGTTCAACTCGATATTCATTGTCAACTTATTTGGAAAATGAATTCTGCGGTGGTCAAGAAGTATTCGATTAATCAAGACAATGTGACAATGCATAAAATACATCAATGAAAGTACAAAGAAACATTAAGCGAGCCCTTAGCGACTCAATTCTCTTATCCATCAATCAAAACTAATATAATCCAAGTCCTACACACAAGCGAATATCTCCCCATTCTTCCTTCCCCTCTTCACGACCTCTGGAGTAATTATGACGAATCATACTAAGAAGGTATACCAAAAGACCCTCATCTCGTGGAAATGGAGTTCGACGAGTGGCTCCTTCTCTACAGATCACACATTTTCGACTTTGGGTTATTGTAGTTTCGATATTAATAGTATCACGATTCTCATTATATGTCTCTGTAATCGTGGGTTACCAATTATTGTAAGCTTTGACGAGAGGACTACAAGACAGCCACGGGATTTGGGAAGTGAGTGGATTTTGGGTCGGATCAGATGGTGAGGTTTGAACGTTGAGGGAGAGATGATGTGATTTGAGGAGCATTGTTTTGGTTGGAGTAAGGGAGAAGGGGAACTTTGTCTTGGATTATTGAAGGTTGAAATAGTCACTATCCTCATATTTCTCTTTGGATTTGAGACTTGACAATAGTAAGCGTGAAATGGCACACGAATTTCTGAAGAAAAAAAAAGTGAAGAACAGACTTGCCATCTTATCACCCCAGGACCCATACTTTTTTCACTTGAGAGTTGACTATAGTGATTAAGGATTGCAACATAGAATTCTGTGAGAAAGCAAATAAGACTTTCCGAATGAGTTCAAAAAGAATTTTCCAGACTCGCGCGTAGTACCGTGCGATTGATCATGGATATGATCCCTTGGGTAGGCTCGGAAATATTACTATGAAGTTCTCGGTGAGTCCAACAAGGCTCAAGACCAGGAATATGAACGATTTTTTCCCCCAAGATATTACTGATTTGCTGCTGCAGTCAAGTTACGAAGTGTCTAGTGACACTTGTGTTGACGGGATAAAATAGAAAGGAATAATATATATTTTCAAAAACGATAAGATGACTGGATTGAAACAAAATGCGAGGTCTTGTGCAAGAAGAAGAATCGAGATCTAGGAATGAAATAATTAGGCGAGAATTCCGTTCTAGATGTATTCTGTCTTGAATCCTCATTTCAAAATTGCATGGAAAGTGGATAACACAAAGATTGAACGCATTTCATGGTTATATCGCTCCAGCGTAAAGGATAATCAGTGTATGACTCTCGCTTTGTGAAGCTGGTGATGGTGATGATGATGGTGATCTATATCTATGAATACTAGTAGAATTTTTGCTTTAGATATATGTCTAGCGAGAAATCATGCTCTTATCAGCTAATTACACAATATAATGAGTGGTTATGTGCACAGAACTAGTAAAAGTGTAATATGTGTTAGCGGTAATCACAGCGAGGTCAGGTAATCATTGTTTCTTTGCTGTTCTCCCCTGACATACAATGCAGGTATTGCCCAAGCTACATATTTGACACTCGAATTTGTTCCTGAAGTACTCCCGAACATATTCAGAACAAATCTATCATCAGCTCCTAAACATGTATAAAAAGCATCCCATCCCCCGTTCCAAATTCGTATTCCTTCCTCAAACCACTTCTGCCTGTAACATTCCTAGATTCCCCAAAGAACCAAGTGAAATATTACAAACAGATCCACTAACAAAAAACCCACAAACTCCACAAATCAAGCCCGAAAACATCATGCCGAGAATACTAACTCAAGCCATCTGCCTATTAGTCGCTCTCATCTATGCATGCTTCATCTCCATAGTCCTCCTACCCATATTTCTTGTCTTCAACGGACTTCCAATCCACCCGGGTGAGCTTTTTGGGGCTCTCCGAGGACTACTTGCTGAGAGACTTCCCCGGGCAAGAGATGCTCCGGATGACGAGTTACCAGAAGCTAGACGGGACTGGGTCGTTTCGCGTCATGAGATCATGATGGGGAGAGAATTTCAGATTGCTCAGTATCGCGGCTTTCTTCATGAGTTACACGAGCGGGCTGCGAATCGTGCGGCTAACAATGGGCGAGTCATTGCGCCTCCTGAAGTCGTTGATGATTCTAGTTCTGAAGAGGAGTTTGATGTTCATGATTATGATATGAGCCTTCCTTGATCTCGCTTTTTCCTTAAGAGAGTGTTTTTCGATATGGTGGTGGTGTTCCTCAGAGGAGGACAGAAAAATAAAGCTTTTCCCTTTGCAAATTTATATAAATCTATACGATCGATGAATGATAATAATTGAGTGATAATAACAACATGATAGTTTAGCAGTTCAAAAAACGAAAAAAATAAAAAATTAGTCAGTGATCTCAGACATGATGTGATATGCGCATGTGGTATAAGTATACTATATTATGAACTAATTCAGCTGCATAATACAACTTAAATGGAGGTTCATTCATTACATGTCTGTCACAGGTTACTTCGTAAGATATAGGACGGGGTCAGGATATGGTGAAACATTGTCATCGTGATAGCTGTCAAAGGGTCCATGTGTAAGTAAGAGTTGAACTGAGATAGATTCGATCTTGACATAAGACATGTTATGAGACATTTTCTGTAGATCGAGGATTACGATCCTGCCATTTTTCATGTTTTAAAGGCTGTCTAGACCACGAAAGAACGAAAGACAAAAAAAAAAACGTTGTATGCATTGTTTCCTTCAAATTCGTTAGCAGACACATGGAAAGCAAGATGCCAGTCATTGGTTCTCATCTCTCAAAAATAGTTTCAGTTCTAATTCTTTTACAAATACCGAAGATGTATTCTAGTATGTGATTATACAAGAATGGCGCTTGCAGTTCCTCGACAAGTGCGTGTTTCAGTGAATAATTCAAGGGGGAAAGTTCGTAGTCGTCAGGTTTTGGGTCACAGTTCAATAAGGATAAATAGGTGTAGATAATAAGTAAAGGTAAATTTCTTAGTAAAGTCTAGATTGATTATTGTTTCCTCTGACAAAAACAAATATAGACTTGTCATATTCGACCGAGAGTTCGCTTGAAGAATGCAAGATGTCGTCTCAAGTTTCTCCAGTTATGCCGTAGCACAATCACACCCATGTCTCGTACTTCTCGGATTCATCATGCACAGGCATTTTTCTTGTCTTTCCATTCCTGGAATGATGCTCAACCTGATTCCAATTTCTCGGATGCATCTCGACGTCGCGATGTGACCGGCCAGCGGTACGCGAGCGTTGCTTTGCTGCTTGTCTAGAGTCATTCATGCCGTATCTGTGATGTTTGTGAGGCCAGAAGAAAGCCCATGCGAGCATGGTGGCAAGAACGATCATGCAGAAGGCAACGATGGCAATGTGTTCAGGAAGCATCTTGAGATTGAGGTTCGTTGGTATCAGGAGTGTGGTTGGTGATGATAAGAAAGATGGAGAGTCATCGAGGCATATGTACTCGGAAAATTGGGATTGTTCTTGATTTCTATCATAGTTATATAACAATCCAGTAACAACTAGATCAATGAATGAAAATACAAAGAACTGTAGAATTGATTGGGCAATCTTCTTTGTTCTTGAAACATTGTTTTGTCGTGACTCGACGTAACTACCACAGGTCATCATCTAGCGAACAACAACAATAACCTTCCAATTACTGGTTGGATGATTGGTAAAGATACTTTTGTCATAAGCAAGGCTTTGAATAATGTGAGTTTCGCTTCAAAACATCATGCCATGCATTTACAACTCATAATTGGGTGGAGAAGCACTTGCTGTCATAGGGGGTACGGTAGGATTTCAGAAGCCAGGGTGAAGAACGAATGAATGGTAAAGAGAATTATGCATGCTTCTGGAACTAAATGGGAGGATATTGTGAAGTGAAAACTTGACGGGATTTTGAGCTTAAAAGAATTGACTCAAATTCGAATCAACCCAATTTATGCGAACACAATAGGTGCAACACTTGCGACGACATTGGCATTGATGTTGTTCGTTTGTAGAACATTATGAAACACCAATTTTCAGAGTTGTGGTTGCAAATATGCCTTGTGTTAGAGCATCAGGGGTCCCAAGGCTATAGGGAAGCTTGGCGGGTCTTACAGTGCAGGGGATAACTCATAGCCACTTAAATCATCGTGAACATAGCGGCGTAGTAAAATCATAACAGGCTGCCATGCCCATCTAACTTTTCATGTGGTTACCTTTTCTTCAACCCACTGCTGTGTTTGGATATTCGACGGGGAATCCGGGTGACAGTCGTGAAAGGATCTGAGGATCTGCGAATCGGGCACGACTTATACCAAGATATTGCGATGTTCGATATGTCCAACCATCACCCATCAACTTCGATTTCTCGAGCACGACTTACACAGTCGTTACCACCATTACCCGAAGAAGATGCAGTACCTATCGAACCTTACCATGACGATCCAGCAGATGATGAAGGTGCGGAAGTCATGGAGGGGATGGGAGGAAACCATGTCGATATGAACGAACCTCCTGGATATGAGCCAATGCACGATTATTTGGTCAATAGAGTACGTCGATTAGCTCAAATGAGGCCTCCCGAATATGAATTATCGTCGCCGGACCATACACACGACATACCACTTCAGCATCAAGAACCTTACCGAGATGACCCCTTCATTATTACGATAGATCCAAACCAACCTCCTCCACCATCTTACGAGGCTTCATATATACAAACACAGAGAGAATTAGAGATATTGAACGAAGAGATAGATCCAGATATAAGCCATGCCGAGGATGTCTGCAAATGGCTGGTTAGCATGATTTTGATTACTTTAACAATTATTGCTGTTGGTTTTGCATTCAATTGGGGTCACCCATTATAAGACGGCCCAATCGAATGCCGACGATTGTACAGTTCAGAAGTAAGGGAGGACAATAGTGGAATTATACCCGGCTTATGGAAACGGAAATGGGAGCTTGGAGTTTGGAGTTTGAAATCTACAGTTTGAATGAGATTTGGAAATAGGATAACGGTTTGAAAGAAGCGACTCCCGAAATTGTTTCTAATAGATTAGAATACAATTATTTACATTCTCAAACCTTCAGCATGTTTTGCCAATTTCCACCTCCAACACATCGCGAGGACTTTCCAATTTGGGGAAGGCACTTTCAACTACCCACCTACGAGCTCCTTACTATCTAGTATCTACCCCGCCGTTGTCCGAGGATGTGTGATAACACATTTATCATTTGAAGCTTCTCTTTCCTTATCATATCCACTGATAATGTCAAGGTAAACTCTTATTGAAAGTATGTACGACATACACTAGGTTTGTGTACCAATTTCCGTTTAAATAGTCTGCAAAGTTCAAACCTCCTTGGATTTACTCTACTCCTTTATTATTGTTCAAACTGTTATTGATCGTTAGCATGGCACCTGCAACAATAACAACAGCATCCGGTGCATCTTGGCAAGAGGTCGCCAAAGATAGACAGAGATATCGAGATGAGACTATCGCAGCGATCGAGCCACCTATCCCAGATGTCTCGGATATTCCATTAAACACATTATCAGTTGCGAGAAAAGTACTTACATCCGAGGAGATTAAAATTACAGAAGCTACCGTCGAAAGTCTAGTGGCTAAACTTGCAAAAGGAGAGTTAAGTTCAACCGAGGTTGCGAAAGCATTCTTGAGAAGAGCTGGGTTGGCTCAAAAAGTGGTATGTTCATCTTAGCAGACACTTTTATTTTAGACTAATCAAGAGACAGACTAATTGTATCACCGAATTACTTCCCGAGCGAGCACTTTCTCGTGCAAGATACCTCGACGAATATTTGAAAACAAATGGAAAGACTATCGGCCCTCTTCACGGTATACCGATAAGCGTAAAAGAACATATTGGCATCAAAGACCTGGACCATAATGCGGGCTTCGTTGCTTGGGTTGGCAAAACAAGTCCAGTTGATTCCCATATTTTAGAAATTCTGTTGAATGCAGGTGCTATATTATATGCTAGGACTACACAACCTCAAACTTTGATGCATTTAGAGACAAGTAATAACATATATGGGTAAATTTGACAATCAACTTACATTGACACTGCTAATTTGTTTCTTAGAGTGACTGTAAACCCATTCAATACTACTTTGACTTGTGGTGGCTCTTCAGGTGGCGAGGGGGCGTTAGTTGGATTTAGGGGTTCGTGTCTTGGTATCGGTACTGATATTGGTGGCTCAATCCGTTCACCGGCAGCAAACAATGGTAAATGAGAGCGCGTAAATTGAAAAGAAAAATGCTTACCTGTGCGTAGGTGTATATGGCATGAAGCCGACAGCTCGTCGCTTACCAGTAGATGGATGGACTGCAACTATGGCTGGTGCCGAGCACATCGTTCCCACGATCGGACCATTATCAACAAGCTTAGATGGCTGTAAAGTCTTCATGAAAGCACTCATTGATGCAAAACCATGGTACAAAGAACCATCTCTTTTACCCTTTCCTTGGCGAGAAGAGAATTTCTTTCCGGGCAAAAAAATAAAAGTTGCGATTTTATGGGATGATGGGGTTGTTAAACCACATCCCCCGGTCACAAGAGCCTTAAAGCAAGTCGTGGACAAGCTTAAGACGAATACAAATATAGGAGTGGTTGAGTGGAAGCCATATAAGCATGATCTAGCTTGGGAGATAATTGTAAGAGTAATGTCATCCGAAATGCCATCGCCACTAATTTGATTTAGGCCAATTTATATTTTCCCGATGGTGGAACACAGGAACTTGATGCGCTAAAGGAATCTGGGGAGCCCCTTCGACCCCTCACTGAGCACATCATTACTCAAAACAAGCATCTACAATCTCATAGCATCGCATCTATGTGGAATTCTCAAGTTCAACGGGATATGTATCGCACTGAGTATGCAAATATTTGGAATGAAACAGCGACTTCGAAAGGTGCAAATGGTGAGCTGGAAGGAATGGTGGACGTTATACTGTCTCCAGTTGGACCAGGGAGTGCACCAAAACTAGACACCAGTAAATGGTGGGGCTACACTTCGCAGTGGAACCTGTTAGATTATCCTGCTTTAGTCTTTCCAGTTGACAAAGTTGATGTGGAAAAGGATAGTACCCAAGAGACGTACACTCCAAGAAACGACAAGGACAAATACAATTGGAATCTATGGGAACAACATGGGGCTGAAGGTTATAAAGACGCACCTATCAGCTTACAGTTGATAGGAAGACGGTTAGTTGCTATCTCATCTGTAAAGAATTCTGGCTAATACATTTTAATTTATAGATTTGAAGATGAGAAGGTCATCCAGGCTTTGGAGATCATTCAAGAGCAAACTGGATTACCATTTGTTGAATATATTTGAATGATCTCAATCGAATAGAGATTATCCTGAAAATCATTACCCTATATATTACATCAACTTTACAAATTCAAAATTCATCTGTTCAACCTAGTCAACATGCCAAGTGAACTATATTGTAATGTCATTCAAGATGAAGGGGCTCGCTTATTACTGTTGGGCTGGCTCCTCAATTCGGTGGTACCACGGCAATGGCCAGTTGTACCACATCTTGGACTTGTTCGTTTCTGAAGATGTGATCCTGATGCGACTCGTGATACAATTGTATATTCCTCATCGTGCTGCCTCAAAACACGCCAGCGGCCAATTTGAGGGTCTATGCGGCAGGCAGCCGAAAGACTATTGCGGATCCAGAAGATGAGAACCTTTGACACCTAGAAATACTGATTTACAAGGGGAACTTAAAAAGATGTCCACGAACCTACCATGTACTTCTTCACGACTCAAACATTCTCTGTAATGTTTTTGACTGGCGCCAGTCCTTAAATTCGGACTAGTTCATCTCATCACGCATGATTTACAATGTCACGTACTGGCTTCTAGTCATGCAATCCAGTTTGTCCCATAATGCTTAATCATTTTCTCCACTCCTATCGTTCTTTATCCTAGTTCTCGACTCTTACAAACTATGTACCGTATGATCCGCAATGGAATTCGGAAGCCTGACGTAGCACTTTAGCAGCTTGGCACTCCCATAATACCTTACTGGATTGCCTACAACAGCCGGGAAATATCCCACCGAGATACTGAGATCACATTCGGTCCGGTATTACTCCGTAGTTTTGGTAATGATTAACTGAGGATTGTCGATACGCTTGATTTGCAGAAATAATATAGTGTTGGGAGGCTCAATGTTAAAAAGACTGAGCAAGTGCCTGGTGATGTTCCGTGCTGGTTTTGTTTCTATTTTCAGATGTGGGTCTGGTCTTTGATGGTGGGACCGCCAACTAAACTTTGGAAGCGCTGCGCAATAGGCGGATTGATCATGAACTTGGTTGAAAAGAGACAGTGACATGAGATGCGAAAGCCTTGAGGAGCATCTTACATGTTCTCTATTGGAAACGTTCTTTCACCTCGGAATTCCATATTCGAAGTCAATGAAATGTGAATTAAACAGTGATAACTGCCAAGAGTTGACGACTAAAATTACTCCTCCCACTTTCCATCCACCTTCAACCTCTATCAATGTAAACTAACTTACAAGAAACAATCTTCAACAACATCACATCTATCCCACCACTCATAGATTACTGCGCCATATCTCACCCCGCACTAGGCATAACATCCATCTGAGCTTTCTCACGATTCTGATTGGTCAATGCCATTCTTCTCCCGGCGTCAAAGGTCTTTAGAGTTCCCATGCATAAGCTATGGATGAAAAGAATGCATCTCCCCACAAAAATTCATGCACTTTCCACGGGATTTCCTTATCAACACCATCATATGCGCACGAAATATGGAGTGCACGGATGCCATGTGGTCTGTAGGAATAAGATGATGGAGTAATCTCTTCCTACACTTTAATGTGTGATGGAGAAGGAAGTTGAGGAAGAAGAATCAGGGAAGATTGATGTAAGAAGGTCGATGAGCCTCATTCCAGGTCTTTATGTATTGGAAATATCTCCCAGTTTTCATTCACATTTTTCACTCTTGGTACCGATAAGTTTACGGCCACTCTTTCTTTCTCGTCTTTCTTTAATCCGTCTCATTCGTTTTACTTTCTGTCACTTTACGTACTTGGCATTCTTGAATGACGTGCGTGTTTGTTGTTCTTTTTTACTGTTGGAACTTCATTGGATTGTGAGAGTGCATTCTGATACACATTCTTTACTTATATCACACACTCCGCGTCTCGGAGAAACTATCATTAAAACATATTCCGAATTATCGAATTCGATTACACTACACTACGTCATAAACGTCACCCGAAATGTCTTCTTCAACTTCCTCCTACGATCTCACCTCAAACCCTCCTTTCACACCAAAAAACAGAACTCCGGTTCGTTCCTCCTCAACTTCATCTACAACATCCTCGTCATCACCCTCATCTCACAACTTCCAATTCACACCTAAACCACTCGTCCTCATGCGTTCCTTCTCTGCATCCTCCACATCCTCGACGCAATCCCGAACTTCTCAGCCCTCATCACCATTCCTCGAACCGCCTTCACGATATGAATCCAGACATCCGAGTGAACTCATCTATAGACGAATGCCGGATAGTCCTAAGCCTCATTACTTCTATGAGAGACCTGGGTTTTTCATCCCGAAGAGATCCGCGCCTAAAGCGCCGGGTGAGCCAAGGTCAAAGGTGGTTTTTATCGGAGGGATGGATGGGGATGAAGAGGATGATGATAAATGAGTTGAATATTTATGGGTTGTTATCTTATGAGTATTTCATATGGAGTATCAAGGAGTATTGGAAATGATACGATGAGGAGACGATGACACGGCAGGCTCATTCGATTCAAGGAAAGCTGAATACTTGAACAGCGATTTTCTTTTCTAGAAAGTCCATCAGGATACACGAGTCTAGAGTTTCCGGATAGAGACGTCAATCTTTCATTCTTGGTTCGGTTAAATTGGTGGTACATACTATATCGGGGATGGGATAAAATACAGGCATTGTGGCGCTATCATTCGTTTATACCCGGTTTATCATTCTTTTACCACATATATCTATCTAACATTCGTTGAATATGCATAGACATATTTCTCTTTATACCAATACGTCCTGACAATCGTTTATTGGGGGTACATTTTAGAGATATCTTTAAATAAATAAATAAATCATTCATTCATTCATTCATTTCTCAGATGTACGAGCTTCTTTTGGTGTCCTGTTAAACGTGACCAAGAATCATGACATTAAGCGGAATTCTATAAGCAAACAAATGATTGATGCGAAATTAGTATTTTGGTATCTAACACCATGTGAATTATCAAGGCCTCTTCCAATCTAGTGACATCTTTTTCACGTTCATCATATCTTATTCCTATTCCTATACCATATCTCACACTTAACATACATTTCCCAACATTCCCACCCTATCCCCCCAACTATAACTATCCACCCTCTCCCTCACTACCCTAAAATTCGCCCGCGAATTCTGAACTTCTCCTTTACTCCACACATAATTTGTCTTACAACTACCTATGTAGGCTTTGCGGGCGGTTCTCTAAAGGGAACGATAAAATCTCTCTTCAACCTATATGTCTCATCATCTATACTCCTCTTCTTCTTAATTGTCACATGCGTTTTCATTAGTATAACAATTCACTCTCTCATCTTATCAGTTTCCAAGCCTCTTGTCGAGGCTCTCCAATCCTGCATTTCTATATTCCTACTTCCCGTTTCTGCATCGCTTCCCACAATACTTCTCCTACGGGATCGATCTGTCGATCCGAGATATTCGCTCATGCGCTTGTACAATCGTGATATGCGACCAGTTTTGGAAGCGAGCCGAGAAGAGGGAAGGGTGATTTTTGCGGATGTGGCGTTGTTGGAGCCAGATTTGATCGTCTCGGTGAACCTGTATGAAGGGAAGGGATAGAACGTCTATCTGGGAAGCGAGAATCTTTGTTGGAGAAGATACATCGGAAGAGGGGTTAGAGAAGAGCGAGATTGCCGCAGGTTATGTCGATTGCGTTTTCCATGTAGATCCAGATTCCTCCTTCGACTTGGGAGACTGGGTACGTTTTAGTGATTTGTTTGAAGCGGTTCTATGTGGGAAATAGCTTGACTAGATGAAGCGGACGAGTCATCTAATGGTCATGAATTACGTCGTTGAAGAATTTATACACAAAATGGAGATTACAAGTGAAGTCCTCGGTATCAATAGCAAAGAGGGGAATCGGACGAATAATGCTCGTTATGATGATACTAGATGAAAGTTCAACAATGTAAGCATATGATACTCACTTCCTTGCATCAGAGTACAACTTACATAACACCAACTGCAAAGATACCTATAAGCGTAATATTCCTTCTCACATTCATCTGCAACTTCCAAATCATAGGTATTGACATACAGAAAACCACACAAACCCCAAGAAACTCAAAAGACCATTTGTGAAAGATATCGTTCTTAACGCGTTTGGGATGCACTGATCTTTTTGGTCTTTGTTTGAAAAGCAAGACACAGGATTACATTCAAAACTCGATGCTCCCAAAGCCGCAATGGTTCAGATTAGTGTATAGATCCAGATAGCCCAGACAATTTTCTCAAATTTGCCGTAGGAAATAAACAGATGTAGAGAAGGATCAGAGAAGTCTTAAGACAAAAAAACACAGAATGGCTGAAGGCTCTGAATCATCCATATTGACTTTGAAAGGGCTTGACTACTATTACGATTCTCGGAAACTGCGCTACGAACAAAACATCAAACTTAGACGTTTCAGATCGTCTACAGAAACGCTCGCTTGATGCTCTCCCAGCCCTAAACTCAATCCTATCGATCATTTAGTATATGATGATATCGTGATAGCACCAAGACAGATGTTCCTCAACTTTACATGAGACAGAATACTACGTATCATGTAATTCACAAATAGGAGTACCTACTCAGACGAAACAGTAACGCCACACCCGTAAAAAAATCTTCGTGTTGTATTCTGGCGACGGTATGAAGTTTTGCGAATATTCTCAACATAAAAGAGGCGATGGATAGATAAGACGAGAAGGAAATTGTTGAAATTGGTACAAGTGACCGCTTGTCTTGCATCTCAAGGTCGTCGAGATGCGGCGTATTCATTGTGCAAAAGTTCGATGGGTGTTCTGAAGAGTGTAGAGCGCGTTTGATGCACTGCAGTCAGTGGAGCTTACGAAATAAGGATATGGGCTAGATTGATTTTCAAAAACTGTCTCGGAGACATAAGCCAATGTAGTTTTGGCAACAGGGGTAGGAAGAATGTCAGGTAAAGATCATGATTCGATTGTTGATTCGACGTTGAAAGTCTCGCGTACTGTAAAGTATCTATGTATCAGAATTAGACCATGCTTTCCATGATCTACCCATACAGTTTTGTGGAATGGTCTGCTACATCACAGGAGATATATGCATGGGAACAAACGAGAATGCATGTCTTTCCTGATTCGATACAATGAATATCAATCCAGCCCAGATGAGCAGCTTTTGAGAGTGCGATACCTAGAGCTTGAGTATAACGTAGCAGGACTATTACCCCTTTGGTTTATTTCCCTTCATCTGAATCTTGGGAGCGAAGTCATTAGTGCCTATCATAAGAATAGATTAAGCTCCTCACACAACACACACTAGATCCAGTAGAGATTAATCTTTAGATCCCGATATCCACGATATTCCGAGCCATTGGTAGAAATGAGCAATTCATGAAAATAGCGAACATGTAGCGAGATTCCCGAGACCACGCTTCTTCCCTGTATGGGTTAGATACCAGGACAACTCCGAATAGCTCAAAATCGCAAAAAAAAAACCCCATTTCTTATTGCCATTTCCCTCGTTTGTCTAGTCCAGTATCTTTGCATTGATTGACAAACTTCGGCTTCTACGTCGTCATGAATTCGCTTTCTCTAATATTCCTTCAAAAGCCAGTTACAATAGGCGAATACTGTATAGTTTCTCAACCTGGCAAAATACAGAATATAAGCAGTCCTTCACTCCAAATTCCCATATACAAATAATTAACACATACATCTATCTCCTTCACTCACTGAATCGGTATTTCCTCGCTCTCGCGACTGTCCTCGTCACTTTCGACTCTTTGTGTATTACACCCATCACTGTACATTATGTTAATGAATGTTTCGTTGGTAATCCGGTAGAAGTATCTATTGCTGTTAACTTCCATAGGGTGGGATTCGATCTTAGTGTTGCGTTTTATGGTAAACCCTGGGTAGCGGATGTAAATGTAGAGTGGACATATGGGACGATGCGTCTTTAGAGGTGGCGGGTCTGTTGTGTATTGCGTTGTTGATGTAGAAGTGATATATTATTAGGAAGATGAGTTTTAGTTGGTTAGGGGGGAGCGAGGAGGGAGAACATGTTGTTGAGGAGAAGAAGACGAGGTTTAGGGGTCATATTTGTTTGTTGGGCGAATCAATGTAGAATCTGCACAAATTAAAACCCGTAAGATCTCTATGTAGAAGATTCATCGAAGTTCGATCGCTTGATTTCTTGTTGGATAATCTGTACATGTATTCAAGAATTTTCCAATCTCTACATACGTACTGAGCTGCGTGGTTAGAGTAAAATACCACACACGTCAAGTCACAACAGCTCCTCACAAACAACACAAGCCCTCACTCAATTCATATCTCTAGAACCCATAACCCTACCCGGGTAGTCAGTCTCAACACCATACTCATCTCGTAACCCATCAATCTTCCACTTTCCTGTTTCCATATTCCAACATTCCAATATTCCGATATTTAAAGACTCGCAATATCTCTTTTCCAAACGATATTATGGCCAATTCACAATTCACAAAATACCAAAATGCTACAAACTCCTCACATCATTCCTATCATCCCCATCATCCCCATCATCCCCATCATCCCCATCATCCCCATCATCCCCATCATCTCCATCATCCACACTGAGTACAACGATCCTCCTCTCACAAAACACAAAACGCATCAATCCCCATCATCATCCCCATCCCCATCCCTATCCCCATCCCTATCCTTATCCAAACCAATAAAAACAAAAATACCCCTCGAGAACCAACCCCCAGAACCCAGAACAACACACTCCTTTCCCTTCCTCCCCTCCCTTCCCTCCATCAAACCCCACAAGCCTACCACTTACCAATTCCCACCATCGCAAAGAAAAAAATCGACTCAAACCACCAGTCAAACAAACAATCCACCACCCAACTCATCAACTCATCAACTCATCAACCTCCTTATATTATCATATTCCCCCAGCAAATAATAGTAATATATTCACATCCACTCGTCGCTTCGTGGAGGTATACTTAATACGATTGATGAGATCTCAGAGTTCGAATTCGAATCTCAAGGAGAAGAATACGAACGAGGAGAGATATTGTAAGGTGCGATATAGGTAGTAAGTATATGCATAGATGTGGATGTGAATACTAGATGAGAAAGAGGGAAGAAAGATTCGGTATGGGAGATTGGTAGGCGCTTGCCTTGAGGAAATCGAATATCGGGAGTGTCGATTAGATGATCTTTTTGATATTCATATGAGATGTAAAGGGGGAAATGCAGTGCATGTATGTTTGTGGATTATCGCATTGATTCATTATCCTATCCTATCCTATTTCATTTCATTTCATTTCATTTCATCCTCTGTCAAAGATGCATGATAATATATCTTACTTCTTTATCCAGACCAAGCCTATCTTTATCATTCCTTTCAATCCCACCCCTCATCCCATTCCATCCATCCATTCATTCAATCATCCATCCATTCCCTAAAAAGTAAAACATTAAATCGGCCGTAACTCCCTCTCCAACCTATCCATCCCATCCCATCCAATCATAACACATCCACCCTAAACATACGTTCTCCTATGACTTCCACTTCGTCTACTCCTATGACTTCCACTTCGACGATGTCCATGTCTGGTCACATGAGTCTCCCTCACATAAACCTTCTCATCTCTCCTCGCCGTTCTCTCATGACCCTTCCCCACCATACAAGCCAGCAAACTCGTGATGAAGAAGAAGATGCAATTCATGATACCAAACGCAAAACACGCTTTGAGCATGGCACACGTTTTATCCACTTTGACACTGACCCCATTAATATTGGCATTTCCAAACGCCCCGAAATTGATGTAGTAGCCGGGGGTCGTCGTCAGATGCGAACAGTCGGAATTGGTGATGAAGCGCAGCTCGTACACGCCCGCGATAAAGGCCCCCACGAAACAGAGATCGATGAACGAGACGAAGAGCGCGTTGGAGCGCGTGCGGTGGTATGTGAAGAGCGTGGCGATGGCCCACGCGCACGCGAGCACCGAGACGATGAATAGCACCAGGATGTAGTTGGGCGTCAGCGCATTGTTGGATGCGTAGATGTTGACGAAGAAGGCGAGCATGCCGAGTGTGGGGATCTATGGTGCGGAAGAAAAGTGTTAGGATGAGTGAAATGTGAGGATACGGAGTGTATTAAGTAGGTGATCGCATACCAGAGTTATGATTTCGCAAAATCGCCAAAAGGCGAAGAACATTCCAAAAAGCATCGTGAGGAGTTTATGATCTTTTCAGACTGTGTTTGGGGAGTGAGAAAAATATGTTATTATCGATGTGATAGCGAGGAGCAAATCTTTGCAATTATTTTGTGATTGCGATGGTGATATAGTGATGGTGGAATATAACTTGGAGCTGAAGTCGGCTTATCTGATGCGACAACGACGATGATGATGCTGCTGCTAAAGCCGAGTCCCAAACGTACGAATCAAATTCGCTCCCACACGATGATGTGCTTGCTTTAATTCGCAAGCCACGAGGAATAAAAAGTGCACTGAATCAAAGCAGTGAATATCTAGATACGTGATGAATGAAAAGAAAAAAGAAGAAGAGAAGAAGTTCGTCGACAAGATGCGAAGCTATGTCCTCTTATCGAATCTCAATTCCACCCACAGACACTGATGGGATGAATTGAGGTTGGGATGGATTTGCCCTGCTTTTGGGTATGATGCAGCCTTGTTTCTTGACCTAGCTCGCTAGTCGTTTGGGATGGGAATGGGGGTTTGGTTGGTGGATGTGGGATCTGGGATTGGGGATCGGATGTGGATGGATGGTGGGTTTTGCTTGCTTGCTTTGATTGCTTGCTTGCCTCGAACTGGCTTGTCTGATTCCTTCGAGGTGAAGAGTGACAAGGGTGGAAAACAAGAATGTGGAGAGCAGGATGGATATGCGATGCGCTGGGTAAATGCTGACGACAAGAGTGACAAGGCTCGCTTTGGGAAAAGTTTCTTTGCTTTGCTTTTCTTTTCTTGTGGGTGGATGGGTGGATGGATGGATGGGTCGGGTGTAACGGTAAGGGTAACGGTGTGTGAAATAGCTGGGGAGTATTTGTGAGGTTTTATATGACGTCGGTGAAGATCTGATCTGGTTGACTTGATTTAGATTCTTATCGATAGTAAAGTAAAATCTTGCTTGTTTGCTTGAATTGCGTAGTGATTGAGATTATCTCGTCTCGTCTGGTCTCGTCTGGCCTCGTCTCCTTCTCCTACAATGCATTCTTACATACACACTTAGATATATTGTACGGTATCTACAGACAGTCTACAATGCACAAAATCTACAGGTCCAAACATCAAATAAAGAGATGGCTGGATTAGAATGGGAATATCATCCTAGATACGATACTAGGTAGACAGTATTCTATATAATTAGATTACCTAGTCCCTACGGAGTATACCTGCTACCTACATTTACAAGCTGCATCCCGTTTTATATCACAGATTTCCTCCCAACTGACAGTCTTACCCTCCCCCCCCCCCCAAATTCAATTTCGTTTTCGTCAAAAAAAAGGGGGGGGGGGGGTTTGGGTGATAAAAAAAAAGAAGTGGCAGGTTATTGGCGCCCAAAGATCCTGGACTAATCACTACCTAGTACCTAGATACCTACTAGATCAATGCAGGGTGACAACATCTGTTTTTAATATCCGACGAACTCGAAACAAAATCCAGATGTCAATGAAAAGAGAGAGGGAGAGACAGAGAGAGGGAAAAAAAAGAAGAAGAAAAAAGGCACCGAGATTATCATTGGAAGGAGATCTTGGTAAGTTGGGTAGTTGGGATAATCTGGTATTACATTTTGATCTAGGATCAATTGGATGTAGAGTCTAAAGTTTCATTAAAAAACTTTGCCAACTCAACAAGATGATTCGATTATTCTCGACTTTTCCAGGTACAGATGTACCGAAAGGTACAGTGGTGGGGAATATCGTATGTACCTATTCGTTGTACCTGTTCGCCGAGTTGATGAAACTTATTACTTCATCGGCGGTGAATCGTCCAGAGCTTCCATAACTTGTCGTTGACTCCATTTTTCGCCGAGTTTCTTCTCCTGATGTTTCATTTACACGAAAAGTACATTTTGAGGGTTTAGTACATGCTGCATGTCAGGCCCGTACCGCTAGATCAATTTTTAGGTCCAGAAGTCAAATTTGTGACGACAGCTCCAGTTTTTCGCACGAGTCATGTCTGAATTGAGAAAAAAGGGTATCAACATTTTAGACCAGTCTTTCTGACAATTTCTGTCCAATTTTGGCCGTTTTGAAATCGCATCTAGAAAGCAATTGTTCAACTCCGCGAAGAGTCTTCACCAACCGTATATCCTCTTGCTACACCACTTCTCCCTTCTTCAACAACCGCAGCAATTTCTCTTTCTTTGCCTTCATCAATAGCCTCTTTATCGTAATCACTACCCAGACCTGTCCAGGTTCTCTTCTCTCTCAAATATTCTGCACCAGGACTAACCTCTCCATTGACGGTCGCCATTTCCATTTTTGCTCTCTTGACCAGTTTATTTGATGCATTAGGCTGTAATCCATTCTCCAACGCTTTCTTAGGCTCTGAAGAAGTCGTCTGAGAGGAGCGCATAGGCCGAGAATGCGAGACATATCGGCCAGTTCGAAGATCAAATTCGGGAGGCATCGATTCTTCTTCGGAGTCTTCTGCATCTTCGGTTGGATTTCCGGCCTCCGATTCCTGAACATTTGATTCAACAGGTTCCGCAGACGAAGTAGGAACAGTAGTAGCTTGCAAGTTCAAAGCATTGAAGTCTGCAACCCAATCACCACCCCACACTCGCTCATCATCACTCTGTAAGGCTAATGCCAGTTCGAAGGGTGTAATGACTGGTTTGAACAACGCTTCCCCTTCAACCAAACTACTCTCCCAACATCCTACTACTACCCATCCATCAATTTCACTGAAATTCGCCAACTTCGCAGCATTGACCTTCCCGACCACAAACGTGTAGGATTTCTTTCCTTTTGATCGTATAAGTGATGCCAGCGAATTGACAGTAGGTAAATAATTCGTTACACTTAGGGTGTTTATCAGGATACCAAATACTGAAGAGGAAGACTGTGATGTCAGTAAGGCATATCTCCGCATAAGTGCTCTTGCTGTATTCGTTTTCGTCGTTTCGTTTCCGGTCGTAGAATCCGTAGAATAAATATGCATCTCCTTAACTCTACTCGACAACGTGAGTAGTAACGCAGATGGGGGCTCGCTAATGTGAAATAAACTGTAATCCTTCATATCTACCCCTTCATCTAACTTTCGGTTCGGTATTTTGGCACTGGGATTGTGTGTGATTTCCGGCGCAAGTATGTTTTCAAAGCCTCTATCTCGTAATTGGGCGACAAGAGGTGAAACATGCGAGTGGTATGTGATATCAGCCATAACGACAATTTTGTCGGACTTCTCCTTATACGTGTCCTCGAAAGCTTTAACGGCCGATTCGAGGTTCAGTGGGCGAGATGTGAAGACGTAAATCACAGGTAGTCGTGCGGTAGGAGATAGACAAGCGCGGCCATAATGAACGACTACTTGCGCATCGACATGCTCGGCGGCGATTTCATCAACGCAACAAGATCCATAAGATGTATCTGCCAATATGTATAGTTTATGTCGAATACTCGATGTTGCGATGTTCGCAGATAGGTTACTGAAGTCTGTTTCCAGGCTCGAGCCTTCATGCTTCGCGGTTTCGCTCGAACTTGATTCCGTAGGTAATTTTCGAAGTCTATTCTCCAATTCTTGAAACACTCTCGGTGCATCTGACAACATTCCATCCGAAAACTGTAGAGCTATTTTCTTCCATCCTCCTTCTTGAATCTCATTCACCGTCCGCGAAATCTCGTAAACATCGTATAGTTCCTCGTCTGAAAGTTTGGGGAGGTCATCCTTTTTGATCGAAGGTGTGGGATCTTCGAATATATGTACTTCTGGAGTCGATAGAACTGGGGCGGTGGTAAGTTGTTCCATCATTTTATTTCATATGTCAAAGAAAATTCATATGGCGGGGTTGAAATTATATTGCCGCTTTCGCTGCGGGGAAGGGCGGTGAGTATGGCAATATATTTTACTGAAGAATCCATTACTCTCTCTTCCTCATTCCGTCTGTTCTTCGCTATCAACGCCGATAAATCTCAACTCTTTTCTACAATTCTCCCTTTCCTATCTCCATTCTCTCGGTGGACCTAGATGTCGATTGATTTACAATGTCAAGTGTCATTGATCTAAAGCTCAAAGTCAATAGATACGATCTAAAGAAGCTCTATTGACGGCAAAGCTACCTAGTCTTGCAAGCGCTGACAATAGAATTATCAATACCCAACCATAAGCATTTTTGAAACATCGATCCTTATGAAGATGTAGAAGTGAGATTAGAGTCTTTTGAGTGGTTTTGATACTGCTTTTGGCCTGCTCTTATGGCGATCAACCATTTCAGATGTACCACGCATCCTCAAAAGGGATTGTCTGCGAGCCAGTGCTGGCATCATCCAATTAGTCCACTGCGTGGCAAGGCTGTCGATGAGTGTTATCCAGATGATTTGTAATGAAGGCGCCTGTAAGCCTTATTGGTGATTCATGCAGGGGAATTTGGGTAATTCCACACTTGGGGGCAGTAAAAAGCCTTTCTCATGCAAGGTAATTCTGTTCAGCCTGCGTTCACGCTCGAATAGTCGAGGATATATGAAAAATAAACCAAATATTTATTCTTCATCTCATCCCCATCCCCAGTGAGTTAATTGATCACTCTTGCTGTTAGCGAAACAATTCATCCTTCCAACTGTTCGTTCATAATTCCTTGGTTTTGACATCTTCGCGCTGATGGATTATTCAAAAATGTTCTCGATCGGAGATCTTAAAACACCATCAACATCTGCGTATACCATTGATGAACCTAAGACTCTTGAATCTCATTGCTTCACACCAGAACTCCCAACCCATCACCCACACCATGGTGGAAAAGTTATTACCGATGCAGATTGGCCAGATCTAAAATCAATTATCCATCGTCTGTACATCATTGATAATTTGACATTTCTCAAACTTAAGGAGGCGCTCAACTTGGAGTTCGGATACAATATCACGTAAGTTTGATTGGAAGTTGACTTGGTTCCCGTTGATTAAAATTGAGAACTGCGATCTGACGAAAACAGAAAACGACAATTCACTCGAAAAGTCGAAAGCTGGGGCTTTAAAAAGAATTTTAGGAGAAATGAAAGAGATGAGATTGTGAAGAGCGGAAGAATTCCTCAAAGGTTTATTCACGACTCACGAATTAACCAAAAAAGGGTTGAACGCTTGCAGAAAAGAAATGCCGCACGCATGGGTCTTGGAGTCGAATGCGAAGATAATGAGAGATCTCTCGCACAGGACCAGGACTTTTCTCAAAACCCCAACGCAATCGAAGAAGCTTCATTGGATCTTGCGCCCTGCCATATCATGATCGGGGACCAGAACGCGGCACTTGAAGACCACGATATGATTATTGAAGACATACCTGGATCAGACTTTCGTCACGACACAGTCACACAAGACACCGAGGACGAATGGCCTTTCAGTCAGTCTGCTGAAAGTGATTCCGGGATTTCATGGTTGGCTAAGTTATTTGTGCAACTGGAGATTGCAGAAGTCATTGCACCCACAAGTATTGAGCCTGAGAAGCAGGGCGATTTCGAAGAAGCACGATTTATATCTGGGACAGCACTAAAGGAGCTTCTCAACCCACATGACAACAATATAGTATGTGGCGGATCTTTCCAGGCTCAAGGTCACAGCTATTACCCACATTACCTTTCCGTTAGAAGTACCTCGCTACAAACCCAAAATCCAGGAATACACCAATTTTACTGGAGTCCCCTATTCGAAATTGACATCTTCCCACCATCTAGAAACTTCAACAATCGTACACAGAATAATTTGATCCATCCATTTTCATCGTTCGAAAGGATGTCAATAGATATGGAGGCAAAATTGTCGAAATTAGAAAGAGTCCTACCAGCAAATTCTCCAGCGATCGTTTTGACCTTGGAGTCTTTGGCATTTGTCTACCACGAACTCAACAAGAGCGGAGAGGTCGCGATCACCTGTGGAAAGCTCTTGCATGCAAGGCAAAAGGAAAGATTCCCCAGTAAGTATAAAATTGTACAATCACATCTTTGGATTGTCGATTCATGCATTGCTTCGGGGCATTTGAAGACTGGGATGAATCTGCATAACATTTTACACCCGAGGATAGAAAATTCTGTGGATTTCCATCATCCATTACGTATTCATTCATCTTATTTGATGGCCAAATTCCTCTATCAACTTTACCAGAATCGCGAAGCTGAAGATATAATCCACCCTGTGATGCAGGTAGCTCTGGTCACATTGGGGCATAACCACTTATTAACTATTAAACTAATGAATCTATTGTCTTTGATCTTGCGAAGAAAGCTTTGTCTGGTGGAGGCCGATAGGCTCGCTAGGTATAGTCTCCAAGTGTCCGGTCAATCAGACTTGGGCGCCACTTTGTTCGAAAGCGCAAGAGCACTCATGTCTGTATTTGAAGCCCAGGATCTTTACAAAGAGAGCATCAATCTGTCTCACTACATGTCTAAGTTCTTGATCAAAGTCTTTGGTTGCAGTGAGCATGCACACTTTGTTCATCACATGGCAATGGTCACAACCCTCTTGAAACAAAATGAAGCATCAAAGGCAGTTGGTATGCTCAGAGAGGTTCAGAATTATCCTCATGCATATAAAGGACAGAGAATTTTTTGGAGTTTAAAATCTTCTTAGGTTGGGCTCTTCTGGAATAGGGTGATTCTGAGGATGCTATAGTTCGCTTCAAAGAATCTGTCAAGTCGGCAGTTGAACTACATGGATGGGAAAGTCCAATTTTGTATGAAATTTTCGAGAAAATTTAGAGTGTTATGAACGACTTTCGAGATATCGTGAAATCCTGAGGTTTTATGAGAAGTTTTTAGGAAATCGGAGGATACTTGTGTAGAACGAATCGTCGATCAAGGGATGGATCAGGGATATTGAAGGTAGTCCTTACGAGATTAGAGGGCGAACCAAGGAGGTTGACGAGAGTAGTCATGGAGACGATAAAAATGAGGCAGAGGGCGGCAATGAGGCTCAATATGAGGGTCGTGAACTGAGTTTGGATGATATATTCAATGCAGAACGGGATACCTCTAAGGACATAAGTCTCGAGGGGCTGAAACTTGATGAGGATTTCTTATTGAAATTTAAAAAAAGATCAGAGGCCTTGAATGGGCTTCCACTCTGACATCCTAGCAGCTAGAAGTTTTCATCAGTAAATAGAAATTAGATAGTCGCCCACCAATGCACATGTCATTTCCCGATTTACAATAGAATAGCTTATCTTGGGTATTACTTGAATAACAATCCAGCATCTGAGCAACAAACAGTCTAGAATATAGAAAGAGTGTTTGATCTTTCCCGCCCCAGGTGCATTGGCGTATACGGCTGGTTCATCGATTGACTACAGAATTCTGTATAAATGCCCAGTCAAAACGCCCGATTTCTTACCACCTGGGTAGTTGGCTGACATCAAATCTTGTTATGAAATGTTAAAAATTACAATGAATAATAGGGACTGTTTCAATATGAGTAGACCTTGTGCATCTAAACTCTGAAGGGGGATTTTTTGAATAGTATACAGTGTAAAGAGGACTAGAAATATCTTTTCCGCTCTCGGACTCTGGTTAGGTTATTAAGATGGCTATATTGTTACAGAAAGATTCAATATTCTACGTGAATTCAATATCTCAAAAGAATGACTGTGACTTCCCTGTTTTCATTCCACACAAAAAGTGGAAATCTCTTGTAATTATTTTTATCGTTAGATAGCATCAGACTTGGACTCTTAAGCATTCGTCTTACGCTTTCCTGGAATTCACATAAGATAACTCATCTCACGACAGTCTCACACATCACACCACATTCAAGAACTTTATGTTTATAGATTGCATTCATAGAAATACATTTCGCATCTATTCGTCATCATCCATGACCTTTCCTCCCCCCTCCCCTTCCTAGAATATTCAATCATCAGGCATTCCCAAGCAACATACCCTCCCAACCCTAGCCAAGATTAAAGAAATAGACGCCAAATCTTTCCATCTACAAGTTCCAAATATCAAAGTTCCAGATATATCTATCATTTTCTTCCGGCCAGGAAAAAAATGAAGACGATGAATATAAACAGGAAAGTTTCCCAGGAAAAGAAAGAAAGTCCGGGAAAACAGAAGAACAATAAAAAAGAAAGAAGAAAAAATCCACCATGACACCACCAAAGCAACCAACCATTGAGTTTTGGGTATCCATAGAATGATCTACCGAATCTGATCAGAACGCAATGAACCAGATCGGATCAGAAAAACAAAGAGTAAAAAATAAGAAGGAAAAAAATGTAAGGAGAAATAAAATTGATGTTATAGTGCGCTGTGTTCCTCAAGCCTGCTCGTCGAAATCTCTAATGTGCTTAGCGTGCATCCCTTGCTGACCAGAAAGTTGCGCATTTCGTCCTTTCTGGTGGCTCTTGTAGTTCTCAACAGAACTACTATTTCCACTGCTACTCCAAATCGGATCTTCTAATTTCTCGATTCCAGGCGCGTAGCCGGTATTGCTTCGTTGTGGAAGACCGGTAGGATGAGAAGAAATCACGGGAGAGGCAACGGGAGTAGAAGAAGCACTTTGATGGATTCTTAGTCCTGGATAGTTGCGTGTAGATCCATAGGAGGAAGAGGGGGTTTGCGGAAGAGGTGATTTGGGAGGGAGAGATGGCGGGTAGTTGTTGGGTGTGGAATAGTATTTGTCGGATGATCTTGAGGAATATTGTGGATCGATGACTTGTTTTGGAGGAGCGGGGAAGAGTGAAACGGTCTTCGGTGTTGGTGATTGTCTAGACTTGGGAGATATATCTCGTGTGCGGATGCTCAAATTTTCTGCTCGTTGAAGAGTCTGATAACTTGCTTTGCTTTCGGCGACAGATACAGCGGTTGAGGTACGAGCGGTATCCATATCATTGGCGGTTTCCGCTTCAGAAAATGTGGTTGTTCTAGCCATACTCTCGTAGCTAGAGACGGAAGACAAAGATCTGCCTGTGGCAGTCGGTTCGAGTCTCTCTGGTACAGAATCAAGTCCATTGTTTTCGAAATTTGATTGCTTTCGCCATGCCGAAGATACGGTCCAGCAATGACTTCGACTATGCTCAGCTTGCTGTCTGAGTGATTGATCTTCAATCCATGCAGGCTGTTGCTCTATTCTACCGGACAAGAAGTATTCCACTCCGTCAGAGTAATCTAATCCTGGCGTGTCGACAACAAGTGTTGATAAAGTTTGCAAGATGAAATAAACAAGAACCCAGCGGGCTCTGCGAGCGCTTCTCGGATCATATTCACCGATTCTGTCTGTTTTCTCCCATTGCATATACGCTTCCACCATTTCGTTACCCTCGTATTCGTCTCCAAGGAGAAAAATATTTGTTGCCTCGGTATAAGCTAGAGCGGATTTTCTAGCTTCCAATTGTGTAATTCTCCCCAGAGTAGGTGGACATGATTGTGGCAGCTGAGCATAAGGATGTGGAATGGAAGGAATGTTGTGATGACTGTCAAATCGTTCGATCAGACCGACGAAATCACAGTCATGGCTATTAGGACGAAATTCTGGAGAACCGAGACGGACGATATTGGACCTGCGACTGTTCATTTTGGAGGAACCATTCCAGACAACTTTTCGATCAACCAAGTAATCATAAAGTGCATAGAAATCGGCGGCGAGTGTTCTGACGATAAGTCTTGTAAGCCACCCATCAACATTCCTAGAATCCGGTGGCATAGGAGGCCATGTCCCAAACATATCCGAGTAATGATCGCGAAAGAATCCCTGAAGTCTGACAAAAGCTTCACGAGAGCTTACTCCATGATGACCTAAAGCTTCTGGCCAGTAAGATCCGTAGTCAAACCTAGCTAACAAATCTTCACAGTAAGCTACCTGACTTAAAGTTTCGACGCTGGCCTTGTCAAGCATCAACTTTGTAGCTGGTGAAACGTTCTTCCAGCTAGGTAACGAGGCAACTTGGTTGTACATCCCTGCACAGTGTACAAATGCCTCGTGCCATCCTTGTTGCCAGTGTATTTTCTTGTGTTCACTCCAGATCAACGTGCTGCAAGCCAGCTCCGGATCATCGCGAAGATCGTGCCATCCCATTGCTTTGGTGTAATTGATAGGAATATGTGATAGATTCTGGTTTCGAGGCATGATCGCCAAGAAGCGCTCGTATACATCGGTGATTGCTTGATGTAAGGTGTATCCAACAATTCCTTTGTTGGAACATATCGCAAATACGTTTCTCCAGGAAAGCTTATATCTTAGTAAATCCTGCTTTGAGACATTTCCAGCTGATGGTAATACAAATCTATACGAGATTTGGGAGGAGTCGAAACATTTGCTAGATTCGGATCCAGGAGGAGTCGGTTGTCGAGGTCGTGGGGGACCATTGTGGTAAGATTCAGAGATGCTCATATTGTCCATATCGTCTGTCAAACCGTCGCGAAGTAGTGAATCTACTAACGGTGATCCTATTGTTTCAATCAAGTGAGATCCCAGCCTGAAAGCCGGTTGCAGCATCTCATTGTCTTCTGCCTCATTGGCGTAAAATACCAGAGCGTCTCCTTTGGGGTCCCAAAGATCTGGATCTCTGACATCAAGTTTATCCCATAATATAACTGGTTGTCCTTTTCGTCTCCACAACTTCATTTTTTGAGGTAATGGCGGAATGTCTCCCTTGAGAGCTCTGCCTCGTTTGTAGGATGGCTGACTTTCATGGCTGGGGGCTCGTCGTAGGGGGCTGATAGGTCGTTGACTCTGATAGTGCATTCCTTCTGCTGCCAACTCATGCTTCTCTTCCCCATTTGGTGTTGTGGGAGGGGTTTCATTTGGTACTTCTTTGCCCTTCTTCTTTTTGAAGACGTTTGCGAAATTGTGACGAAAACTCTCGCTGCTCTTCTCCATCTTTGAACGAAAAGCCGATTTTTCGATTCCAGAGGTTTCGATGATCGGCATTTCAGGTCTTCTGATTCGAGCATATCCAGGATTGTAATCGGGCTCGTATTGACCACTGTTGAGTGATCTCGCTGAGGGATCATCTGATCTCATGAAATCATGATGATCTGAGAAATTTATTGTAGCGCCATTATCCATTCCATGAAAGTCCGAAATTGATGGATCGGACTTGAAAGAAGGGGTACGCTCTTTTCCTTTGAGTGTGTCATCTTTATTCAGGTAGTCATATCCTGCTTTGTTGTTCTTGTCCACCTTTACCTTCCTAACATAGGCTGACCTTCCCGACATGGTGGCTGTTGGTCTATAGAAAGAGCTGTGTGTTGTTCAACAGGTGGACAGTAAGGGTTGGGTGTGGAGTTTGAAAAGTGTAAGAGTTTCGAGGGGAACTGAAGTAATTGGTATTGGTATGTGAATCATCCAGCAGATTTGAAGCGGAGACTGCAAAAGGAATGAGCTCTGCAGAAAGGAATTTAATGCAGTGAATAAAAGGTAAAGGGATTGTCAGATGAAGTCGGATTGCTATTCACAAAGAGAGGATAGAGCAATATTTTGTCGGCCCACAAAATTTGTAGATGAGAAAAACTTGCGCAAGATCGAAGCGGAAAGGAGTTATTCAGTCAGAAGAGCAAGTTGATATTGTTTTTCGACGAATTATTGTTGCGTGGGTGTTGTGCGTTCCGGACATATGGTTGTTCCGAAATAAGAGGTTATTCGGATGAAAATTAGACTTCACTGTCGCCATTCACCCCAGAAAAGGGCGACCGAAACACACTTCCAAGGAACTTCCCAAGTGAAGACACTCAACTACCATACCAAGATCTAAATATATATGTGCTGAAGAACGGCCGGTATAATTAGGGTCAGATGACTTTTCAACACTCTGAAGATGTTGTCATGCTCAAAGGACCAAAAGATAATTATACAGAACGAGAAGAAACGAAACAAGTGAAGTCAATGTTGAAACTTTTCCAACTGGAAGCTGGTGGGGAAGGGAGGTAAGTTGTACTGGGGAATGACACAAGGATTAGGATGATGATTGCTCTTAGTCTATTGCTTTTTCCTTTCAAGGCTGACAATGTACTACCAGGAAAGGGCTTTCTTTTCCCCATGCAATGTGTGAGATTTGACATGAATGATATGCTCTTGCATATGAACTGGGGGTCAAGATACATCTGTTGCACTCGCAGTCGAGCTAGTAGCACGAAGAAGGAAACTTTATAACTGGATCCTCTGGTGGAGTTTCTCGATATTGGCAGTCCCCCGCAACTTTGGTATGGCACCCCTCTCTGCTTTCCGTCCCCTTGGGTATCCTTTATCTGACGGAAGAGCCTGGATAGGTTAGACTGGTTCGAAGCGGAAGACGGGATACCACGCATTCTGGGAAGCTAACGGTCGACTTAAGGGCTAGAATATGAGACCTTGTAACCTTTATTGGTTTATATGGGAATGTCTGAAATGGAAACTCAGAAGTTTTTGCTTTTCTTTTCTTAACACTAATAATACTCTGTAGATTATCTTTCAGATCAGCACCTAAAAAGACTATAGGGTTTTTAGGGCTTCTGGATTATCGATAAACTCAGTCACTTATTAATTACAAGAATCATTTGGATTTGAATCAATCAAAGCTATTCTGCAGTCTTCAAGTATAACATTTGAAGCTTTGGTATAACATTTGAAGCTTAGGTATAACACTTGGAGCTTAGGTATAGCATTTGAAGCTTAACTATAATACATGAAGCTTAAGTAATTATTAATCTTGAGTGTTGAGTGTAATTAGTGGAAAGGGATGATGCTATCTTGTTCAACAAAATTGATTTGATTATACACACCACTATGATGTTGTTACCGAAAATGGTTTAACGGAATTATCAAGATCGATAAGGGGCTTGGCGTTTAGCTGCTTTTTTTTCAGACGCGTTCGTTTATATCCAATAGGCAATTCATGTACGAGGTGTGTATTCAAGGATACAGTGAGATACAGTGAAGCACGTACATACATTCCGATATTGAAGGAACGATTCGTCAGTTCTGTGTGGGCTGGGGAGGTAAGGGGGCCAAGAAATAGGCATGTGAAGGAAGCCAGACAACTACTCCGTGAAGGTATGCATGAAGTAAGCATAAGGCGAGAGGTGCCGGCCGATGGCACAGTCCTGTCTACTTAGGTATGGACTCCCGAGCTTTCCCTTCGAGCATGTTTATACTAGACTTTTCCTTTACTATCACTTATTACAATTGCCTTTTTTCATTGTTTGTCTATAATTTCGAAATCTTGAAGTTGGCGAGCATCATTACTTTTCTTACTCAATGCAATTTCAAATCACTTCCCAGGCCGCACCTCGTAACACTTATCCGTTATCTATGTCAATTTCAGTGGGTTTGTCTCGATTTATCCATGATGTCTGCATTTACTATCTCCACTATGGTAACAGGGTATGCACGCTACATCCGGCCCCACTGTCTGCCCTGGATTGTTTATGGGTTTAGAACCTTTTAGGGCTTCTATTGCATGAAACATTCGAAGGGAATCCGGAAGGCCTGGGGATGATGAACGGAAGGTATCTTCTATATGGTTCATCTTATCTCATGTGCCTACAGTATTCGTAAGGACAGCTTCTCAATTGACACGACTCAATTGGACATGACATCGTGTCTCTATGGCTTTACGGCTTCATTGAATGTCTTCTCTGAACCATTGTGCAGCGTTCCATTGAGGTAGCGAAGTAGTAGCAACAGTACCTCCTGCATTTAGCAACCCGGTCTCAAACGAATGATCGAGGAGAATGCCTTCTCTACCTACATACCTACCTGGATCTCATGGCAAGATCGATCTAATCCAATCAGGTCTCTCTTTAACGTCGATGATAAGAAGTTCGTGCCGGAAAGTTTCCTCCCAACTGTTATCATTAATAAGATAGGCTAATTGATTCAACTCATTGTGTTTCAACTTTCATTTATTTAACATTTGTTACCGAAATTTCCATATACTTGGCTTACATTGCTAACATCTTTTGTCTTCGGACAAAACCCAGCACAGTATTCACATCCGACGGCTGTCCGGAATCGTTTAATGTTGCTCGTTATCTCGGTATCCAGACCCGGATCTAGGAGAATATCATGGATGACAGGGTCAAGCCCGTCAATTGTCAAATGTTTGAGAGCAAACACTCTCGGAGCCTCATTCCCCTTTCTATCATCATCGTACGGTATGAGGGACTTGT
This sequence comes from Botrytis tulipae, assembly GCA_004786125.1. NCBI lineage: Eukaryota > Fungi > Ascomycota > Leotiomycetes > Helotiales > Sclerotiniaceae > Botrytis > Botrytis tulipae. The sequence goes on from PQXH01000002.1 coordinate 140,865, forward strand.
TACATTTGTACGAGGTACTGCACGTCAGCATTCGTATCCACCATGCATGGTCAACACAATGTACACTCGTTATCCGTTACACATATTCAGGCATTCACTCATCTAACCTTCCATTTCTCAAGTCTCAGCTCCTCCCATCATCAAGTGTTCGCATTGGAAAATCAAGGAATTGAATTTCAATTCAACGTTGTACAGCATGAGTTTCCCAATACGTTCATCTGCCAGCTTATTATCAAGCCATTCATCCAAAAAGAGTCGTTTGCCCCGCCGCTCTACGCGTAAGACCTCCAATTTCTTCTTATCGGGCGGCCTGCGTCAGTTGTGAGCGATATCACTTCCCTTTATGGCAGTACCCTCCAGTCTTCCCATGATAAGGCAATCTCCACAGCTTACAACGTTTTACTTCTCTGAAAGCGGCAGGTAGTCCTTTGAATGTTTGTCTGCCGGGAAATAAATCAACATCGCATATCTTGGCAACATTGCAGAGAAGTTTACACCTTTGTTCTGGGAGCAAGAACTCACTCATATTTCAATTTTGATATTTCAAAGGCCCACAAGGCATTGATCACATCGGGGTCTCTTTGAAAATCATTGATAAACATGATCACCTTGTACGTAGATCGCCTCAGGCTTTTCTGGGGACGAGCCACTGTTCCACAACCAGCCAATGTTCCACATTTTGGTGGGCGGACCAAATGAATTATTCTTTCATGGATGTGATCTAGATCAGAAATCCACATGTGGGTAGCATGCCTCGCGAGTTGCAAGATCTCGGTTGGAATTCTTCACAACACCGGTAGCACCCGACGAATCCAAATTCGTATCTTGATTTCCTGCCCCTGAGGAAGACAGTGAGGGGCAAACTCCTAAGTTTCAGTTTAATTTACATTCGATTATTAGAAATTCAGGGTATCCCAATCTTAGCACTGCAGTCCGGCGCAGGATGAATTCTATACACTGATTAACGGCACATCTCTCTACAAGTCAAAACCTTCGATTCTCGTGGGAGAGCACACTGATATGGCATGTGTACTGCTACACAGCACATGTATAGGAAATTTACATACATGGAACTTAGTCTGTCACATGCTGTGGCCTGTACCTTGCGGAAGGGCTGCAGGAACAGGAGATGGGTATCTGCATCGATTCATGTGCGATCACAAGATCAATGAAATGCTCCGAGCCTTGTAAATCATGGTTTGGTGGAGTCCCACGAGGCATGGCTTTTCGTTTCACCAATTTTTTGACACGTTCTTCAATCGAGGGACATCGTGACAACAAGCTTTAGCCACGTTTTTGATGACAGAGTACCTCCGACAGTACCGTTTCGGATGGCTGTCATTGCAATCATATCGGATGAGTACATTCTGTGGCATCGTAACCTTACGAATATTAGCAACCGAAACTGCAGCCAAAAAGGCCATAAATTTCTATCAAATGCGCGGTAACCTGGTAAGCTTACGTGTGGTCTTGCATCTTCTCGTTCCCCTTTCCATCCTCCTAGATTGCCAAAATATGAGTGTCTTCTTTGCTTCAGACACAATCTCTGGTCACAACTCTCGTCGTAGTCACAAATATCTCAGAAATCAGAATTGAGAGAAATGGTAAAGCCGTGCCTCCCATCACGAGACGCGGGGGGGAAACTCCCAGAGATAGGGGTTTGAAGAGAACCCGGTGTGATACTCCCAATTGCTACGCCATTGCGCCGGTGTCCTTCACTTCTCGATTTGGCGTTTTTTGTCGAGGAGAAAGCTATCGTGTTAGAGGTTACATAGGAGAGGATTTGTTGATTCATTAACTGGCAAGGGAAACAATTTGTTTAGGAGCATAGGATGGAACTTATTTTGAAGTGCAGGTTTCTATTTGGACGGTTTCGGCACTCAAGCCAACGAGTCCTAGTACAACTCTCAGTACATTCACCGGCACGATATAAGATATACTGTATATGATTCCAATACAATTCCATGTGCGCCGCTTTTCAGACGCCCTTCTAATCTATTTCTGTGTTTCAATCGCTACTAGTAAACTAACTCTATAGGCTCTTGGTATAAACTGCGGTCTCTGGACTGATTGCTTCGTGTTTGACGACACTGATTATTCTGGTAGCTTTCGTTGCCAATACTTCGCGCATGTTTCGAGAGGTGCTATGCTTGCTATCTGGGTTTTGGTATCACCTGGATGGTGATTTTGGCGTCTTCATAGTGACTTTGAGATATTGTATTGATCTTGTATTGCTTGATTGAAGTGTAAATGAACGCGATCCTTCTGTAGATAGTTGGGGATCATTAAGGAGATGGCCATCGATAATAATAAAACACCGTTGACTACCTAGCTATCTTGAATGTCATTCCAAAATTTAATACTGTGTTATACCTCTCATAACAGCTGGCTACTCCTTCTGATCTCTAGACTAAAGTGACATCAGCGCATCTACCTTCAATCCATTCCCCGCCATTTATCATTCCATTTACGTAGCAATCCCCTATCAATTCCCATATCGATGCTTTACCTTGCTCGTTCCGCATAACATTCAGGCCCTCATCTGGAGATGTCGTTTCTATATTTAAAATCCCAAGGATAGTTCTCATAACTTCCAACATCAAATCTTGTTCTGTTACTTGCTTTGGTGGCCCCTCTTCCAGCTGCTCTTCCACCTCGCGATTTTCCCCTTTCCACTCTTTCCCTAAGCACAAATAGCATGCATCCGCCTCGAAGCAGAAAAATACTGTCCCCAGTAGCTGCAGTCGCTGGGGCAAGTCCGACGTCTCCCTTATCTGTCACAATTATCTCTCTGTTCATGCAATTCATGGCCGAGAACGCTAGATCTCGACTCGCCAATTTGTGTTCTTCCAGCAATCATCCCGACATAAAGTTTCGTGGTTCTTCGCTGTCTGCTTCCACTATGATCTGTATGGCCTTTTCAAGTATGTCTATTCCATCTGAGCCCATCTCCTCCAGCTTGGTACGCCCTAAAATTGTCTCGTAAAAATTCCTTCCGAGCTCCTCTGCAGTAACAACATCTCCAAGGATTTCGGTGATGAATTGTTTCCACTTGGGATAGAAAGGCATGTCTTCCTCATACCCATGTATTAGCAGAGATTGAGAGATATAGCGGATGGTTTCGACTTGATATCCCTCAAGCCGGATTTCAGTACCACTCATTTCAGGAGGTCCCCTAAGTTGTGAGTCGCATGTTGCGGAGTGTCGATTACGTATGTCGTATCTCCCGATTAATACATCGGATACGGTCCAATCAATTACCCAGGAAGGAAGTCCATGGGTGTTTGCTAGAGAATGGTCAATCTCTATAAGCAAATCCAGATCAGATGCATTATATAGTAATTTCTGCATTGCCATGATGTAGGTTCTCGCGATATCCATGTTATAGTCAGCGAGCGGGCTTTACCCTTCACTGGGACTCTCATGTGGAGCCAATCGAGTGCGATTACCAGGTAGTCGAATTGAGTCAATGGGGTCCGAGTAATGCATCTTTCTCGTCAGCTCGTTTCCTTGAGAGCGACGATTGTTGACTGATTCAAGTAGGGGCGAAGGATCCTGCTCTCTCCTTAATCCGCTTTCATCTGCAACAAGGTTTATACCATACGTAGAACAATACTTCGTACAAGCTTCTTTCGCACGCAGAAATGCCTCCAACGCACGGAACGACATACTATAATCTTTTTCAGAAAGATCTTTCCGTAGAGTATTTAAGAATTTGTCGTGGAACTCGTCCAAATCATTTGATTTCTCCATGAATTTTATCCATAGGTGTGCTGCGCGTAAGGGTACAGTAATTTCTCCTTGATCAAAATCCATGCTCAAGAGCGCAACTTTATTGTCTCTCGAATCCGTAGCGCCTCGACCTCTGAATGCCAATCAGAGCTCGCGTAGTGGTTGAATTCTTTCGCTTCTCATATCACTTCACTGCTCCAATCCGTCCCACTGTATTTTTATACCTAGATTCCCATCATCGAACAATATCCATCCGTTTGACTCACTCACAAATCTTTGGAGCTCGATCATCTCGTCCCAGTTCCACTTCTCGTCTCCACAGAAAACTATGACTTATTTCGGGAATGTAATTTCCTGTATAACACACACTCTAGTCCACCATAAAGCAGTCATGATAGCATTCACTGTTTCCCATACAGAATCATCTAAATCTAGAAGCCCAAGGCTCTCCTAAAAGCGATACTTATCCTTAGGTGGCTGATTTTTGATACCGGATGCGCTCTTTAATTCTTTGCCCTTCCGTATCAGATCAAACATAGTGGTTACTGATTTGGCATTCCTGAGCTCCCCAAGCCAGGCCAAACACCTTTCATTCTTCTGATAGATTTCACGCATGACTCGAACCTGCTCATTCGTCTCGTCGTTGTCGTTCTGATTGATACATATCGCGTCTATCCATATTCTTCGGTTGACGTCCGTCGTCCTCAACTTTTGCGTGGCGGCAAAGAGGTTGGAGATGACATCAATTTCTTTCCACTGGCTTTGATTGGAACATTGACACTGGTATCGCGCCAACAATATGATAATGCTTCATATGGCTCGGATTCTCCCACCGTTGTATTTACCAGAGTCGTATTAATAGATGAATGAAAATCAGGTGAAGGTGGAAACGTGAATGATACCGCACTTCAAAAATGTTCGAAGGGTGGCTTCCAAGTCGGACTCGCAATGGCGTACTCTGCTCAAAGAGAAGAAAAAGCGGTCGTATTGAGCGATCAAGATAGGGAAGCTCAAGAGACGTCTTGATGTAGCCACTTAAGGTACACCACAAATTCCGGAACCCAAGATATCAAACCTCAAGGATGTCTGGATTTGTCGACACCTTCCATTTTGAGGACCTTCACAAATCCTCATTTCTAAAAGTATGTCCGGATCCTCTTAGTGCTTCCGGCTGCCGTTGCAGTGTCATGCCGGATTGAGTGAGATAGTCAATGCCGAAGGTAAGATCATACGTGTATTTCAGCAGTGCATAGCTTATGATTCGTGTTATTTGCCGCAGGATCTATAGTTACTGTGAGCTGTGGGTATAAGTTATATTAGAGATATTTTTTGTTCGCCTGTTCTTAAACTGATCGAACTTAAGACCTGACGAAGGTTCAATGTTGTAGAATGTAGTATGATGTGGGCTGTGCCAATATCGCATATTATTTCCGAAGTGCAGGTGATATGGAATCATAAATTAAATGTATATTTGCTCACTAAAACTATCTACTAAGAAAGTAAGTAAAATGAAACTCTCCGCGGAATCTTTACCGACCTAACAAACAAACCCCTCCTTCTCGTTTTCCATACCCGAGACATTACTCCTATCCCTCTGCCTAACAATCAACTCCTTGACCTCCGGAAGCCCCTCCCATCCTCTTCCGTTCCCTCCGAATCTAACACTCTTCTCCATGACCTCTCTCCACCTAAGCCCAGGGGCCAACTTTCCAGTGATAGTATTCGGTCTTCTTACATCCGCATTTGTCGGGACTGGCAAAGCTCTTCCCAATAATGCTTCCATTGCTTGCATCGCAAAGCCTACTGCTTTCCTTGCATTCAATGGGATACCGGTCTTATCGAAGCTGTCGAAATGAGCTCCTGGGAATTCTGCTTGAAGGTCCGAGATAAGGGGAGTGTGAGACATGCCGCGACCATCGACAGTTATATCAGCTGCGTTAACGGCGTCACGACCGGGACCAAAAAGAAGGATTTGCTGAGCAATACTGGCGGAGGTGAAGCGTGTAATAGTAGATATTGTATCTGCAGGGGAACAACCTCGATAAGCGCACATGCCTATGATTTTGAAAGCCATGGCGTCACCATAAATTTCTCTAGCTGTGGTTTTCGGTGGTCGTGTACTGAGATATTCATCGTTGGTAAGAAGTTGCTCGACTACTTCATGACAGATTGTACCGTGTAGGAATGAGGATTGGTCTTTTTGAGGGTCGAGGCCAAAGTGACGATAGGCTGCATCAATCATACAAGTGCCCGGCCCTGTATCCCAATCGTACATGGCGTCAATCCCGCCCTTTTTATCTGACGGGATGAAACATATAGTTGTGATGCCTCCAATTGTTATGCAAATCTGTAATCTGGTAGGATGGTGCAACAAAAGTCCGACCAAGTACGCAAATAAAGGAGCGCCTTGCCTGCCGACTGCTTGCTCTGCCGTTCGATAGTCGGAAACAGTTGTGACACCTGTTTTTGCAGATATCACAGCCCCTTCTCCTAGGCACATGTTCGATCGATGCTGTCCCCGTGGTGGGGCACCTGTTAAGGTAACGAGCTGTCCACCAGATCCAATTAGATCAATGTCGTCCACTGAAATTCTATGCTTATGTGCGAATATATGAATAGCATTCGCAAAAGTATGTCCCATTTCTGCATCCATTTGCGATAACATACTTGGCGGAGCGGCGTCTTCTCGCAACATCGACAATATCTCGGATCGGATTTTCGAAGGCATGACGACTGAATCATACTAGGGAATATTAGCTTATTTGTTTGGTAGAAACCAACATCGTTGTATACCTGAATAAGATCCAAGTGTAGTGGTGCTTCTGGAGACTCTTGTGTATAACGACAGAGTGCAAAGTCAATGTCATCCATAGCAGTTCCAGACGTGATACCAAGAACCAATAGATTCAATCCCACAGAATTTGGCACGCCATCATCTGAAGATGACGAGCTTGAGCTCTGGTAACCTCCATTTGCTTTCGATTGTAAAGCCTCCAGGTATCTATGCCCAACCTTTGTTCGAACTCGACCTTTTGGGGCCGGGATCAAACCATTCATAACCATGACCATGCCCACGACATCAGATCAAAATATTTGTTGGGGAATAGCCGCAATCGGCTGTCAAATTGTATAGAGGGGATCAAGACCATATAAGTCTGCGAAATATTAATCTGTGTAGAATGCACATCCAAAACAATCAAGGTGTTTTGAAGTACAAAAGTATCGGGAAAGGCATGGTTTCTGTAGTCGAGCGTTGCTTTGATCTAGGAATAGAAATGTTAGTGAAACTTTCAAGGTTAGTGGACTCATCAGTCAAATAGCAAATGTGGTGCAAGCATGACGTGGGAGAGATCTTCCTTGTGTCGTTGAAAAGTGGTGAGAGGGAGAAATGTTCCTCATATGGAAATGTTATGCGTGGGCGTGAGGCCAAGGCTATGTATGAGATCATTCGCCTAAGGCAACTGGATAGTGGGGAGTTGTCGTTGGTGAGCTCCAATGAGTACTTTGTACTCCGTGGTGATGTTATTTTAGGACGTGTTGTTCAACAGTATCAGACTCGTCAAGATAACCACGATGCTTTGCTCTTCAGAAAAATAGCTGCGCAGTTTGTACTAAAGCTTGTAGAAGACGCGACAGTAGTTTGAGAGAATGCTATCGCGCATTGCTCTTAGATCTGCATAATGTGAGTGAATATACAAGGTAAAGATCGACATCTGCAACGTATGGCGCCAATGAGGGTGGAAGTGTATTAGATCTTTGAATAGGACATCATCTGGTTCTTTACTATTGAAAATCGTACACCCAGTAACGTTTGTGTTCCGCTAGGTATATTGGGAATGAATCCTTGACTCTTCTCGATGCTTTTATTTCCTATATAGAGCGATTGGGTAGAGCAGTGGCTTTGAAGGCGCTGGGCATATTCTATTTTGGGTAGATAAAGCTATCCGGATTCAGATAAACAATCCCTTTTCCGAAGCTTATCCTTTAATAAGTGGGAGGAGTTCTAAGCAAGATAATATCACTGTCTTAGAATTCAATTCGATGTAGGTCTTGTCATCGGCTGGTACGTTGAGACATCGGATTTGCTCGAGCATGCAATGAGCTCACGGAGAGAGAATTCAAAAATGCTATTTGGGGATGATAAGGTTATCAAGCTCACCGGGAGGAGGTAAAGGCGGAGAAGTCAATGAGGCCTAGCTCAAATCATTCTGCCGCCCCGCACAGAAACATAGAATGGTAGTAAAGACTCCATTTCTCTAAGGTCAAAAAATTGTCAAGTCTTTCTATCAATTTATCATGGGACTTTTCAGCTCTTCGCAAGCTTCTCTACCCCCTCCAAAGTTTGGACCAGATGGTGCGCCCATAGCACCAGACCGAAGTCAAAGATCACAATGTTGGGAAGCAAGAGATGCATACTTCAAGTGTCTGGATAAAAATGAAATCATTGATAGTCTCACGGAGAACGCCAAAGCCGAAAAGTCTTGCGGAACAGAGGCAAGAGTATTCGAACAAAATTGTGCAACTAGTTGGGTAAGTTTCCTTTTCGCCGCACAAAGATATTCGAACTGCTGTTATGGTATGGATGGCTCATTACTGATTTTTGCCCCCCTCATCAGGTTCAATACTTCAAGAAACGTAGAGTGATGGAATACCAGCGCGAAAAAACATTGCAAAACTTGAAGGCTGAAGGGGCGCAAGAGATGCCAGGAGTTATAGGGGCGGGAGCATCTGGTCAAAAACCATAATGACTCTTGGTGGAACGAAATGTACAACAGTATATGGGAAGGGATAATCCGACGGTCTACGGCGTTTTTCAAGAAGTCTACACGAAGTTCCTTGCGACCATACAAAATTACAGTCATGAGAAAATGGACATCTTTCGAGAGCCTAGAAGTTATTTCTTCAAGTCCGGGTTACAATCAAATGCTCACATTCACACACAAAATTTTCATCGTTGAATAACATGTATAGGAAACTTGAGTGCGCTTCTAGCACTGGAAGATATCTACTCAAGATTTGAGAAAAAAAGTGGCTATAATATACAAAGCATAACTCGATCATTGAGTTCCAAAAATTCGGGTCTACTGCTCATATTGCCAATCACCAACAAAACTGACGTCGCAGACACATGCAACTTCACTCCAGATAAACAAGTCCTCAAACTCAGGAAATTCCAATCATCAAGACCATATGCCAGCCTCCTAATCCATCCTTGACCTCTTCTTCGCAACCTTTATATGGATACGTTAAAATTCTCGTAACCTTCTTGTTCCCAAGTGAGTCATGAAAATCGGTCAACATATATGTGGTTGGTCTTCCATTGTCAGTACCCAAAAGAGTCAAAAATGTCTTCTCCTTCGCTGAATTATTGGCATCCATTGCCCAATCGCCTGTGTCCAAATCAATATTCAGATTTTGGCTTGTATAGGCATCGGCAATCATTTTTCTGGTTCCTGGGTTTTGCACATTTTTCTGTACAACTATCTTCAGGCCGCCAACTTTACTCCCGGCAATTGCTTGAAAAGATTGGTAGGTGATACTGGATGAGGAAAGTCTCTTCGGATCTGTAGGGCCACGGAAATCGTTCCTTGAGTCTACATCGTCGACTACTATGATCCCTTTGTCTGCGTTATATCCACCCCAATTAACGATTAAACTTTGCGTATTCGGATTCTCTCCTGCACTAAACCAGTCTTTTTGTTTTTCTGTTAGCAATATAATCACATTTTCTAGATTTGAATCTGAGATAAACCTTTACAAGATTCAGAAATTTTGAGGGCCTTTAGGGAACTTACGCATTTCAGTGAATGACGTATCACTCGGAATGTTTAGTTCTGGTTTTTCGAATATTCCTTCGAGATCCTCGTACACCTTTCTCTCGTTTGTCACTGATATGCCTGGTTTGGCGCCTTTAATTTTACAACCTGCAAGATTACATAAATCATAACCGTCAAGACATTGGCAACTGACCCGTCACCTGTGGTTGGTGATAAATCAGTATTGATTCAAGACGAAGTTGATTTCAAATCAAACTTCTGTGAACAGATCTCCGGAATTTGGTCAAATGAGGAGATGCACAACTCACCAGGTACTGGATCTGTTCCTGCAGGTTGTACTGTCTTACTAGCTGCCCTTTTGGTCATTGCATCGTTGAGGTTTTTCTGGACAGTATCGCCACGTTTTTTGTATTGAGTCGGCGTCAGAATCACATCTGGAGCATCATTCGACGTAGTTGTCACTGGATCTACTGTTGTTGGAGAATCCGGCTTAGCGGGACTATTTGGCTCGGTTATAAGTTTGGGTTTGGGCTCTGGCTTCACAGTGATGGGCCGCCCACCAAGGATGCGTGGGAAAAGATCTCCCCGACGGGAATTGCTTCTGTCGTCTGGAACTATATTTTTATCAACGGGATGTTTGAAATCAAATGATGAAGAGAGAGCGAAAAAGTGTGAGCAACCGATCCAGATTCAAGCTTTTGATTAGAACTGCATCAAATCCATCCTTCAACTGGGCCACAGTGCGGATAACTGGACACTCTATACCACGGATTGAAGGAACGTACATATACAATCTGAAGTAGAACAAATCGATGCTAACTCATTGGCTTGGGGCAAAGCTCGAGCGGCCACTTGGTGATGTCCAAATGCTACGAAGAGAGCAAGGAATCTCTGAGGAGAGAGAAGCATTTTGAATATAGTGAATAGCCCAAGGAAGCTGTTTCAAAACCTTGAGTTGTAATGGAATGAACTCAGGACAATGAGGTGGTATTAAGAGTGAAAAAAATGATTTAGTATGATCAGAAAGGAAAAAGCTATGATTAAACATATATTTTTCGCTGCTCAGATAAGTAGGAATAGGATCTCGAATAGAAGTTCTCCCCCTTTTTTTGAAGCCCCCGAAGATATTTCCATCTCAACACAATCTCCACAAAGGAATGGTTTAAATTGTCAGGAGGAATGGCAATCACCCTTTCGGACGACCATGCAATTAATATCTGTCGCCTCCAATTCGTGTATATACTAGCTTCCTTCTGAGATACCTGTGTGAGGCACAGTATCACACTTATCTACTCTCGTCGGCTCTACTTTGGGGTTGGGCGACTGTTTAAACGTTATTACAGGGAGCCTCGGGAGACTTGTGTTTTGATTGCTAGTAAGATTTGATGCATGCCAATATCAGTGAGGCGGTCAAATGACGGTTTGTCGTTCAATTTGGTGAGCTCTTGTAATGAGCATATGCAGTTGTTGGCGGCCAAGCAGCTCTAGATCAGGCATATCAAGATCTTGATGCAGTGATGTATGTTAGGAAACTGGGCCTTGGCAGGTAAATCACTTTTTCTCCGGCATTACGAACCATCCAAGCATAATGGAATCAAAACATGACATCTATAAAATGAAGTTTCTTTTAAGTTTTTTTCCACAAAACAATGACATTCTGGCGTCCCCCCTCACTCATCAAACTAGACAAGAAATGACCCATAATATGATCACGAGTTTCCAACTCCAAAATTTGCTCTTAATTCCAGATACACCGGTAGAAGCTTGAGGAGCATCCGTCACTTCGCCATCTTTTGTCTCTAGAACTTTCAAACAACTCAGGTGAGTTTCCGCTCTTGCATTGGCCGTGTCATATATATCATAGAACACGGTAAGAATCGGTGTGATTCCAAGCAATAATCGTGTTACAACTCCATAATCAATTGCGCCAGTATATCGGGTACTTTGAACAAGGGATAGATTGTAATCCTTACCCGTGGTTGCAGTACAATTTTGAGAGCTTTGAGGAAATTTCGATGCACTTGAACCAGTTAGTTCTGTGAAGAGTTTAATTAGCATTCATTTCACAATTACGGATTCAATACACTGTTTACGTACCTCGAACGATGATAGTACCCCAACTATGAGATGCTGCTATATCACAAGAAGCTGGGACTTGAGATTGCAATGCAGATTGTAGCTCAGCGCAAACGTTCAACTCAGTTTGAGCTTTCATGGAATCCTTCGTCAATGAAAATTTTTGGGATTGCGATTGGAATAACAGATCATTGACACACAAGGTGGAAAGAGCATCCTGGCAACTTCCCACAGTTATACTTCGATCGACTCCGGGAAACGACAAGTTTGCGGAAATTCCATCGAAAAAGAGAGCGCATCCACGCGATGATGAGGTCAAGTTTACGACGCTTGTAGGAGTGCCGAGGAAATAGTTACGGTCTCATAATGCGCGAGAACTGTTAGATGGATCGATAGTTCCCTGAATCCCAAGGGTCCAAGTGAATGGAGAAGTATCAAGTGATGCGTTGAATGATGTGATGCCAAGTTCAGAGAGTGTGGTATTGCCCACTGTGCAGTGGGCCTGACGATAGGTAGTAGGGCAGCTCACTGCATAGCAGCCGACGAGATTTTGAGCATTCACAATGGAGATAATGAATGCACTCATTGATGTGCATGGAATTATTGATCTGATCTTGTGGTGCCACATATTGTGTTGTAAAATAAATTTGTGATAAAGTTGGAATCTTGTTGGCATGTACAGTCTATTGGAAAACGTCAATAATTGTCTCTGGGGTATTTGTGGTCTAAACCAGAAAAACCTCAATACACTTGTATTTATGATGACTTTGAGAGTGTTAAAGCAAAGGAATAAACACAGAGAATGGGATGGATGCAAGTGAGTCTTGAGAAGGCATGGGGAGGAAGGCGCCCAACGCTAGAGGAAAAGCTCGACATAGTGAGCTCTAATTTCAGCTTCCTCGGCCCCAAAATCACAATGTTCAGATACGATGACTATAAATGAAGTACCATTGCAGTATTGACGTTGGTAAAACTTTTTTGAGGCCAACCTAAGGCGGCGCAGAAAGTCCTTTCGTGCAATCAAATACAAAACTAGCCACATCTCTGCATTGCCAAGACCGCTACACCGTTACAGATCTCTACATGCGGCTCTTTGGTTCCATTTCTTACCACACGCTACGAACCCACCTAACACAAGCACCTAGGTAGGTAATGGTAGCACATATGTTTCCTTGTTTTTCCCTCCTTACGGAAATATGCATAGTGTAACCACTGCTCCGAATGCAAATCGGATCAGAAAATATGAGCCTCGCCATCTTTCCCTGGACTTTCATAATTAGATGTTTCGAAATTCTCGGATAATTATCTCGTCTTCTTTTTTTGTCCTGGAGGCAATTTAGATTGAATCCTTCAAGGTAAGTGAAATGACTGGAATATCTTCCAATGTTTGGGTACGCAGTAATACGGATTAGTATAGCCTGGCCATGAATCGATGAGAGATATAAAGTTATACTACTTGTACCCAAGAATTCTCTGAAGTATCATCTGAACACTCATTGTAGATATCCAACACATTCATTTTTCCATCAAGAGATCAACAGACTTCAGAAGAGGTAGCAACATTCTCTTAGTCCCATTTCACCTTCCTTTTTTGATCTACAGTAATTGCAACTCCATTTGCTTCTTCGAAACATATCTCAGAGATATATTCATCCAACATGGCTCAAGTTATTGGACTCCTGTTGGGCACCATTACCATGATTCCTATGCTAGAATCGTTCATCCCCGACAAAACCGCCCAAACAACCACCATTCGTATCGGCGCTGGAACATCTACAGACAGTAAAGCTAGTACATCCGGCAACACTCCCGGGGTCCTGTTGTTTGACGTGGTAGGCCGATCTATCGCACAAAAATCTGGAAGCAGCAATAGAATCGCCGATGGGAGTTTCTCAGATATCAAGCTTGTGGCACCTGATGGTGTTGGTGGGCGTCAAGGACAATACTTGTCGGTTGTGTCGGGTGGTAATGATGCGTTGTGTATTTCATACATTGCCGTCACTTGGCCAGATGGAGGTCAGCAGACACGGACGGGAGACGTTGGCTCTCAATGCGGCGGATATTGGTATGAATCGCAGACGATCATGGATCCATCGACCAACTACATGCTGAAGTGTATGTGGATTGACAGCGATGGCAGTAATGGTATCAAGACGAAAGGAATGGGTATACACATTACCGATTTTACGCCTTCCGACGATCGCGCAGCTCAATATCAAAAAGATCCGCCGAGTATGTGTGGCAGCCAACCGCGATTTTGGTTGTATGATGATATTGATATGAAGATGTGCATGCCATACTTCGACCCTCCACTTCAATACACAACTGGTCTTACAGACATGGACAGATCAAAGGTAGTCGGTGTTCAAGGTAGCAAAACATGCACGAACAAAAAGGTGCGTCGAGGTGGTGCTCAGGCTGTTTCCGCAAGACGATTTAAAATTCCCAGTATCAATAACACTACAAGTTTCAACAATATCGGCAATAAATTAAGTTCATTTCTGGGGAAATTGATCACCAGCAACAGCACATCGCATAGTGCGATTCGACTCTGTGATTCCGAAACATCTCTGGGACCAGACTTTGTTGCGCATCACGAGAACACGTACTGTGATATGATGAACAAGCAGAGCTATCCTCTCTGCGGTCGCGACAACTCTACCACTACGACGGACTGTTTTGATATGATAAGCAAGATGTTGGTGCCGTCTGAAGGCTTAAGAGGAAGAGATACTCCCTTACCCACAAAGGAGTATCATACCGTTACTCATTGGTAGAAACTTCATGTGGAGTCCTCCTAGTTGCGCTTTTCAGCTTTCATTTTCTATTTCCGCATTGCTTTCTCTCCCTTCCGAGGTCCGTTCCTGTATTTATTCATTCTTTGGGATTCAGTCTTTTTTCTAGTCGGCTTTATTCAATTGTGCAGGTAGCACACTATCTATTGTCTTACATACTTAATCGTATCCAAAGTCTCTGAACAAGGACTATGCTCTTCTAGGATGTAATAAATATTTTTCTTTATTTCGATCTCGACCTCTTCACTTTTGAAGTACTGTAAAACTCTTGATTGCAATTAAGCTTTCGCAGGATGGGATGATCCTCCACTCCCATTCAACTAGCATAAACTCATAAATCTACTCTTATATAATTGCTAGCTAGGTAGTGTAAACCAAGAAGATTTGATGACTACGATTGTTTAGTATCTGCCCTGTGTATACCAAAGCTGGTATGGTTGTTTTGCATGTATACGAGGATACTGGCCACTCGTAAAATCGTTTCTGATAGTCGAGCCAAGGGGAAATTGCCCTTCATCCAACGGATCAATCTTTTCACTGCTGACACTGAAAAGGTACTCTAGAATATGTGGCCACCCGTATGTCATCGCTAAAAGGACTGGAGAAGAGTTGTAATTGATAGGTTTACCGTCTTTGAGGGTCTCGACAGGGTAGCCGGCTTCTACCAGGAGACGCAGAGATACGAGATCTCCATTTTCAATAGCATATGATAAAGCCGTTCTGTTGATGCATGTGTCGGAATCCGCCGCATTCTTCAACAGTAGGCTCATGATATGATGCTGGCTCCAATATGAGGCTATATCAATTAGTGCAGCGTTGTATCCTCTGTCTCTTGCTAACGAAACACCGTGATTCAAAAGAACATGAACGACATCCTCATGGCCCTTGGAAACTGCAAACCCTATCGCATCCATATTGTTGTAACGTACACGTATGCCGGTGGCATAGTCATCTCGATTTGCGCCATTTTCAAGTAGTAGCTGAACAACTTTCGAGCGGCCCTTATAAGCGGCACAGTGAATGGGCGACCAATTGGGCAAAGTTTTCCAAGTAGCAGATACCTGAAAATTGATATCTACTCCACTTGAAATCATCAATTGTGTCATTTCTTCTTTTCCCCAATATATACTTTGGATAAGCATCTCCTTCCTAATCTTTGCTGGTAGGTTCGAAGGTAGTGATTCTAAAAATGACTCGGCGATGATAGAAATCAAAGCTATGCTCCCACTTCTAGCTGCTGCGCGAAAAATTTCCTGGATTTCCTCTTCTGGATATGGTAACACGGCATTGTAACGTGGTTTGGTGAGAAGTTTTACAGCTTCTAGATGGCCATTCAATGCTGCTATTCGTAAAGGGCTCCCGAAAGTGCAAATGAATTTCTGTAGGTGCATTGTGAACCTCTTTGACTGATGGATTAGATATGGCCGAACTGAACTCAAATCTGCACCACACTCAAGCAGAATCTCAATAATTTCGGTTCTTCCATAACTTGCGGCAAGATGTAAAGGTCGTCCAAAATATCTGTTGTCTAAATCGGCATCAGCGGTACAATTTTCAAGTAGCTCTCATACAACGAAAGCATCTCCAGCAATAATAGCTACACTGAGAGTAGTTTGGATGTCTAGCCTTGCTTCGTCATTTTCACCGATAGCAGCGTTACGAAATTGTAATCTCCTTCGGCCACATGCACCTGGATCTCGGTCATCGTTCGAGCCCCACTTCAAACGCTCTTCTATCGCATGGCAGACTTGGATCTCGAAAGCTGTTTGTTTGTCTCTTGTCTGAATGTTGCTACTAAGTGTCTTCACAGATTGGATAGCATAATAGACACGAGAGAGTATTATGTGGTGGGGGTTGTATTTCATTTCTAGATGAATGAAGAGATGTGCGATGCCGGGCAATTTGCTGTCAGGATATTTGACACATGTTTCAAGAGCGTCATCAACTGGACCTTTCGAGTCTGCCATATAGTTGAGGCATAAAGTCTTCGTGATTATTGTATTGAAGAGTCCTGACGGTAGATTAATATTGTGGAAACATCACAGGTACGACAAGAACAAGACATACTGCAAAGAACTCGTAAATTCATGATCTTCCATACTCCAATAGTTACCAGTATCTGATCAAACATGACTGCTAAAACATCGTCGGGTAGGTCGACGAGATCTTTTGTGGGTACAGCCATGATGGACTGTTTTCGATGGTCGCAAATAATTCAAAGCTAACGGTGCTGATAGTGACGATTGAGGATACTAGTATGGGTTACAATAATCCACCAAATTGCACTTGATCCTTTGCAAAATGGAAAGGATTGTTGTTGAAGTTCAGGATTCTCCAGCTGGACGTTGTATTAAAATGTGGCTCAGCCGTAGAACGGCCATCGGATTTATCCAACCCGAAAAATCGAGGACATCCATTGAAAAACAACTCTACATTCACTTCAAATGTATGCCAAAGTTTCATTGCTTCATACTTAATCAGACAAAGACAACTAGTCTTACTGACTAGGTAAATATGCTGTGACACAGCTTTGAACTTGAAGAGTTCGTAGTTTTATGGCAAGCTGGAGAATTGTCATCTTGACTTTCCTTAAGCCTACCCACCATGCTGTCGTCTGTTTGTTGAGACCACGTTTTGTTTAAGATCATTCGAATTTCTGAAAGTCAAAGAGATATGTGTACTTGGCTCCTCATATTGAGTGACTGCAGAATATTGAAAACTGGATGTTCCATGAAAGAATCTGCAATCTGGGGGTATTTTGGAGAAAGACAAAAGAGTGTGCATGCCTCGAGGTAAGTTCAGAACGAGAAGTCAGCTATGAACGGAGCAATTTATCGCAATTGGAATCGATGTGACATTCCTGGAGCTTGTAATGG
Source organism: Botrytis tulipae (assembly GCA_004786125.1). Lineage (NCBI taxonomy): Eukaryota > Fungi > Ascomycota > Leotiomycetes > Helotiales > Sclerotiniaceae > Botrytis > Botrytis tulipae. The sequence continues at coordinate 158,121 of PQXH01000002.1, forward strand.
CTTGTCCGGAAAGATCGAAGCAATAACTATAGCCGGCTGGTGCCGCAGTTATGATAGCCAGTCTTCACTACTCGGTTCATGAAGACGATCCGTTACCTGGAAAGAAAACGCCGTCCTGCTACCTCGGTAGTAATACACAGCCCTCGAAGAATCGGCTGTGAAAGTACTGCAATAGCGTAAAACTTTCCATTCCCAGGTTTCGTAGCCGATTGGTGTCGATATAACTAGGAAACGCCTGGGTTTACAAGTGTTCTCTCTGAAGCTAACGCCATCCCCTAGCTGAAAGCAAATTGTTTGTCTTTCTTTTCAATTCTTACTGGTTGCTGTTCATGTTTTATCCATTCTCCCCACGAGATGAGGATGTTCAATCAAGCTTGAGTCTTTTCCATGCCATCTCGTTCACTGCCTTTCTTCAAATTTCGCCGGGGCAAAGAATCGACACCTCAGTAACCTCACTATATCATCACATCAATGATGAGCGACGATGATACTCTCTCCAACACTAAGCCAAGATACTTGACAAGATGCTGAATTCTCACGAAGTTTTCGGCGTGCACATAGGATGAGTCTAGTCCTCTCCTATCATTCTCGAACTACCAAAAGCAGACGCTTCTCAATTATTCACCTGCTCAATGCTCTACATCGCTATGCAAATGAGAGCGAATTGGGAAGGAGTGAAACGATATAGGCAGATACTGGAATCCATATTTATGATCCCTCAATTCCTTGATTGGGTTGTGTACGGCCGAAAAGACTAATTTTGCCTTTTAAGCTAGTTTTTAAGAGGTAACTTTGCAGAGTTTTTGTGCTTTTACGGGTGATTGAGATTGCTCGTATTTCGATGTACTATTTCATAGAAGTGATTGTTAACAAGTTTCATGCGTTCCAAGCAGTCCAACGTAATGACTGGTGGGTGGTTGGAGAGGAAGGGTTGGAACTTGGAAGAATGGAGAGAGAGTGGATGAACGATCCAAGAAACCCCTTTCGAAATCGTTCGTTGGAGCTATCATATTTACTTGGCTCTCCCGTTTCTCATATCTTGTCTATTGATCAGAGCAGAATCAGCAGACATCTGTTAAAGATATGCGAGAGATGATTCCCAAACTCTTTTCCATCACAACCGATATTTTCCCTTCACGTTTTCCCGAACATACAAATCCCTTTGCCTCCACAGAGATACACCGTATATTTATTATTTAATCTTGATCATTTTGGATTCACGCTACTGCCTTGACGTCTCCACTGACTTTTTCAAATAATCAAACTTAATTCGATAAGCATAAAAATATAGTTCACTGGAGTAGATGAGGGGTTGCAACTTGCCATTCATTCTACTCCGTATACGGATACCGAATAAATTGGCCGTGGGCAGCGGCGATCATCTCATTGGGCCATTAATCTATTCGGGAGCTCTGAGCCCCAATTACTTGCTTCTAGAATGTCTTTACCCGTTGTTGGTTTAGATGATCAAGTCCCGTTTGAATGATGCTGTGGAGTCGACATGAGTAATTCTACCGAGTTAACCCATGGTAAAGTGGTAGTCTTCACCGTTGCCTACGAAGGTTGGAAGGGTAATTAATGTCAATCCCACTTTTAGTGGAATCTTGCTGTTTTTATAGATTCTATTGCTGCTTTAAGCGATTTGAATAGATATTAAGCTGTTCCCCCTTCCAAAATTTTATATTTGAAAGTTTTACTTGCTTTTTATCAATTTTAATAATTTTATTTGATTTAAAGCATTTGAAGCTTTTTATAAATTCTATATAAACTCTAAATAGAATTTTGAATTAGAATTCAAGAAAAAATTAGTAATTTTGAATAAAATGTGAATAAAATATAAATAAAATATAGTTTTGATAATACTTTCGTCTACTAAATTTCATTATATAAATATTCAATTAGTGTTATGATTTGATTGGCCCAAAGTTTAAAAGTGGAGAAAAATTCATTTGTTTTTTAGTGTGATTGATAATACTTACCCTTCCAACCTTCGTACTGCTTATATAGACAGTGGATGTTATTAATTAAGATTCATTTGAATTTTAACAGTTAGTGAGGGAAAAAGCCAAACATCAAGAATGTACACTTCGATTGAAATAATATCAAAAATATAAATCAATGATTTTCTAAAATTCCTAAAAAATTATGATCTATTGAAGAACAAAACAATTCTTAATATATAAATCAAGAGAATTCGAAATATAAAACCAAACTAACACTCAATTTTGAAAAAGACTCATGTCAAAACTTTCGTTCAATCTTGTGAGTTTGGTGTTGATTTTTTTTATGTCGGTCGCGAGAGTGGGTTCTCACACGAGAGAACCCCTTGAAGATTACTTAGTACTTTTGGTCCTTGCAATCCCTCAGATAATCCTTCGTACATCGGACTCGTACACCACGTTCGGAATACGGATAGAGTCAAAATCTTGGGGTTGAACTTGCTAGACCTTCCCTACATCGTAATATATACCTAATGAATCTGATGGCAATTTCAATTCATGTCATTTAGAGGCAAATTTTCTTGTTGCTTTTTCGGATAACGAAGACAATTTCTCCAACAAAGCTTTGATATTTTTAGCAGGGTTATTTATACTACGAAGGATTCAAGCGCGTTTCGAATGCCCAAACGTTGTCAAAGTAGGTCCCTGAACAGATTTATATCGTCTGAGATATGGGGCTGAGCGGAAAAGCCACTAGGCTTGCACAATGCGAGCCAATGGGCAGCCTCGGCAGCAACCTCCTTTCATTACTATTTCAAAATTACATGTGGCCCGTCAATGTCAATCTCATCCTCGTTCATGCATTTTTACGGATATTACCCAAAATCGACCCACGATCTCCATGATAGGTGAAAGGCACGAGTAGAATACCTCAAAATAAAGTTTGTACAGAATGGCACTAAGCGAGTTGTAACTTGTGGGAGGCTGATGCTTACATGATGCTGGTAATACGAGGTAGATGCAATTTCATCTCAAGGAAGTTCACACTTGTACTCTACGAGTAATTATTAGTAAATCTTCTACGACTTACTCGTGCGGCCAGAAAGTATGCAACTCCTGCCTCAATAGGATTAAGGCACTGTGGGGAAGCCACCTAGTGCTTTAAAGGGGCATAAATCAATGGAATTTGTGCTGAAAGTAGTAAGGCTTCAATATAAGCGAGCCATTCAATGGATTCATTTTTCCAAATCTCCATTGAATATAGTGGGATTGAAAAAAGCAGTGGATTCCATTGGCCTACTAAAGCCGATATAGCGTATTTAGCGTTGGAGTTGCATACTTTCTGGCCGCACGAGTACCACAAGATGGTAAACTACAAGAGGACTAACCTGGTTTTCATAGCGCCGGAGTTGCATACTTTCTGGCCGCACGAGTAAGGCTTTAGTCACTGGTGCCACAATTTGTAGTGGTATTCTTCTTATTGGACAGAAGTTTAATAGAATAATATAGAATAATAGTGATGTTTTATCGGGTTGGTGGTTACCGAGCTAATTTCCTAGAAGCGCAGGCCACTCCTTCAACCAAAAACGGAGCGCTTCGATGGTTTTTCAATGTAGCAGCCTAGCGAGTTTAGGGGTAAAAACCTCAGCAAATAATAGTGGGATAAAATGAAGCACATGTGCCACAAAGGACTGTGCAGTGTGCAAGCTCCTTGGTGAAGTAAGTTTCTTAGGGGTTTACTGAAATAGGTTCAGGTATGGCATTGCATTCGTTGTACAAGGAATCTCACTCAGATATGACAAGGGCTGTCGAATTTAGCTTTGATCCTTCTCTTCTATCGTTCTCTTTTACTTTCTTTCTTTCTTTTGATTCACCTTTTGAGGATATCATAACATTTTGCTGTCCAAGATGGCGTTACAACTATCCAAAGCAAGATATTCCCTTCAAGGCCAAACTACTCGTATCATCAAAATATTCTCTGTAATTGTCTTCTTCTACATCTGCACGTATTTCCTTCTACCACGAATCCAATCCACTCCTCTCACCATCACCGAAGAAGATATATCCTTCGAACAACGCACCGCTCACATCTACAACAACTTCCTTCCCGCCTCCAGCTCCGACCAACTATGTGCTTCTCACTCCCTCACATCCTATCCCGATCGTTCGCAAAAACGTAAGATATACGATCTCTTCATGGTCAATTCCGAGCTAGATTGGCTCGAAATTCGTCTCAATGAAATGAACACCGAGGTAGATTATTTCGTCATCCTCGAAGCGCCAACTACCTTTACCGGCCTTGCGAAAAATATGACTTTTCAAGAACACCGAGCCAAATTCTCTGCTTTCGAGGATAAAATTATCTATCACGTTTTGACCGATGCTCCTCCCCCAGTCTCCAGCACCACGTTACCCGGCTCCAAAGAATACGAAGCGAATGCATGGATCCAAGAGAAATTCCAACGGGACGCCATGTTCACCCAGGTATTCCCCAAGCTGGTGGACGAACAGAAACCCAACGAAGGAGATGTGATACTCGTCTCCGATATCGACGAGGTAATTCGACCTGCTTCTCTTCAAGTCCTGCGCAATTGCGTTTTCCCCGTGATCCTTACACTGCGCTCTCAATTCTACTACTATTCCTTTCAATTTCGACACCGAGGAGAACAGTGGGCACATCCTCAAGCGACGTTCTATCGGGGTCTGGAAAATACTATCAAACCGCATAGTTTACGTAGTCGCCATGGAGGACACGTCCAGGTGGATGAAAGAGATAGTAAAAGCATCGGGAACTTGTGGAATGCGGCTTGGCATTGTAGTAGTTGTTTTAGTACACTCAAGGAAATGAGAAGGAAGATGGAGAGTTTCAGTCACACAAATTTGAACAAGCAGGAGTTCAGAATGACGGATCGGATCGTGGATAGAGTGGGAAGAGGGAAGGATTTGTGGGATAGATTTGGTCAGGTATGTGAACAATATTTTTTTCTCCGACATTTGAGATGGAGAAATGGGTTGCTAGGTGAAACTTTAGAACCATGGTCGAAGATTCAATTCATCTTCGCGAATCCAAGAGGTCTCAAGTGAACCTCATCAAATTCACGCACCCTTTCAATTTTCACGTTATTCATCTCCTACCACCAAAGTAGAACTACACTAACCTTCAATCATCAACAGTGGTACAAAAGAATAGACAACAACAACGACATCCCCAGCTATATCAAAGATCACCGATCCAAATTTGGATACATGGTTGATCGCGATGGTGAAGGCGCCGGATTTGTCGATTACGACGAAGTTATTGCGCAAGAAAAGAAAGGAAAGGATTCAATTTGAGAACTTTATGAAGTCTTTAATGTTATAATATGGTATATTTTATGAGGATATTTGCACTAGCACTTACGTCAGGAGTTTGGGTTTTGGACAGATGATTGGTTACATTTCTTGGAGTTTGGAATCACATCGCAAGATTCCCTATGTTTAAGGATTTGGTAAATGAGATGAAGAAGGGAAAAGAAGAAGAGTGAAATTTCACACTCTAGAAAGGGGCATATATTGGATTTCTATCACAACTCTCTAGGGGTCTTTGAGAGCGGGGCGGCTGTGGATTATAATAGAAAGGAGATACTCTAACTGAGAGTACTGTGCTATATGCATAATGAGCATACTGCAAACATTCAAACGAAAGATTAGACCTCATCAATTGATCAGGCCAATACATCCAACCTCCAAGTTTTCAGTAATCTCAATGCGCATCCACTAGGATGCAACGCAACAGCTTCAAGCGACGATTTTGTTATCCGATGAAGGGGGTATCAAATATTATTTCATGCTGTTTTCATGCCATTACATCCAGAATAACTCCTATCCCATCGTCCATTTATCCATAAATAACCAGACTTTTCATTGGAAGATGGAGCTTCCATCACCACATATGTATTCAACACATTCACCCCTCATAAATCAATAAACCATCCCGTGAAATTCTCTACTCACAAGTAAATCCATACTCTGTTATTCTCTATTATTCCGAGCTTCCATCTCCGCAGCCATTGGTGGTCCAGGTACTATAGGCGGATCGCGGAGAAGTGATTTCTTTTCTTGGCCTAGAACTACTATTGTCGCATATTCATTAGCAAATATTCATTCATTCGTTACCCCTCCTCTCTTCCGAAATCCCGCAAGAACCAAACCAGACAAACAAAAACAACTCACGTCTATCCCAAAGCACCCAACTCGTAACAAACAGTATAGGCAATGCCACAATCGTCATCGTAACTCTCCTCGCAACACTCTGATAATTTCCCGGCAGGGGTTTTCCTCTACCCATAGAGCGCGCGCCAGAGGGCGTGGTCAGTCGCGAAGTTATAGATTGATTTAGAGCTTTGAGAGGGAGCTCAGATTTCGTGGTTTTCGTCGCTGTTTGAGCGGGTTTGGATTGTGATTGGGAGGGCTTTGATTTGGGAGATTGAGAAGGCGGAGGAGGAGAAGATTCATGAGTAGATGCAGAGCGTATACTTTGAACACGCTGTACCTGTGCGAGAATCGGAGAAGCTATCATCGTATTTGCGTTTGCGTTTGCGATCAGAGAAGATCGATTTCTCGCGCTTGGTATTCCCGGCATGTTCGAATCCAATGAATCTATCACTTCGTCCAATTTCACGTCACTTTCTCTATCGGTGCTAGCTGGTATAGCGACAATCGCAGTAGATGTCGCAGGTATGGCAATATTTTTGGGCTCCTCAGTCGTAGTAGGCGCAGACGCAATCGCGGCTACAATAGCAGGTGTTCCGATTTTCGATTTCGTCGATGGAGATGCTTTCCTCTCATTCACTCTTCGTATCGCCCAGGTACTATTAATTCCAAATTTCAAGCCTTCAGTTTTCTCGACTTTCGAAGTCGAAATTTCAGATAGCGAAAACGATGCTGATATATCAAGAATGATTTTCTTAGGCCTTGCTCTTTTTTGAGTGATACTTTCAGTGTCATTAGCCGCCATAATTGATTGATACGGGCGGGGCGGGGTTGTGAAGATTTACGTCGGTAAACGCAAACGCGTTTTTTGTGATTTTGATTTTGATTTTGAGTTTGAGTTTATTTTCTTTACTTTTTTGTTCAATCTCTGTACTATTCTTAGTTTTTTCCTTCTGTTTGTGTTCAACACGGTGCTCTACGATGGACTTTGATTATTGTCTGAATATTCAAGTGAACATTTTAAGGCGTTTGAGGTAGAGCGTATAGTGAGTGGATGATTATATCTACCATAAATCTCTGTGAAATATACAACTTGAAGATCTTGGGGAAATAGTATCTCTGAGTGGAATTCTGTTTGAGGCCAAGGAAATTGCCATGGTTCTGCTATGTTTCCTTGAAGTTGTTCGTACCATCTTTGCATATGTTAGAGGTTGGAAATAGTACAGAAGTTCCACATGGCTCACATATTACTAGGACAAGCAGTATAAGTTCATTCATTCGTGTATTTATCTACCATCACTGGTACCTATCATTTCTATACAATGCCGTTTTCCTCCCCTCCCATCTTTAGCTCCTTTGAAACTCCTCTGCTTATAAATACAATTAAGTTACGATATCAATACCGAACGCCTGATCCAATGCCATTTTGACATTACCCATCATTAACAACTCATTGCTTCCTCCTTATTACCATCCACTCTTAGACCATACTCTTCTCATTCAAGTCATTACGTTCATGATGCATCGCTTCCTGAATCGCCGCTGCATGATGTGCTTCCGCCATGTCCCTCCTAACTGGACTGTTCGCCCTAGAATTTGCTCTGGAGTTTGCCCTGCTATTTGGATTGCTCTTCTCATGTGTACTGTGCGGTCTGCTTCCCGTATTTTGTCTTACTCTAAGATCTTGTTGACTGCGAGCGAAACTTCTTGCTCTTGCTCCGGTTGGCATTCTTGATAGATGAGTCCCATCTACCGCAGTTGATCCTTCGCCGATATGGGTTCCTTTCTCATGAACGATTTCGTTATGGGCAGCCTTGGCGTCAGATAGTTGCTGAGCGAAAGGTGAGCGTTTGCGGAGAACAGGTCCTTTCCAGTAGATGACGTAGACAGCGATCACAAGGACGAAGGAGATACATGCAAGAATGGTAGAGGCGTAAGCAAGTGAGCGTGATGGATCAGATGACATGTCTATGGTTTCGTGTTAGCATTCTCAGACAAAAGTTATTAGAAAGAGGAATACATACTCTGGAAGAAAGGAGTAGCAGGGATTGTCAAAACACCGGCTAAGAAATCTCTCGACCATCCATTTCCACCTGTAGCAGAAGCCGAATATGGTCCATAGGCACAAATCATATAATCAATTGTCGCCATGTAAATACTATAGTTGGCAATACCGACAATCGCTGCGAAAATTGAGGAACCGATCCAATGAATTGGTGGGCCTGTAGAAGTCCAGGCAAAGCCAATAAGACCAATTGGCAAGCATGGTGCCGTGTAGAGCAAGAACCAAAGTCTGGATTCGAATTGAGCGTGCTCGTCATCTGGCTTATTGGCGCGTTGTTTGATGTTGCGTTTGATGGCGGGAATGAATGCGAACCAAGCAATGAAGTATCCCACAAGAATGGGAAGGAAAGAGAGACCAAGTTCGACAGTTCCAAAGCCCCATTGTTTGTACACGAGTGAGAAGGATTGGATGAACATGAAGATGAGTGCATCAGAGAATCCAGACAACAAACTCAAGGTTAAGACAATTGGCTCTGTCAAGAACATCTTGAAAGGCCTGACGAAAGTAACCAAGGTCTCTTTAATGGAGAGTCGTTCCTTGAATGGCGTAATCTCATTTGGACCGTAAATGTTTGGGTTTTCACCACTCTTTCGCATCTTTTTGGCGATTTTGTCCATCATGATGGTCGATCTAGTCTCAGGTACAAGAGCCAAATGAAGGAGTTGTACGGCACCGCCAAAGATAAGTTGAATCCAGATGTTCCATCTCCAAGCCAGATTAGCCTCGACGAAACCACCAACAACGGGACCCAAAACACTTCCACCAACAGATGAGAATACTACAAATGCGACGGCGTATTGTTGATCATCTGATTCCCACATGTCGGCAATCATACCCAGAGTAACGGAACCACCTGCTGATGAAAGACCACCAAGCGCACGGCCAACCATGATAGTGGCAAAATTGGGAGCAATTCCAACTGGAATTTGCCAGATGTTGACCAAGAATAGTGAAGCTTGTAAAATAGGTTTGCGACCCAATTCTTCAGACCATGGAGCCCATAATTCACAACCGAATGCATATAGCACCAAGAAAATCATAGCACCAGCTCTTGCACCTTGTGCACTGACACCAAATTCATCAACGATGCCACCAATGGCGTTTGAATATAAACTGGTATTGAAGTTCATGGAAACCTGAACCATGAAAATAACCGACAAAATCATCCATTTTTTCCAGGTAGGAAAAGAGTATCCCAATTGACCCCAACAATCTTCTTCGCTAATTTCTATCTTGTCGGACTCTCTGATATTCGTTACTGCATTTTCATTGTCGCCAGATGGGAATCGTGCTACTCGATTTGCGCGGGGTGGTTGAGTACCAGGATTTTCGAGGTGAGATCCTGCACCGGTCGATGCGCCATGTTTGGATGATTGTGAAGATAAATCGGACTCCTGGAATATTGCCTTTCCTTCACTGGAGGTGGGCGTATGGATACCACCCGCCATTTGATTTTTTATTGTTTGATACTATTCGATTGATCGTTAGTCTCCTGGTGTAGTTTTCTCTTGTGATATTGAAGACTGGAAATGTAAGGTTGCGTAGGAAGTGCAAAAGGATATTGGAGAGAAGCTTCTTGAAGGAATTTTGGTTCTTGTATGAGAAATATATATGGTCAGGCGAAATACATACTTTCTTGATTAAAAAGATGGTCGATCGATAAGATGAATACTAAAAACAGGGCTAGAACTAGTAGTCAAAGCAGTGAATCTAAGAGCTTCTAGGACTTTTCGTTTTCCCCGCACTCTAGACCTTGTATCAAAAACCCTAATGAGAATTGCTCGTATAGAAATGTCCCAGAAGAAAAGCAAAACTTAGTTGACCTTTCTCAATAATAGTTCAAAAGGATATCAAGTTATCATATTAAGAAAATTGGAAGAACTTGAAGCTCATTAAAGGAGATGCAGAAGATGAAGTAAGTGGTGAATTTGTTTAATGTATCTAATATCAATTCATGGTTTCCCGCTTGGTACGTCATTTTTGGATCTTATATGCAGGACCCCTTCAATGTGACTTCCCAATTTTTTTTTTGTTGGAGTCCCCCCGGGGGTAGGATCGACCCCATCATCTTGTTTTGCAACTGACAACCAATCAAGTTATGGGACTTCTCCTGCCAAAATTTAATGGGGCTTAAAGTTCAATACGAGTATACTTTATCATACGAGTGCATCGTAGTTTGGGTTTTGGACAATAGTTCGTGTCAGACCTACCTAGAGTTAGAACTAGAAGCAACCAAGATTGATAGAGACTGTGAATAGAGTGACTGCTCTACTTACTCGCACGAAGAACAGAGCGAGCAGAGCGAGTAAAGCGAGGTTGCAGTAGAATATGTTACAGACATCCGTAGAAACAAAATGGACATTACATTCAAAGTGTGAAAACGATTTGATTTACTTTGAGGACCTACACCACTGAAACATACTTAGATTTAGGATTATCGCCCCAGAATGATCTTACGAGTCAGACGAATTTCTGATGGACTGTCTGACTTGAGAATACGGAAATAACAGCATGATTACTCAAGCATAGGATTTGTGTTTTGAGTGAGACGTTGATTAATCGCAAGAATCGCTCCGGATCGCTAAGCACCTCATGCAATCCTTCAAGCATTGCGCTTTGTGTTTAAGTTTCCCCCTAACACCGACGTTGATCTGCACCTGCATCTTTGAATGACGTCGCCCCAGTTTTCACCGTGCGGGAAAAGTATATTTCCGGGTATATCTGTGAGGCGATATGGATTTGTGATATTGTCGTCTTTTGAATCTCTAGATATTATAAGATATTGATATTAAAATATAGATTGGATGAGACTTTCAGTAAATCTATCAAAACTTCTTTGATATTAGATGAGCCTCATGTTCGGCATTCATTCAATCAAGCATCTTTGCCAATAAATGAAGAAGCTTTCCTGAGAGTGTATATACCAATGCTTATGGGACTGGGTTGCCACTATCACTGTGGCTCAGATAAGCGCAACACTTGGCAACTGAGGCCGATTTGCCAAAGAGCAGTCTAATACTCGGATTGACTTTGAGATTTTCGGCACAAGCAACCAGTCTCTTTCAATCGATACGGAATGTTATTATGTCTCAGAAAAAGATACATGCCAATTAATCAACTACTCGCCGTCGTTACAATGTACCATGCTCTCGATTGTGCATCACAAAACAAAGAGGATTCAGGCGCTTATCTGGAGACCGGGGTCAAGCCCGTCTATTATAGTTTTCATCATCGTGCAGAAACAGGTTCAAGACGTTGAAAATGCCCGTTGTGTTCCGGTATCAGCAAAAGCAATATAGTGGAGAGGTGGAGGCGGGGGAAATCCGGAGGTGCCAGGTGGTATATTGATCCAGGTTATTCAGATCATCATGAACTACTTCCACAAATTGGCCGAGTACTAGCCGTAGTGGTGACAGAATAGCATCGGTTGATGGGAGAGATAATCAGAGATGCTTCATTAACCCGAGCCGACTAATAATTAGACGGTTGTTTAGTTGATCATGTGCTCGAATGTTAATTGAAGGTTAAAAGCAATTCTGCACACAGCACTCAGCAAACTAGTATAGTGGGTATGAACCTACCTAAGTAGTGGAAATCATACAACTTTACTCATGTCATCGATGGTCAATAATGAACTTCCACCTTCACTAACCCTAGGTAGACAAAAAATCCGCTGCCAGCACATCAAATAATTTTGGAACCTTAACTTTTGTTCTGCGCTGTTTCCATTTAGACATACAACCTGTTTCGTACTATCATATCAAAGGTCGGTTGGTGCATTCGGCATCCGAGTAGACAGAATGCTTTCAGGGCTTACCACCGATTCGGCTCCAGATTGATGCGATTCGAATTGAAAGTCTACCCACCTTCCTACCTAAAGTTTCTAGTCATCCATGTATGTAGGTAGGTAGGTATGTAGCATGCGCAGATTTGATCACTAATCGGGCTCAGCGTTTAGTAAATCGTGATCAATTTATTCCAAGGCAAGAACAAATACTCTCTCATTGATAGGACTTATATCTCCGAGCGGACAAATGTCGGTCGGATAAAGCATCCTCGATTGCTGACTACCGAGTCATCTCGTGCCTTGATTTTGCTCAACATCAGAGCTCACACATAAGCTAGCCTCACACCAAGAATTCGTACTTAGGTAGATCTGGTTCCTGGATTCATGATACGGTCGTTTGTGTTCCAGATTCCCCAGGAGTAATATCGCGTTGGATAAATAACGTGATTGGGTTTCGAAAAGTAAACAAATCGGTAGGTTAGGTAACCTAACCTGGTGAACGAACATGTATCAATGTATCATTAATATTCCTTAAGTCATTGGGATATTATACTCCTTCTTATACCCAAGTCACCATCGTACAGATTCTACAACGACCAATCAACTAGCTACCAAGTTCTTGAAGAATGATGATGTAAATTCGCAAATCAAGGTATTAAGGTTGATGTAATGCACAACATACCACACCGGTAGCCATTCCCGCTCCGCCACCACTACCGTAATGTTCCAGGCTTTATAGATCTTCACAACGTAGAATCGTTCGAGCCTCCTTTCCTTGGTAACATTGATCAAAGGCTTTTTTGTTGCTTGTCTGTAGAGTTGTTTCCTTGATTTTTGAGGTTGATCTCATGTAAATTTGGAAAAAGAATGGGTTTATTGCTGCTCTGAGGTAAAATTTCCTTGCTTTTTTGACGTGGAGATATTGTGTTTCGAAGGGAAGGAACGGCGGTTTGCTGCTTGTCTATAGTTCGTAGTTCATTCCCTGCTTTTCGAGGTGAATGTCTCATGAATTCGAAGAAAGGCAGATTTTGTTGCTCGTCTGTAGATTTATTTCCTTGCTTTCTGATGTGAAGAAGTCATATTTGAAAGGTAGATAGTTTTGTTGCTCATCTGAAGCGAAATATTCTTGATTTTGTATGTCAAGGAGTTATGTTTCTGTGTTTTGTTGCTTGTCTATAGTCGTATTTATTTCCTTGCTTTAGACAGGAGAGAAAATAAAGTCGGTACATATCGTCCAAAAGGCACTTTTGTTGCATGTCTGTTGTGAAAATTCCTTGCTTCAAGAAGGCCATGGCTTGCTTTTGTGGTTGGCGACGATCTATTATCATCATCGGCGGTTATCTATGATGGTGATGACGGCGGATGTGGAGGGCCGAGTACCTGGATACCAATTCTGCATGCAACAAAAACAGGTTTGCGGTCAATGAGATGAGCAACAAAACCGTTTGAATTCGAAAATCTCCTCTGTTGAACTTTGATATAGTTCTAGAACTCCTCGAGATTTGAATATAATTGGCATTGGCAGATATGTTTCGAGTCTAGACCTGCGGACCGGAAGGTCTGCTCTATACATTGAAGCTTCATAGCTTGAAGTTATCTTCAACACAACGTCTATGTCTACATTTTGTTGCATATCTAATGGTGTATTCTTGATTTTTTATTTGATTTCAAGTTCTGTTGCATATCTGATGATAGTTCCTTGGTTTTAATTCCTCCATTGATGATGATGGTATGATGGTGATGATGTTATATTGAACAGCATATCTGAACAACAAAAAGCAGGTTTAAAAATAAGATAAGCAACAAGACGGATGAATTCAAAGATCGGCAGTGGACATGCTGCGTTGATATATTGATATTCTTCCAAGACTACTCCTTTAGTTTCTGAAAATCGTGGCCTTGACTCGACGTTTGTTTTGTTGCATATCTGGTTCCGGTTCCTTGATTTTCAAGCTGGCGATGATGATGGTGCTGATGGCGAAGATCATAATGACGACGACGATGATGATGATTATGATGATATCGGATAGATTTTGAAAATCAGGTTTGAAAATCAGATGAGCAACAAAATATTGAGAACTGGAGTTTGATAGGATATACTTGATGATCAGTGAAGGATTAGGAGTTCCTCAATATTGGGTCCATCTTCAAAGATGTTGTTCGTTGTCTCAGTATAATCCAATGAAAATATTTTGCAACGCTTCTTTAGTTGTCTACAGAATTTATCTCTAGTTAAACACACAAAACTACTGTATCGCCATTCGAGACACGGGTTACGGACGGCGATAGATTTCCACTTTGTATAGGTATATCTGCATCAATCAAACAGATTTCCCCTATATCAGTATGAAGGGAGAACCCGATGATCCAAGTATCACATCATGATGCTTTAACAACCTTCGATTCATGTCCCTCTTTCCGACCACAATTCAACCTCCAACCTCCCTTGTCCGAGACCTCGCTCCTTCAAATATTTCTCAACCTCCTACCAGTCATCAACTACGACTCGGCTAATGTCTCTCGCGTATGTTCCAAGTTCAGCTGGGCAGCAGTGTGGCATCTTTCCCCAAGCATGGTCAATTTGGTCCGAGAGAGAAAGGGCATGATGATAATTATGAGGATCACTGTGAACAATCAGCATTGGCTGGCGAACAGGAAACCAATCAGTGAGCCTGGGCATAGATGTCCATCTAATGTTGGAATGTAGGTATCCTTGAGAATTTCGAGTAGTGGCAGACTGATTGAAATTGGTTCCGGCACTCATACACATGTACGAATGAAAACATCGAAAGCAAATCACCGCGCATAATATCTGATGACACTTGCTGTGGTAAACATAGCCTGTTGAGCCAAACCGTCAGACGAACGAGCCGCATTCTGGTGCATGGATATCAACGAGAACTTTGCGCGTCCGCGTTTCTATTAAAGCGGGATTGGTAAAGCCGCGTGGGAGGGATGGTGTGATATATGGTGTGAGCTCGCCTAGGTTAATTGAAGAGCTGCATTGCAAAGATGACACCGAGAGCTAGGTCTCCTGTCGCCGATAATGCATAATACCGTACTCTGACAAAGTCTGGTTGATTCCATCAACTCTAAGTTGTTCGTCTAATCACTTGGCTCGCAACTTATGACAGTGATGAACGCTTATAAAGGTCACCAAAACTAGTCGACTCAGTATTGCTGGTGGGGCATCGATGCTGTAATATTTGTGCCGGTAGCATTAAAGTAGGTAGGCAAAAGGAAGGGGTAATACATATCCAAGCAACAAGCCAAGCGTGTCTGGTAGGATTTTGCAGAGACTTGTCGCGAAAGAACGATTCCAAGTTAATCCATCGTGAGAACTGTTTAACAAAAGCTCAACTTTGCCATGAGAACAACTATTCATTGTTTCCTCAACTGTTGTTGTGGTTGAGTTTGCTGAGAAGGCAAATATGCGAGCGCAACCTCAAATTATCGAAAGAAATCCCCAATACCTCCTTATTGCACTGGCTCTCGAGTGATTCCGTATCATATGAAACACAAATTGGGACAACGCAGAACATCATATAGAAGGCCTCACAATGCCCTTACTGAACGGATATTTTTAGACCCAGAAATCATCGTTGCTTAACTTCAACGGAATCAAAGGCAGTGAATGTAGTGTATCTCAACACGTTCATTTTATTTTCCATGTAAGCTATAGTAGGAAACTATACATGTGTCTCATCGCATGGTAATCTCATCGACTCAATTTTGCAATGTTATTTTGGTAGGGACACCTCCAAAACCATGGCGCGTCGTGTTTGTGAGGGTATGGGCAGAATGAAAATGGCGGTGAACATGCAGTTCCACGTGATTCTTCAGGAAGATGTCAGTCCATACAATTTTAATAATGACCCAAAAAACTGCTTGTGGCACAGAGTGAAGCGCCATAACGATCGTGGAGTTATTTGATACTTTTGTTGCATATCTAATGCGATTTCCATGTTTTTTTGGTGGGAACGATGATGTTAATGAGGCGGGAAATGATGATGATGACTGCGGAATTGACATTGATGATGCTAGAGCTAGGGGAAAACAGGTTTGTGGCCGATGAGACGAGCAACATTCGATGAAGCATCATTATCAAAGGAGCATATGTTTGGTTCTAAGCTTCCATAGATATTTCTTCCAGTGTGGTGATATCATATCGTGGCTGGTCTCTACAATGTAGAGATCGAATTCTCTCTATTCGTTCTGTCTTTTACTTTGCTCGTTTGTTTTATGAAAGGATTACTGCTTGCCATATCACAACCGATGCCACAGGCATAATGGCACCGGTATGATTTTTGTATGGAACTTAAGGTTGTTTTAAGGAGAATATCGTCTGCGATTGGGCATTTTGAGAGCCCACGACAGTGCCAAGTTTCTATTATTTGGAGTTTGATAGCACTTTCTCGAGTCTCTTGTAGACAACGTTCCAATAGTCCGGACCGTGGTCCGACAATCAGAAGCTTTTAAGTTCTGAGTCAAGATAGGTGGTCTAAGCAATTTGAAAGCTTGAGTTCACTTTGAATATCGTGTCGCTGTCAAACATTAGAGTGTTCAATGTGGCAACTCAAGTCTCTAGCCACAGTAATGTTGACAAGGACTGTCGAGTAGCGAGGTTGTTCTCAATCACATTCAATGTGGCTAAGAATTGAACGTCTATATCAATGGTTATAACAATGGTTTTATTAATATATATTGTGTGCGAGCTGGCGCCGGCGTCATTTTAGAGCTCTTGTGCCTAGGAGTAGAAATGAGAGTACAGGCACAAAGGGGAAACCCCTTAAGCCCGCCTCTTTCTTATCCCTATGATTGACCTAATTGATATCATGTCATCATTATCCCAATTCATATCAATATTCTATCTTATATGAATATCCTAATTAATATTATTTTATTATTATTCTACTTCATATGAATGTTCTAATTGATATCATATTTTTATTATTCTACTTCATATGAATGTCCTAATTCATATCATATGTATAATTCAGCCTAGTACAAGAAATACTGTCTAGATAGGTATATACAAACCTTCCATAAGAACGTCGATATAGTAATAATTTGATTCCTATGTTCTTGAATATTCCCAGTGTAAACATCGTCTATTTCAGAATAAGAAAGCATCAATATTCACGTTTTTGAAGTACAAATATAATCTCAAAATCCGATGCGCTGACCATTACAGTCGTAAAAACCCTTCTATGGTGTAATGGTTAGCACGTCGGATTTTGATTCCGGAGATATTGGTTCGATTCCTATTAGAAGGTTCTTCCAAGAACATTCTTTCTTTCCATACTCAGTTTGAAGCTGGGATCCTAGGGTACTGTCTGTATTTTTTGCAAAAAAAATTTGGTGAGCAGAGGAATTTTGCTGGTTTGGGAAGCGGTGGGGTGGGAATTCAGGGCTCGTTAGAAGTGGTGGGGTGGGGTGGAGATGGAGGAGTTGCAACTTGCCACTGAAAACGGAATTGGTGGGGCGAAGGGTATGATGTTTCTCAAAACAATCTTTTGAGGTTTTATTTCAATAGGAATTCTTCAATGAAGAACGGGGCAGCAGCGCAAGGTTAGTATTCAAGTATTTTCGAGCTTCTTCAGACTGCCCCATTTTATTTGGCTATCGTCTAACCCACTGTGAGCGAAACTTTGTGCTAGTCACGTGGTCCTTTCTTGTAGCTAGTATTTATAGTCCTTCTTTGTGTAGTTTAGAAAAGGCAGTCAGTTCCCACCCAACTTCTAGTACGTCTTGTGAAGCGCTATGTAGAGCCTCCCTCTCCTCTCCTCCGCCGGAGGCGCTACGTTACAGTGACTTTTCTGTGGTATATGCGAAGGACTACTCTATGACCCTACCACCTTCTACTCTTTTACACCACATGTGTAATGATACACTACAAACATATCGTCATGTTCGAGGGCTTCGAATTACTCTCAGTTATAGCACTTCATACGGATTCTTTAACTCAAAATGGTTTTCGAATAATTATCCGTTTGATATAATTTATTATAAAACGAATATAATTAAAAAAAAATTATTAAAAGTAATTATTAATAAAAATCTAAATAAAAATTAATAATAAATTATTCATTTTATATAAAAAGAAGAAAAATAATAATAAAAGAAATTCATTAGAATAATTAATTAAACCAAAGATTAAAAAGATTAAAAAGATTAAAAAGATTAAAAAGATTAAATGAATTAGAATAATTAGAATAATTAGAATAATTAGAATGATTAACACAAGAATTAAAATGATTAATAGGATTAAAAGAATTGAACAGTAAATATAAAATTCGAAAATTATTTTGAATTGAAAAATCTATATGAAATTCTATACTCAGTATACTTTGCGAATGATATTTCGATTAAAATAATTACCCGTTTGACCTGCTATCATCCACAAATTATGTAAAGTCGCAATAGAATATCATTATATGCTGTCTCCCAGAGTCTGGACATAGAGTCTCTTAGTTTCGTCGTCGTTAGGATAATATCAACGCATCCTGATTAAGCGATACTGGTCGAAAGGGGCGCATCAGTCTTGTTCAATAATGTCATTATAGGGAGAGCGACAAAGACAGTGTTTCCCAGAAACTGGTTTTGATTTTGTTGTTTCGAGGAAAGCCGTTCATAAGCCAGCTAAGACTTCTGAGAGCACCATTATTCATTTCTCTTCACTTCAACCCACTGACATCAGCAACTGATATTTGCAGCGCCTACCCTCTTTCGATTTGACCAAATCGCTTGACTTGTACTGGCAGGATATTCTTCGATCATCTACGTTTTAGGTGATGACATCACCAAGTCTTTGATAGGCTACTTCAGAGGCATTGTTCACCGCTTGCCGAATCATTTTGTCGATGTCTGGCTCATTACTGAGCATAAAGAATACATTCAATATCAAAATCTTCTGCGTCTTTTCGCAAAATTCGAGATCTGAACGTTTAGAAGAAAAGCTTGAGTGTCCCACGTCTCCTGAGGTTCGTTCAGACTTCAAGATTGCTTTATTCATGCGCGGGAACGAATATTAATCAATATGCTCAGAAAGCCTCCATTATGACTCCATTGAGGTCAAATCTGAGATCAGATCACCATCTAAATCTGTACAGCATCAGATTGAATTATCCTTCATCGTTCTCAATGTTATACATGGATTTAGGCACGGTAATCCTGCAGAGCGAGTCCCCAAGTCGTAATTTTTCCAGTCTGTATAAGCACTTCATTTGCTAATGCCGATTTTTAATAAACACAAAATTCGTCAAACAACGTACTCAATAGAACGGACGGCGACAATTGCTCACGCTGCCAGCTTTCTTACAATTACATCCATGAATTCGAACAGATGCCTTGCATTCTTCGTATCGTGTCCCAGACAAATCTCAGCATAATGAGTACAAATCTCATATCTTCCATTAAGCTCACTTGCTTGTTACGCTCAGAAAATGCAAAGTGCTTCGCCCTGGTCGGTAACTCAATATGTTCAAGTTACCATAAGTCGCTTGCTTCAGAGGCTAGACATTTGACTGGAGAGTCTCTCTTGATTGGTTTCAATCTTAGTGCTTGAATTATTGATTGATATTCTATCCAAAACTACCAAGGCACATTGGTAAGAGGTGAATTGAATCTGGTCATTTAGAGTGAGGGGTTCCATGATTGAATTCGACAGTTTGTGAACCTGAAATTCTGATGTTGATTGTTAAATTCGATTTTTGGGATGAAGATACTAGAGCTTTTATCTCTATCCAACATTGAGCTTGTCCAGTGCTTCTAGTAAAGACCGTTATGAATATCAAAAGAAGATTGAACACTTCTAATACATGTTTGATACTTCCGCCGCGGAAAGATGTTGTAAATTCCACGCACTAATCTTTGAATAGAGGGAAAAGAACTATGAATATGAGTGAGATTGAAGGGACGATCATTATCACACTACAATGAAGCCAACAAATACCCTGGCATTTTGGCATGTACATGTATAGAGGAAGAGACGAACACGGTAGATATTATCACCGATATTGAGGTAGACTTTGTTCTATCAAGCATCGATGAATATTGCGATAAGTTTCTGATTTTAGACCTCAAGGACACCTATGAAGGCCGTCTCATTCTGAAGATGATCAAGCAGAATGGTGCAATATGTCATCAATGCCAAACTGTGTAGAGGAATCTTATCACGCAAAACAGTTTGGGCAACTCTTGGTTTATGAGTTTACTATATTCCGGATTTCACATGGAGCAAGAACTGAACCAGAATGGGAGAAATTCATGCAGCTTTATGATCGTGCTGACATAAATCGTCTTGTCAAAAGTCAGAAAGGTAGACACAAACTATCTTCAAAGCATCTGGCAGGCTGGATCCCTGATCCGTCACCTAATTGGGTAGATGTCTTGACTCTACGGAAACGATTGAAGAGCCTGGAAGAGGGCCACGAGATACCTGGCGGGGTTACGACTGATTGCTTCACATGCTTCATAATCGTTGATGGGCTGGCCCTCAATCACTCTATCTTGTTGTCGCAAATTCCATACACACCCAGGGCTCCTGAAGACCCTGGCTCATGGGAACACACTTTATCCCCTCGAGCAGCCGATCCAAATCTTGACAGCCAGTGGCTGTATTTAAAGCAGAATTTCTAGCTAGAGAGGAGAAAGTCTTATTCCATGTCTAGAATCCTCGACTGGCTTTATTATCGCAAGCTGTTCAACACGATATGGAGTGATGAGACGTAGGTCGATTGACTTGATGATAAGTTCTGTCAACCTCTTCTTTCTCCAATCGATGATCAAATCAGGTGGTTTCTATCATATACTTACTAGATGTGGCTCCAAGAGCCCTTCAGCATGTTATCTAGCATATCATTTCGCATATTGTAAAGGGACGGAGCCTCAATCGCGCTGAATTGTTGTACATCTTTTCGATTGTTCAAGTTACAGTTTCTGGATGGGCATAGCAGTTGCTATAAACAGACCAATATATATAGTTGCCCAAGCGGTATACGTATTCTCTGTTCGAAATCTCACTTTAGATTCAGCTTTTGACTGACATTCAACATGCTCATTGCTCATTGCTCATTGCTCAAGATACGACATTTACACTCTCTGAATTCTATGATCGTTGAATAAGTCTACTTCCCTAGCAAAGACTGATACACTACACCGCAGAAGCCAGATACACTGCCACGACATCTGCACAAGCTACTGTATCGAGAGATATGAGAAGTATAGTCTATAAGGGTCTAGCTGACAATTGTATTGAAATGCCGCAAAATAAGCTACAATTATCACCACTGCAAGGACGTACTGTTCTCGTCATGACTAGGCTTATCAATTTGAACTGTAAACTATTCTTACAATTTATGATCTCCATATTTCAACAATTCTTCCTGCATACTATCACTCAAATAATGCAATAATGTCAACATCAATATCAATATCCAGGCCACTCGAACTTTGGAAAAGATTAAGAGTGGCAATTACCGGTAGTGAAGATGGAGCCGTGAATGTTGATTTGAAGAGCGACTCATGTCCACAGCTGTTCTAAACCATAACTAAATAGGTATTAACAACGATCCGGCAGTTTTGAATCTTGATAAGACGGTAGGTAGTCTATGCATGCTGCCATACAGAATATCAAGCATTGTGTCTTAAGCTAAATCCAAACGAGGAGATAAGGTACATGTGAATGCGGAAATGAACTACAAAATCGCATGGTCTACAATTCAATGTCAAGACGCAATACGAAGCGGAAGGACAAGAAAAGTAAGTATTCCTGGATGCTTATCATAGAACATACACACTTCTTGTGCTCGTATATACGAAGTGTTCCTCCCTTCCAAGCCATCACTGCGGTTGAAGATATACACACTACACTCACTCTACAAGGTCGAAAAACCCTGCGCGATACTAATTATCCTGAATATTATTTCCTGACTTTAATCACGAATCTATTTTGAATAGAACCTTGAGATCTGAAACAAGCAGACGAAAGTATGAACAATGAGGCATTTTCTTTCACATTGAAATTTATACTTGAATATATTTATCGATATGAAGCCAATCAAGCAAAAAACTTAAAATGGTGAATTGTCAAAGTCTTACCCCTGTCAAGTGTAAAGGTCTCGAAGAAACTCTGAATTGTTACCACCCCCATTGACCCCCACCCAAGTGAAACTTTTCACACACTCAAGATACTCTCCCTTTTGGTTGCCATTGAGATAGGAATATAATGTATACTTTGACTCTATTCCTCAACAAACAATAACCAATCAGGTCGCTTAGCTCAGTTGGTTAGAGCGTGGTGCTAATATCTACTCTGTTCTATCAGAAGGGTTTGGCACGCCAAGGTCGGCGGTTCGAAACCGCCAGTGATCAATTCTTTTTGCCCTGTTTAAGAGCTTCATTTTGATATAGAATTAGTTGCAATCAGTTAAATATTGAAGAAGTTGTGATAGATTGAAGTTGAAGCAAAATTCGGGGGAGAGGGGTGAATTTTGCGATGGTGGGGCCAGAACATTGAAATTGTGTTTCTTCACATGTAAAAATTTAATTCTCGCAGATTTCCTTAGGAAATCATGATCTTTGTGAAACGCTTGGCTTTGCTATTGTATCTTTCAATTTGGATGTGGACCTTGTGGTCGAAAACTTTTTCACCAAGTGGAGAACTGCTGCACGAACGGACCACGGACACTAATAAGTGAATTAGTGAATCTTCGGGACTTGAGTTGAATGATGTAGCTTTCTTCACATTTGCGAATACCACAGAAGTCGTATGATTCATGTAATTGTCTGTGAAATCGGCAGACAGACAGTACCCCTTTGCAGTAAGCAGTAGATTGACTGACTTGACTAGCTTCAAAAACTAAATTAATGAGAGGAGGTCAAGACTCAAGATATCAAGTTCATCACACGGGTCGCGGTCTCGCAATCACCTATGTTTTTGATGCGATCAATAGGGAAATGAAACACTATCTCTACCCTTGCGATATGCAACCCAATTTAGCCCGATGCTAAAAATTGGCATCATATCCAAGCCACATTTATGTCTCGTATTCATATCATTCTCAATCACAACCATATTCTTATCAACTTTCCAAGACAATATTTTATCATTGTTCTCCCGCGTCTTGTATATAGTATCGAAAAAGGGTTTAAAAAGGCAAAAACATATTGACCGTGGGCCTAATCCGGGCCTAATCCGGGATTGAACCGGAGACCTCTTACAATTGAGATTTCATAACCCAAAGCAAGAATTCTACCACTGAACTATCAGGCCGTGATGATTAGTCATTTATTGATGAGAGCGAAGCGTTATGTGCTTATATGGATCAAATACGTGGGCTAAAGTTAAAAGGGAGAGATCATGGAAGGGTAAAGGTTCTAAAGATTTCAATTATTTCAAAGATTCTAAAGATTTCAAAGATTCTAAAGATTCTAAGGATTTCAAAGATTTAAAAGTTCTAAAGAGTTAAACGGTTTAAAGATTCTAAAGGTTATAGATATTACATAACTACAGGAGCCTATATACGAGATGAAATTTGCAGATTCAAACAAATTATTTCAAATACAATTTGATTTATTTACATTCGACTTTCATCATTTATCTTGCTCAGTCCTCAAACCTCAACTATCACCCCAGACCTCCCCTTAAAAATAAACCAACAAAGCCTCACTCGCCGCAACCGTAAAGCTCGCCGTACCAGTACTTCCCACCGTCCCCGTCTCAAAAGTCTCCTTTCCACCAATAACACAAGTACCGTTAGCGACAATCTGACCTCCAAATGATGGATTGGATCCCTGGTCCACCCTACTCAAAGCACTTCCTGCAGTTAATCTCTTCGCCTTGGTTCCTTTTCCTACTGTCAGTCCCCCAAGAACAAATGTCTCACTTCCTCTTGTCCCAGTTCCGGCGTAATAATCACTGTTGATCAATACTGCTTTGATTGGGGCCTTATCACTGTTGTATAGTACGTAAATACCGTAATTAGAACTACCGGAATCGATCTGTTGGATATAAGAAGATCCGGCAAAAGCTGCAGCTGCAAGCCAAGCTCCATAGTAAGGGGCACCAGCGTCATATCGGCCCCACCAACAGTAGTAACAAGCGCCAATGGTTCCGTGATGATAATACACAGTAGTGATATTCAAAACTGTGGCCTGAAGTGTGTAATCGAGGGTCCAAAGGGCAGCTCCAAAAGTTGGAGAAACAGTTGCAGCACCTCCGCCGGAGACTTAGCGTAAATATTGTTAGTCTTTGCTTAAACGTTTACCCGCAATCTCATTGAGTCATACGAAAAGAAATACATACCGGAATTTGTCTCTCCCAAAACATACTCCTTTCCAACGGCGTTTGCTGCCTTACCATCTATTCCAATTGGTGCCAAATTACTGACAATCCCACCGTGGCTCATCAAATTTTGAAGAGTACCACCTGGATAATTATGATGGGCATAATCTTTCACATAAGTCCTCACAGTGGCATTCCCACTAGCGATAAGTTCAGCAGCTCCCCATGTGGGTGGTGAAGCATTGGAGTTTCCAGCTTGAATTATATTTGTGGATTGAAGAGCTGTTCCTACTTGGATGTCCCAGCTATTTTGAGAAGCGGCATCAATAGCGGGGGTCCATGAGGGAGATGCAATGGGTTGACCATCACTAGTATAATCTGGATGAGGCAAATTAGATTTGTGTTCAATGCGATGTTGATTGGAAATTGGATAGAATGATAGAAAGAGACATACATTCTGGTTCATTGCCAAGTTCAATGGCTTTGAGATTTCCCATACTACCCTTTGCGGATTTTGCTGCTGCAATTGTATTTGTAATATCATTATGACCACGATTCAGCCCTTTGTTTATCTCAAGTCAGATAGAGATTCATTGAAAACTTAGAGTTAGGAAGAAAAATTAAGTTTACCTAACACCACAGTCCCAGGATATGTAGAGGCAAGTTTCATAAAATTAGGACCAAATGTCAATGAAGCTGGTGCATCGACAGATGAATTAACACTGTAAACGACATATGCGCTTGTATTTGCATCATATGTTGCACGATCTCTGTTCATTTGCATTAATTCTGAAGATTCTTGGACTCATGAAAATAACCTACTGTGTAGTACCACCAATTCGAATTGGAGGCCATATTCCACTCAAATCTTTGAAATTAGCTAAACATTGTTTTGTAGCTGTAACATTTGTAAAGTATGATGGGTATGCAAAGAACTCGAATCTGATAAGAAGTTAGTAAGATGATTATGGTGACAACAGTAGGATTTGAGAAATCTTGAGATAAAAACTTACGACAAACCAACAGGAGCAGGAGCAAGTTTTGCTGCACTGGCTGCTGCTGTCGATGGTATAGTATAGTTTACTGTGGCAGCTTGTGCAAAGGCAGGTAGCAATAACCAGGAAATTTCCTTCAATAATGTCATCTTCAACAATTAGCGAGATCTATTGAAGGTATTCCCAACTCGATTTCATCTGATATTTCAGTGCCGGAAATCAGGGTTTTAATCACATACTTATGTTACCCTCCCATCCGCCACCGCCATCTCACGATGTACCTGCATTCTTACTTTGACCCCAGTATTGTAGCAGGGCAGTGAGCATCTCGAAGATGTCGGCTTCAATTACCCCGGACTTTCTTGGGCCGTCTTTCAGCAGGGTATCGAATTCCTCACACATAAATACTCCAACCGTGCAAATAAAGTTGACGGTGAGTACCGAATGATGTAGATCATCAACTTTCCTTCAGAGATTAAAGTGCGGGGTGTTCGGGGATTAGCTCGGATGCCTTGTATTTATTCGGACAAGTGATAAACTGATTGCATATTTTAGGCTCTTCCCGCAATTAATCCTCGAATAGAGTAATCGAACCCCTCATATATAGAAGATGAATGAAAATAACGATACAAAAGTGCTAACAGAAAGCCGGGCCGTGCTCGGGTTTACGTTGTGTGTTGGTATTGCCCACGTCTACGGTACATGTTAGCATCGCAATCTCAAGTTCTATCACTTGACCAGCGAGCAAACTTCGCAACTTTTGTGAGACGACTGAAGAGTTTAGTTACTGCAAATCATAGCTAAATCTATATTTGGGAATCTTGGAGGTTATTCTCAAACCTGCACTCAAGAAATGTGCTCCAGCTTAGTGCTGTTTGTTCTTTCTTGTGGTGAAACTTGGAGAGCTTCCACGGCCCCCTCCCCTCTCCCCACATCCCCTTCAAGCCGGAGGGAGGCAATATCGTTTCAGAATCATACCCACTTACCAGTGATCAGCCAAAATCTATAAAGTACTTATTTGTCACATGATTGAAATTCCCGAAGCATTTTGTGGTGAGGGACCCTGTGGTATGTGTGTATTGAATGAAAGAAATCTGTAATATTTACATGTAAACTCCACCCGTCCAGTTTTATACCGGTCCAATCTACTTTTGGTCTATGACCTGTATATCTAATTATTGATCCCATGCCCGCTATGCTATGCTCATTAAACCTTGGGTCCATTAATGTCCCGCGGTTGGCTTTTTAAAAGAATGAATGTACACCTTATCGCTAACCCATCATTGTGTCTAAAAATTGAATTGAATTTATTCAGTGGGCATCCTCATCCTTCCCAGGCCACATTATCATCTTCTTTGAGAAAGCTTTGATGTGAGCGAATACAATCAGCATCCATAACAGGAATAGCACAATTCCCATTGCAGTTCCGACACCCAGTATTGGAGGGCTGTTTAATCTTTCTCCGATCTTTATGGTTGCAATAGTAAATCCCACGTTTGGAAAAACATAGGCATACCAGTTCAGATGGAAGTCGTTTCTTGAAAATGCTTCAATTGCTGCGAAGGTCGCGATGGCGAAGAACCAAAATGCGAGAGCCCAGAGGAAGATTGCTGACAAAAGTGCACCGAGTTGTAACATATCAGGAATTGCAGCTGGATTGGTAATCCCTGGAAGGTTGTAGTATTCGGTGAAGACCTTTGTGGTTGTCGCATCTTGGGCCATACCAATGAGCGCAAGGGCCGTGAAGGATGGAGGTCCAACTGCAATAAACATAGCAGGTCGAGATGCATCGACAGGAAGTCCAGAGGTGAGAAGTCGGCCGAAATAAATTCCATACATCATAATAGCCAACATCATTCCAAGGCCTTGGAATGTGAGGCCAGCCACCAACATTTGTGCTGCAGATTCTACAGGCTGCGTCTTGGCGATGGCGGATGCGAGAGTGCCAACCAACATGGCAGGGAAGATTGGAAGGACCCAACCTGGTAGAACATTGGTGATGACAAGTTTCTTGACAGTAAAAAGGACATGGTAGTAAACGATGGCGAGGAGTGTAGCTCCGATTGTATACAACCAAAACGCTAATCGTAGGGCACCGATGAGCCAAGGGCCAGTATTGGGAATACCATATGCAGTAGCGTTCGTCATCATTGTCGCCATGGTGAGAAACCCTGTAGCGAAAAAGAATCCTTCGTGTGGGTTGGTAAGTGAATGTGTAAATGTGCCGGGGTACATTGTGAAACGAGCGATTAGGAGCCCGACGATGGTTAAAAAGACCATTATATTGATAACAAACATAGCTTTTCCTAGTGTGAGGATTGCGTCCGATTCGATAGGAAGGACAGAAAGAGTAAAAGCTACTCCTCCTGTAGACATTGTCGATGCGAACCAGGCTTTCAGAAGTTAGCAAGAGAGAATACGTAGGGAGAGTCCTGGAGCTTCAAGTACCATAAGTGAAATGTCTTAAGCGTTCAGAGAAAGTGAGGTTCTGAATAGGTTCTTCCTTCTCTGGAAGTTCCTTAAGGCCAATTTCGACATCGACTTCTTCAAAATCTCTTCCAAGAATATTTTCATTTGGAGCAATGGGAGAAACCATTTTGGCTATATTGAACTGAGCCAGCAGTCTAAATTTGTGGTTTCTACAGAGGATATGAAAAAGAGTATTGGGATGAGTAAATGAGGAGAGAATGAGAGACCGTTAGGTAAACACAGATACATTCAACTACTTCCGTTGTCGAGAAAAGCAGCTCGTATTATATTAGTGTTCTAATGAAGTTAGGGAAATCGACTCTGGGGAAGCATTTGACAGATGTGGGATGACGGCCTCATTTTGAAGAATCTCGAGTTCACGGATACAGGAGGCGACAATCTCCATGTAGTGGAGCCCCCTTTGTCTCGTAATTACTACCAAGAATCCAAGCTGTCGAAGATATAAATAAAACGACACCATATGGAGCATTCGATGGCCAAGTTTGCCGTAACACAAAGGAAACAACGAAAATATGCCCGAAACTGAAAAAAAGTGGATGCCCAAGAGATAAGAACTTCGGTGAAGAGCCTCAATGAGTATCTCAGGCGACACTCTTCACCCAAGAAGACGATCTTTAAACTCCCGGTACTTTAAAATCGTCGGAGCCAAGTAAAGTTTAACTACTGAGCCTTGGCTTCAAGGGACGTCGCGGGTGGCTTCAGGCTAGGCAAGCACCCTGGACCAGCTGCATACGCGGTATTATCAGGAACTCGATGTTCCGTAATGATCCGACCACGCCAATGCCACTGCCAGCTGTTCTGAATCTGTATAAATATCCCATGAAAGATCGAGACGAAGAACAGTAAACGCGTTGACGGAGGCTTGACAGGGAAATCCGGTCGGAGAAGCCCCCTTTCAATGACCTATGAAGACCTCGACCTCATTTCATGAATCTAGAAGCCAGAGATTCATGTTGTTAACAGCAGTTAGATTGCCAAGAGATCTTCGAACAGAATGAAGGAAGTTCGAGTAAAAGTAGTACTGTGCCTATATCCCGGTAGTGATTTAGCATGCCGCGATAGTTCGCGCTAACAAACTACCGTGACTGTGTCTAATTGGACATGAGTAGCCCCTATGAACATTGGGCCAAGATGATATGGACCCTTGGTAAACTGCATTGATGAAATTGATGAAATTGATGACGAAGCTCCAACATGAGTGCGCCTTGTCAGGCTATCAAGATGAAGAGTTGCTGTCTTGGCCGTCATTTCAATTCAATATGATCTTCGACGATCAATCAATCTATCAACGTGTGATATCGAAGCACAGCCACGAATGGTATCAAGTCGATCATGGAACAAGTGGAATAACTATAAGATGCTAAAGATTTAGCATGGAAGATATTTTAATCCCAATGAGAAACGAATAGATGGAATAAAACCCCAAAAAGGAATAAATGATGGTTTGATGTTTTTTGGGGGGTGTATTGGTGTTTTGATGTTTTGAATCGCACATTGGTTTGAGTCGTGCAATTTTGAGGGATGTGCTAAGCTCATTATAGATAGATGCGCGCTAGCACGTGATTCATCAATCTTCCACACAATCTCAAGCCTTTCCTCAGTTTCGTTTCGTTTCAAACTTTGCTCGCATTGGTTCCGACACTGGTCTTGCTCGCTAACTATATTTATATAATATTCTCTCTCAAGGCCAAGATGCGATGCTATCACGTGATATAGGTTCCATACCATCTGAGCCTTCCAAGATCTCTTCTCTCTCGTGTCAACATTTGCCCGGTCAATCATGTTTGAAAGGCCTCGAAAACACCTCCAGTTGTCTAGATCCTAATTTTCCATGTTGCTTTAACCCAATCTCAAGCGTGTTATAATTAACTTTTGACCTTCGACGCGTTTTCCGGGAAATTGAATACCGACATGACAAGATCCATCGATGCAGCGGCATAATAGCAGCCACGAACCAATCTGGAATGCGGGGAAATGATGATTCTGTACCACCGTGGCCATCAGGTACCAATGTGCCCTTGAATCTCATTACACTCATTCGAAATTTGAGAAAAAAGATTGATTCGAGTCTGACTTAGATGCAATAGCGCAAAAAGATCCATCAAGCATTGAGATAGTTTTCATTTTGTGTTTCTTTAGATCAAGTGCGGAGTAACGGAGTATTATTTCGGGAATCGTTTCCACAGCTCTCTGCACAGCTGCCTCTATCACTCCCCGAGCTCCCCGGTGATCGTATTAATTGATGTAATATTGAAATGCCTATCTTCTCATCATGAGATCTTCCAACTTTGCGGATAAAAGAATGTTACTTCGAGATTGGGGGTTGCATCTCGTACAAGTGGATTCACCCATGTTTGTACATACCTGGTGGGGTTGCTTTTGGGCAATGAATGTGGTGGCATACCCACAGCGGAAACCAAATAATCACAATTCATATCATTGGGGCGCCAAAAGAGTTTTTGGATCACTAGAGCAAAAGGATTCTCAATGCAGATACTGCTGCCGGTGATCATGCCGGAGTATAAGCTTTGTTCGATTGGGGAACTAGCAGATAGTCTCAAGATCCAACCTCGGATTCGGCAAGTTCTCCGATTTTGGAGAATAGAATGGTGTATATATATATGAGGTGCTCTCAATCCGTATCCGAATGTCAGTATCTAGTCACCAATACACTACATAATTTGGCCGCGAATAGTTAAAATGTTGTTCGGTGTCTTTTTGCTACTTCCCTTTTGGAGCAGTTACGTACTCGCTTCCCTTCAAATTGTAAGTATCGCCCCCAGGTGGTTTCAACGCAATAGCTTACAGATGTTCAGATATCTGGTGCAACATGGACAGCTTCTGGTCTTAATCAGCATATCCAAGCTCATGGAGGTGGAATAATCCAAGTCGGATCGACCTAGTCAGTAACTAGGCTTCCAGTATTCATTCCAAACTAATTAGTATCAATCGTAGCTATTGGGCCGGAGAGAACAAAATAAATGGAAGTGCTTTCCAATCAATCAACTGCTACTCAAGCACAGATCTTGTGAATTGGAAATTCAATTCTTATCTTCTTGCAGTGCAATCATCTGGAGATCTGGGGCCCAATCGGGTTGTGGAGCGTCCGCACATAATGTACAATGCTGCAACTGCTAAATATGTTATGTGGATGCATATTGATGATTCGAGTTATGGCGAAGCAAGGGCTGGCGTTGCAACTAGCAGCAGTGTTTGTGGGACTTATACATACTTGTGAGTTACTGAATTTGACAGTGGCGGAAAATGAGGGGTCTTCAAGGTGAACTCAATTGAAGATGAGACTGACAAGGAATGCAATAGAGGAGCAAGTCAACCATTGGGCTACCAAAGCAGAGATCTCAATGTGTTTAAAGGTATGTGGATATGATATTCCGCGCCTGTTCTATGATTAACGAGAAGCTAGATACCGATGGAACAGGGTACCTATTGACTGAAGATGTAACTTCGCTTCCCAACTTTTATCTTCCATTGATAACCAGCTCTGACTATCTCATAGCGAGTAAACGGTCTACGAATTGACAAGCTCTCAGCCGATTATACATCAGTCGTCTCGGCTGTCTACACATTTGCCGATTACGAAGCTCCTGCCATATATAAAAGTGGCAGCACTTATTTTATGTTTGCCAGTCACTTATCTGGTTGGGGTATGTATGCCTTTCTTGTTTTCACCGTCTCCCTGAGGATGATTGTTCCAATCTCGATATAAAATACTTTCTTTCCAAATGATCAATAACTGAGCTCGTGCCCATTAGATCCAAACGACAATGTTTACGCCACGGCAACAAACCTATCGGGACCTTGGTCTGCCTGGGCCAATTTTGCAACCGTCGGATCAAACACCTATAGCAGTCAGACGGCTGCTGTGGTCAGTATTAATGGGGTTGTTATGTGAATATATCTTTCATTTATCCTCGACCTCGAAAAATGGTCCTTCACTACTAGAAAACTCGGTGCTAACCAAATACAGGTATATGGGAGATCGATGGCATTCATCCAACCTCATGACTTCCACTTACGTCTGGTTACCTATAACAATATCTGGAACGAAGGCAACTATGGTATGTAATAAGGTACTTACAAAAATGCCAGAAACTAACGTAAACAGAGTAACCAAGTGAATTGGAGCATCAACCCAACAGCAGGAACATGGACTGCCGGTCCTACCGAAACTACTCCAGAGGCCGAGGCTAGCACAAATACTCTCGCTAATGGTGCTATAACCCTCACATGTTCTGGATGCTCAGGTGGCGTCCAAGTAGGATATATTGGCGGGCCCAGTCCTGGAGGCACTTTGACTATGAATGGAGTGAGTAGTTCTGTAGCAACTACCACCACGATTCGAATTCATCATACGAATGGCGATTCGACGCAACGCTATGCGAGTGTTGTGGTCAATGGAGTCAGCCATATTCTTGCATTTTTGCCCACAACGGATGGCAATACACCGGGCACAAGTGTCTTGACTACGGCGTTGAAAAGTGGAACTACAAACGTCATTCAATTTCAGGCGTACAATTCTGGATGGGGTAAGTTTATGAAATTCATTATTCATTATTCGTTATTCGTTGATATTACGCCAATGTATCCGGTACTAACATCCCATGTAGCACCAAACATTGATCGCATAATGGTTCCCGTCTCTTAAAAACCGCAAACTCTCTTTTCGTCTGCGGAGGCGATTATGAATCCCTCACACCACCAATACTCATTTTCTTCTTCTCCAATCTCAGAAACGTGTAGCTCTCACTCAATAAATCAATAGGATCAGCCTCCCCTTTCTTAAAACTCTGCATGACCCGTCCAGGAAGTGAATATTTCCTCCTCAAAACCTTTCTGTCCCCCCAAACCTCCCATCGTCCCCTAATCATACTCCTCGAAATAAGGCTCACCACACTTGTCGGTGGCATCGGAGCATTCGTACAAATCTCCCTCAACATCCTTTCCAAGCCCCTAAAAATCCCGGGATCTACAACCCTCAAATGCGCCAATTGTTTCCTCGTCTCCTTGATCGCACTCTCAGTCGCATATTCATACTGACAGCCCATCATTCTAAACCTTAAATACTTTGCCAGTACCGTCGCACATAGTAATGATAAATCTCCATTCATATGTGCAACTA
This sequence comes from Botrytis tulipae, assembly GCA_004786125.1. Lineage (NCBI taxonomy): Eukaryota > Fungi > Ascomycota > Leotiomycetes > Helotiales > Sclerotiniaceae > Botrytis > Botrytis tulipae. Next base: position 191,015 of record PQXH01000002.1, read on the forward strand.
CTTTTCCAGTGCGATAATGACACGGTATCTCAATCGTAGTAATTGCCTTCTTCCGCAGCGCAAACGTTCCAATCTGTATCTCCAATCGCGAAAATTCGCCCCATCCCTCATCCGCAGCCTCGAGAGCGTCAGCAACACTGCTGGGTGATACATATACCCATATATAACCCGTCGCACACGCACAGAGGGAATACGTCGCCCCGTCACTCAAATTTTCTTTCTGGAAAAAAGCAGCAGAGCCATGAGCCTTTATATCCGCAAAATTCGCGGTAAGTTCGGTGCCGAATTTCGAAAGGATGCCCTCGTCTGTGAGGGTCAGATCTGGCATGCTGACACTCGATTCATTGCTGGGTGTGATGTAGAACATTGGTTGTGTCATGAAGCCCGAATCTATGGTGCGCGCATTGTGTACACGACTGATTTTTAAATTGGGCGCTGAGACTATACATTCGCTATTAGTGATTTCTCGAACCTCAAAAATGAGGAATATAACTTACATTCAGTGGAAACTAGAGCTTCCTGTATCATATCGGGTAATTGAGCGAATACTCGCTCGTTGTGCGAAGTGACATTGATGATCGAGGGCGCTTTATTGCGACTGGTGACTAGGATTTCTTCCTCGTTGCTGATACTCATATTTGCGGTTTTCGAATTCGATTACTGGTGCAACTTCATCTGATACCTAGGTACGGTTCGTCGACGATGCAAACAATATATACCTCATTACACCTCATTCTTCGCGAGCTATCCTCTATATATATATATATCCCTGAGCTTACCTACGTACATACATCACACATCATTCATTCCTCGCGTAACATTATCGATCGTGCGAATGTCCAAATCCCATCCTTCAATTAGGTTAATATTGCACTTCATCTCGTATCAATTCCTGGTCATCATCCCCACTACCACCCCATCAGCTCGTGTATTTCTAAAAATAGCAACACCATAACCTTATAAGGTTACCTAACACTAAACACGCTGTACAAAACCCCCAAGATACGAGAAACATCACCACCACCACAGTTATATTTCGATATTTGCTACGTGTGCGATTGGCATGAGGATGAAACGGACTAAGAAACTCGTAAGGCGCGTTTCAATCCTCTTTCTAAATGGAATACGCGGTATGATGGATGCGGTACATGAGAGGATTGAGAGATAAGATATGGGGGCGTAAAATAATATTGGGTCTTGGATTTATGGTTATTAGAACACTCGGGGGCAGCCGCAGCTAGCACTGCCTCTTGCCGATGACCCGGGTGCTTAATCTGTTTGATACACGGATATCATTTTGGCAGATAGGTATATTGGGGAGTGCAAGGCATCAATGGAAATTTGAGGTCGATTTGTGAGATTACAATTGCCAACTGAGAAGAGTGGCAGGAAATTAATACTTTACAATTTATTTTTTGGACGGCGAACTGTGGTACAATGATTTCGGCTAGAGATGAGAATGAAGGGGGTTTGACGTAAATATCATTTCGCGTGGAGAGAAGGAAGCACGAGATATTCACGTGATGGCAGGACGAGATTGGAATTTCTCGAGAATTTGTGCAGACACACTGGGTACTCAGCCTTGTATCTCCAAATTTAGATCCTGTGTGGTTTATGCCAAGATGGAAGATACAATACTGGCGGATTTAGGATTTCACTCTTACAAGATAGGATGGCGGCTTAGTTAACGATCTGAGCGAACTTCCATCGAAAAGAAAGAATCAAAGGAAGGAGGAGTTTTGCTTAGCCTTGATATATGGCATCAAATAGAAACGATATTGATAGCGATTGATATTGATTAAAAATTAAGACATAAATTGCTATGGTATCAATCTAAGGTCAAATACTTTTGAGCTTTTAAACGCCGCATACCATGCTTCCATAACACCAATTTCATGCTGATCGTGAAGGCCAGACCTTCTGCAAAACTTTCCTGAAAGCACATTAAACTTTTCGTCTAACCAAGAGACATCTTCTCCCATCTCTCTTTACCGTCCATCCCACACTCGCGCAAATTTCCTTCAAGGTCCCTTCTCTATCCATTAATCTATCATTCACAGCAATCACATTCAGTGCCACGGATTGCTTGCCTAGCAATATTGAAGATCGGATCTTGCTCTGTTCTGCCAATGTCATTCCTCTGATATCAAGATACCGCAAGTTGTGCTTGGCATCGGTGAAGGCAGGTAATGGGGTGTTGGAAATTCTTCGTCGTAACTTGGTGATCGCTATCGCACGTTCCATTGGCTCTAGGACAGTGGTATACTTTGAGTCAATCTCTGATGAATCGATTCCCTCTTCTTCGTTTCGTGAGTCATTGTCTTCAGTATCTAGAAATATAGATTCGAGATCGCGCATACGGAGGCCGGTGCCTATGCTTAACTCTTCTACTGTTTGATTCAATGCCTTTAACTGGGCGACACATGCTGAGTCCATCTTCCATCCTCTTAACTTGAGAGTTTTGATTGTCCTTGGTGCATATTTCAGTAGACGTTCTGTATCCTTTTCGTTTATCTCTTCACCAACCGTAAGGTCAGCAGAGGCATCGAGGTATTCCAATGTATTCTTCACCGACGGATGTGAGGTGATGAAGTCAACCAGAGAGACGTCTTCAAGAAAGGGGCAATGATTGAGAGCTAAATGTGATATTTTGGCCGTGGGAGGAAGAAGTTGTAAAGCTTCTGTCGTGATATGAGTGTGTGATAACGTCATCGACTGTATCGAGCCGAGCCGTGGAAACAGGGAGTCGAAGGATGAAGCTGGTAGAGCTTTACAATTCTCCAAGGATAATGATTTGATTGGAAGTGAAACAGATGCTGGCATACTATCAAGTATGCTAGGTATGCAATCCAGTGTTGATGATGTGCAATTACCCAAGTCTAACGTCTTCAAATGAGGTAACCCAACAAAAAGTAGTCGAAGTAAGGACTCGCTTAAGAAACCGTTTAGGTTGGTATCCTTCGGGATTCGGAATTCTCGAAGGTGTGGAGCGAGTGAAACTATTCCGTAAAGGAAATTGGAAAACTCTCTCATTGGGCGCGCAGTTTTCAATTCTGAGAAATCAAGACGTCGAATGGTTCTACCCAAGATGGGATTTTCGGTAAGTTGAGCAAGTATATGGTTAAAGGCGGACATGTGAGTAACTGTAACACTTCGATATGTGATGAAAAGTGCATTCATATAAATGGCTCTTGACACACGAAGACATGAAAATAAAGTGGGTCTCTCCAGGTGGGGGCAATTGATGTCACCGGAATCTATAAAATATCAATATTATGTCAATTGAATTTCATTGCAGGTATTGAGTGAAGTCCTACTTACAATTGCTTGAACCTCCTTCTCTGTGATCATATTTCAATTCTAGATTTCCAAGAATCTTTTGAAGAAGCTCAGGTGGAAGTAACTCTAATGGAGACTGTCCAGCTTCATATGCTTTTCTCCTGTTCGAGTTGTTTTGTAGTGAAAAGCGAGACATTGTGTTCTAGTGAAGTTCTGAAGTGTTGAAATGTTTGAGATGATGTTATGTGTTTGAGGTTTTTTTATATCTCAAATTCGTATCGTCAACAGTACGCCGAGGTCCAGATATTTCAATGACGATTTTATACGGTTTGCAAAAGTATTTCTTCGAGTTCCTCGCCACTCTTAAATCCATCTTTTAGTTGTGAGGCTATCGTGAGACTCTTATACCTTCTCAACCGTTTGTAAGGAAACATCTAGCCCGCCCAGGTCAGACAACATCTTACTCAATGCATGAAGAATTTGCATACCAAACACTGGGGAAATTGCGAAATCACCTCCCATGACTCTCTTTCCATCGTCAGAGCTCAAAGCACAGCTCAAGAAGTTGTCCAATACTTTTCACCGCCAACACGTATTCGTTTCATTGTTACGTAAATGTCTATCAACAAAGAGGAAAAACGTATTAAGACGACATCATGAGGCAATATGAAATTAATAATTGGTTCCTTTTTCCTTGAAAGCCAAAGAAATCACGAGTTAAAGCGATTGGTGATTTCCCCAGAAAAGGTTCAAAAGAGAAAGCACGATTTATAAAAAGGCGGGGTTAGCGCCTTGGCATCCCGCAACTAGAATGATGAATGTTTCCAATTCACGTGATTTTGTTCCCTTGACAAAGACTTTCGAGACCCCTTGAGTCTTTCTCGCCCTTTAAACTACCTGGGCTCGCTCGGCATTATAAATTGATACCAAAAATACACCTTTTTTGTTACCAAATCCCGTACCATTTGGGCTCATCTTCCTTGCCCCTTTTTTTCCTTGACAAAATTTTCAAATCCCGCATTGAGTCATTTTTATATGTATTTCGTCACTCCGTACACATTGATATCATAGCGAGAATTGTCATGAGTTATTTACTCTACAGTGCCCACGGACAACATCTTCCAATCATCCCTTGTTTCCACTGCATGGCGATAGGAAAATAGCTTGATGATAAAATGGTGCTCTAGCCCTTGCTCTCGAATTTCGATTACCGATAGATGACATTATATCAGCCCTCAAATCCAAAAGCTGGGGCCGAGTTAGCATGTATCATGTAGGTACGTACCTTGCATCAACAACGAAACCGTGCTTCCCTCACCGACCCTGAAACCTTGTTCTCCGTTTACCACCGGCTCAAATGAGAAATTACTAATATATCCACCAAGGAAGCCATGGATCTTGCACCTGACCCAACTACCTTACTAGTACCAACAACGTGGACAACTTAGATGGTTGCCGGCTCATCTTGATCTCACAATTCTACACTTTTCTTGCTCATACATACTTTTTCCAGTATCAATTACTCAAAACTCATACTTTTAGATACATATCCAAAACCGATGACAGCTGGTCAAAAGTTGTCAAGCATTAATATGTTATAGATTGCGGAGAAGTGCATTCACACGCACACGAGTTCACGAGTCAATTCGTATGCATTATAAAACAACGTCAAAGAAAATAGAAGTATTGCGTGTATTGTGGACTTCATCACTGCAAAGCCCTCATTTGTCATGCATGACTCCCACATTCCCTTCAAAGAAAGTGAAAGGAGGGATTTCTTGAAACACCTGCCAAAGTGGAATAAATCAATCCATTACGCTAACCCACAGAAAGACTCACAAAATTGGGGTCCAAATTGAGGTTCTACTGTTTGAGAACACTGACAGATACCAATCAGCTCCATACCATCGGACACGCGATAGAACATTGGAACAGACGAAGACAAGCATCAGACTTAGCTAAAGATACTAGTAACATCACTCGACTTAGCACAACAACCTCGGATTATGAAATTAGTCATCAGTCAGAGTATCTGTCAGAGGTTGCATCATATCCTCCAAAGCTTGTAATGTATTGGCATACAACGCTTCAAAGCCCGCCGTGTCATGAGTTAAATCTCTCTTGATTTCGATTTCCTGTTTCTTGAGCCTATTGGACTCTAGCCAGTCAATAGACATGTCCTGCGCCCGTCTACCGGCCTGAAGTCGATCCTCAAGTATTGTCTTTGTCTCATTCGATATCTGATCCCTCAGAAGGCTAGCCATATAGTGAACCATTTGATATATCTGATCCAGTTTGTGTGCACGGGTCTCATCTCCGATCATCGTGGTTAATTCTATGCCATCTGCAAGCATATGCTCAAGGTAAAGAACTGGTGGCTCTTTTCTGTGAACAAAAGTGTGTCGGACCTCTTTCAATCTATCCAGCAGTTGATGAAATCGCGGGATACTGCCCTGGTTCTCGAATGCGATCGGGTTAACGATAGGTGTTGCTAGGAATCGCTCCCAGAAATTGAGTTCTACCTTCTTCCCCGAAATAAAGTCGTTCATCGCCAGAGCGGTAGGTGCCCACTTCTTTGTAAAATCGAATATGGCATTCTCAAGGGTTCTGAACATTCGGAAAGATATGCTCCACTGAACTTCGAAAGGAAGCTTTCTACGGTCTTTAACGGTACTATCTTCGTAGGGGCCAAAGTCCATTGAGGGGGTGCTGTGTGCCTGGGTTCGTACTCGATTAGCTTGCACTTGGGTAGCCGGTCCTGAGAGGTTTGCCGGGCTTGAAATTGAGGCTGTCATGTAGGGTGTTCTTACTTCTTGAAAAAATAATTGGCGTTGTCTTCGACGTTCTATACTCGACCAATGACTCATAGAGCTCTTTCTGGACGAGTCTGAAGACATATTTGGTTGTACCGATGATGACTCTTTCTCAATACTTGGTGATGTTGAAGATCTTTCATGTGTGGAAAAGGGAAAAATGTCACATAGACTTCTGCGAGATGATCGATGGGTTCTTATAAGATTGAGCATGTCGATGACAAGCGATGATGAGCGATGATGTTATCCCTAGAGCTGGCTGGGTTTAAGCGGGGCCTAATATATGGAGCGACGACCGTACGAATTCTGATAACCCATCAACGTTGCCGTATCTCTGCACTATAGCCTGTTGGCTGTAATCCCTAGTCCTGCGAAGCAGAGACAATTTCTCATGAAGATTTTTGGGAGTCGGGTCAAATGGTTCAGATGTGATCTCCGACTATATCGTATGAAATGGTACGGTGTACTTGTCAATGGGTCCATTATGTATAGAGCCATCTCAACGCTTCTCACCGGTTGAAACAAAGATTCATTTAGCTCGATTTTTGGTCTTTTGAAGTTAGATACTTTCCTGCATGATAATCAAATGCCTTTATAACCCATTCGATTTTCTCTCGCATACAGCTCTGAGTCGCATTGCTCGAATGTTCTAGATGTGAAGAAGAGAAGAGGTATGTTCGTAAGTGTGCTTAAGTTATAGTTATTCAAACCAAAGAACACGAACATGGGTGATTTCCAGATCATGACCATGAAGATCTTTATAGATTCATTAGCAACAACGATCACAACAAATCTCGCTTGATCACAAAGAATCAGATTTTGAGCATTAGCATTTTCCTATTAGGGGAGCTAGCAGATAAACTGCTTGTTTATTTATAGGGAGAAATGTAAATAGGAGATCAACAACTACATTTTGAGCATCTGGAAAAGTCTCATCTTGCCTCAACGAGTATATACAGGAGGTGAGGTTTATTTAGGCTTCTTTTTTGTATATTTCAACTGCAAAATAGGAAGAACCCAGAAAGGCGCTTCGATTTCTAGATGCTCTCGTATACATTCATTGCCAGAAAACATAATACACCTACTATGCTCCAAAATCAACCGTTACCGCCCCCGAATCTTCAACCGGTACGGTGAATTTCCCGTCCGCAATCTTAACCTTATGTCCAACCGTCACATTGTGCAATCGTACAGGTTTTCCGTTATCAAGTTCATAATTGTAAGAATACCCATCGTACGTGATACCGGTTATTGCATCACTACCATTTGCATGTAGGGCTCTCAATGTTGCTAACTTCGGCAGCGCATGGTGACCCGAGGATCCGGCTGTGGTATTGGTTGGGATCGTGATTGTGTAATTTCTGATTGGACGCGGGACTGGATTCAAAACTGTAGAGGTTCCGTTTACGGTATAGTTGTATTGATGCATGTTGATAATTATGATGCGCTTCAGGGCACCATTGACATATGCAGCGTACGCCGATTCCAACGCATTTGAGAGTGGGATTTCGGCTATGGTTGTGGTGGCTGCGGTAAGATTGGATAGGAAGGCAGCAGCGGCGATGTTACCGTAGTATGGTGGCTTGGTGCCCTTTGGGACAACGTCTGTGTCCTGGGGTTGCCAAGCCTGGTAGCGGAATGAGAGTCCCGTGTGGAAACTGGATGAAAGGTTAATATGAGATTCGTGAAAATTGATTGCTAGGAAGTACATACTGAATGCGACGAATGCTCTTACTTGCACCGTATAGAGCGAAGTCCAAATTCCACTAAATAGAAGTTAATATGATGAGATGGAAATCGACTACACACAGGACGTACTAGAGCAGCACCGTATGTATTTGACAACCCTGGCGCGCCTTCGTTGTGAAGAGAATTGGTTTCTCCGAGGATGAAGGGTACGTCAGATGAAGCAAGAATATTAGAAACGTTCAGTTGTCCAGCCATAGACACTACAGTTGACGTGTGATTCATCAGGGTTCCTCGAAGTGTTACACCTGGTTGCGTCGCACCACCAATATAACTTTGATACTTCTGTTAGTATTCGAAATGTAATATCGTGAATGGGACCATACTTGTGTGATGATATTAATTCAATGTCTTTATCCACATCTAGTCCATCGTTCCATGTCGTGACAGGATCGAGATGATTTTCAACCCCAGCAAAAGAGGGTGCTAAGAATCCATAGGAGGCCAAGTCAGGACAAGCTGCTGCCACGCCTTTCTTGATCTCTCGACTACCATTCAACCATTGGCTCACGTATGTTGATTCATTCCAAGTAGGAGGTCGAACTGGCCCTTGTGCAGAGGTGGAAAATAAATCTGGTTCATTCCCATATTCCCACATGAGAAGCTTTCCGCCCTCTAAAGCTTTGCATGCCAAGGGGATTGTGTCCAACAGAGTTTGCCATCCAGCAGAATTATTCGCACCTAGACCCAAATTGAATCCATGACTAAATTTGACATCCGACCAAGTACTGTAAGACTCAAAGAAGGATGGACCAAAATAAACCGTTGTTGGATAGTCTGTAGACTTTGCTGGATTGATAGTACCATTCACAGCATATGGAAGACTTGCATTGTAAAGAGCATAATCCTGAGTGTTTCCACCAACTCGAATGTGCGGTTTAGTACCTTGAAAATCTCCAAGATTGTTAAGCAAATTATCTGAAAAGGTACCGGGACTCGAGTTATTTCCTGAATATGTAAGCACATGAGCCAAGCAATGTGTCCCTGAGCTTCTAACATACCAGCGTAATCCGGAAAGAAACAAAACTCGATAGAGTAGCTTATGAAGGCCGGAAGTGGGGTACCGGCGTTTGCTGGGGCGGTCCTCGCAACTGTGAAGCTACTCTGAGCATGAATTGCTTGCACAAAGCTTAGAAGGATGACTCCAGTGATGCGGGCCATTTTGTAAGTACTAAGGATCTAGTGATATTCTGTCTCCGAAACGTCAATTGGTAAAAGAGAACAACTAAAAGTACATTCGATGAAGAGAGGAATGACAAGACAGAACATCAACGAAGTTTAAGTAATCAATTCACAGTCTGTACAATGCAGATCTCTGGTTCTTTCCCAATATCTCATTGCTACGGATAGCAAGTGCATATCTGACGTTGTACTCGCAGTATATCATACCGGAAACCGAAGTACCTTTTGAAGAACGAAGCTGGATAAATTGCTACTTGCATATCAATTGAATTGTGTTTGACGTTGACGTTGTCCTTGATTGCCCAAGAATTGCCAACGCGGGGAAGTTGGGGAACGAGTATACGCAAACAAGGTCTAGAGGTGCTGGCTGACGTGCTACATACATAGCATGATGCATACTACGTATATACATAGTAAGGGTACCGAGGTAGTATTCTCGGCGTAGAGTCCATGTCATTCATAGTTACTCCCTCTATTTCCACCAATACTAATAATAAGAAGGGAATCGTAGATCTGCGATTGGTAGCTAGATGGATAAATACCTAGTTGTAGGTATCTAGCCCTAGCCCTCCTTTAGATCTTGAAAAAAAAACACTGATTTCTTTTCAGACGATATCTGATAATATCTTTGTGCGTCCACGGGTATCATTATATAATTCAGAATATAATCATACATGCACTGTGTACTCTACCCTCTTCATACCTATGTCTCTCGCCTGTTTTGACTTGTTTTGATGACTGTCACGTGACTGTGTACAACTTTCCCAATTACAAATATTGCACGTGCCATCACCTAAATTAGGTTTAGTGACAGCCCCGCGGCGAAGCTTATCAAAGCTTCACTCACCTCACGATAAATCCGATAACCAAACGCCCTATCGTGAGCTCCCTCGGCTCCATGATTCCATTAAGCTCTCCGTAACTCCAGTTACTCAAATTGTTCCAATTCCGGTGCATTTTCAATCGGGTCTAATAAAGATCTTCTTTCTATTCCCCTAAACCAATATTTGTCTCTCCTACGCCTCAATTGTCAGCAACAGCCAACTGTTATTCCATGGTGACGTTAGTGCTCGAATCTGGAATTGTTAGAATAAAAGCCCCCAGCTTGGCACCCCCTCTCTCAACATGAACAACATAATAAGATCAACAGGAAGAATACTACCTCGTTCACGTTTTCAACCATCTACTTTACCAATAATCTACTTACGAAAGGCTTCCAACATGTCGCACACAGTCCCAAAACTTAATGATCCATCGCTCTTCAAAACCGGAGTTGCGTACGTTAACGGGGAATGGGTCAAGGCAGCCTCCGGAAAGACATTTGACGTTCATGGTATGTTTTGCAGATTCATTAAGAGTTGATACTGAGCGAAGATGCTAATATATTCACTCTGCAGATCCATCAACTGGAAAATTCATCGGAAATGCCCCAGAGTTCGATGTAGCTGATACGAAGAAGGCAATCGATGCCGCAGCCGCGGCATTCCCCTCGTTTAAGACCACAACTGGAAGAGAACGAGCAAAGCTATTACGAAAGTGGTACGATTTGATGGTATGCTAGAAGAACAAAATATGGAAACAAAGTGAGGATGATTGTTGATTAATTTCATACAGATTGAAAACAGTGAGGATCTTGCTAGGCTCATAACATGGGAGAATGGAAAGCCATTGGCAGATGCAAGAGGAGAGACGACATACGCAGCCAACTTCTTGGAATGGTTCAGTGAAGAGGCTCCCAGAAACTATGGAGACGTCATTCCGTCATCGACTCCTGGAAATAGAGTTATTACCTTGAAGGAGCCTGTTGGTGTCGTTGGACTTATCACCCCGTAGGTTGATCTTGCACTACAATGATTGCACAATGCTAATTTTGTCTAGATGGAATTTCCCAGCTGCTATGATAACGAGAAAGATCGCCCCTGCATTGGCAGCTGGTTGCACAGTTGTTGCAAAGTCTCCTGGAGAAACACCCTTCACCTCTCTCGCTCTTGCCGAACTTGCACACCGGGCTGGAATTCCCAAGGGCGTTGTAAACTTTGTCAGCTCTCTCGACAATACACCTGCTGTTGGCGAGCTTCTCACTACTTCCCCAATCATCAAAAAAGTCTCTTTCACCGGATCTACTGGTGTGGGTAAGATTTTGATGAAGCAATCATCTTCGACGTTGAAGAAGCTGTCTTTTGAGCTCGGTGGAAATGCTCCATTCATTGTATTTGATGATGCAGACCTCGATCTTGCAGTAACTGGTGCTATTGCATGCAAATTCCGTTCCTCTGGACAAACTTGCGTTTGTGCTAACAGAATCTTTGTGCAATCTGGAATCTACGACGCCTTCGCTGAGAAGTTTGCCGCAAAAGTCAAGGACTTCAAGGTTGGGGGTGGTTTCTCTGATGGAATTACACATGGACCAGTTATTCACGGCCGTGCGGTTGACAAGGTTGAAGCTCATGTTCGAGATGCAGAGAAGAAAGGAGGAAAGGTTATTCAAGGTGGACAGAAGATTCCTGAGCTTGGAGCAAACTTTTTCCAGCCCACTGTCATCACTGGCGTTACTACAGATATGGACATCGCAAACGAGGAAACTTTCGGCCCTGTCGCAGGTCTTCTTAAATTCGATACTGAAGAGGAAGTCGTACGAATTGCAAATTCTGCTGATGTCGGCTTGGCAGGATATTTCTTCACTAAAGACGTTGAGAGAGCCACTAGGATCTCAGAAGAGTTAGAGCTCGGAATGGTCGGTGTCAACACTGGATTGATCAGTGATGTAGCATCACCATTTGGTGGTGTTAAGGAGTCAGGATTTGGACGTGAAGGAAGTAAATATGGAATCGCAGAATATCAAACCATTAAAGTGGTCACATACGGAGGCATGGGCAAGCCTTTGCAAAATTAGAGAATCAAAGCAACTTGGAATAGGAAAATAGCAATGATACCACATGTTTTAACATTGACACTACCTGGGATCACGCCGAGCCCTCGATACTGATTGTGAGCCATTGTAATATGCTCCAGGTGTTTGATGTTGCTAACATAATCAGAACGAATATTCACCTTCTCTTATCGCCACTCAATACATACCTACCTAGTCAATCAAATACATGACAAGCGAAAGTGAATATATATCGCGCGTATTATCACACATACCTAAAAACAGAAACTTTCATTTCAAAGAAAACAACAACAACAACAACAAAAAATTTCCAAAGCTTGAGATATAGTCCTCGTCTTCGAAATGACTGCGTTAGGCGGGCTCACTTATGATATTTGGGACCCTGTCACTCACAAGACTGCATGCTACTTTGAGCTAGATATGTATGATCTTCTTCTTACTGTGGCATACAAGCCAGATTTTATAGATGAGGATGCTATCATGTTAGACAAGCAAAGGGCTCTTCCCCGGGACACAGAAGACCAGGATTATTATTTCCGAAATCTCGAGTTGATGCCTGGCTTTCCCTTCCAGGAGTTCCAAGGTGCTTCAGCATTCAAAGACCATGCAGATACTCCTAATACATTGCATCACAATGTGACCAAGAGGTACGTTGAAGAGCACGTTGAGGCTGACTTTTGATCCACTGACTCTTGGTAGGTTTCTCGATTTCATAAAGCGTGCACCACCGGAGATCCGCGCCAATATTTTTGCTCAAATACCAACCAAGAGAGTTGCGGAAGACAATGATTTAGACTCATTTGCGTGTGTCAAAAAAAGTCCCTATCTTATGCAAGATTACTCTATTCTCTACGATTCTCTCCAATTCGCCCCCGTCAAGTACTCCATTCAAGTCACCAGCAAAGGAACTTTCAACGAGGATGAACATCTTGAACCCCGAGATGCGGAAGTAAAGATTCCGCCAAACAACAAGTGTTTCGAGAGAGATTTTGCGGTGCACACGGATATAACTTCCAGTAAAGACAAGGAAAATACAATGGGCATCGTTTATATCGAGAATGACTATCCAAATTGCTTTGCTCGGTCTTATGTCGATTTCATCAAATTTGCTGCCTCTCTCGCGCATTCGGAAGGCTTCTACTTAGAGAAGGATTCAAAAGACAGCAATTCAGGCATTTGGAAGAGCGAGATCAGAGAATCAAGCTTGTTGAGGGAATTCTTAGCATGGTTTTGGAAAAAGTTTGGTGTAAACTTTACTAATCAACTCGAGGTATACCCACATGATTATCCCGTAATAAAGAACCCCATGCTAATACTTACACAACTCTAGGCTAGTCTCGCCTGGTCAAAAGTCAACCATGCGAAATTTCGTTACCTCCAAAACATCTCTCTCGACATCCTCGTTATGGAGCCGATCAATCACACCCGAAAATATGTCAACGGCCGTCGCGTCAAGCTTTTCCTCGAAGAACTGCACAATTACCCTAACATCGAGTCGCTCACCGTGTTCCTACAAATAGAAGAACAAGACTTGGCGAATTTGATCCACAGTCCCGGTGCTTATAGGTGGGCAAATGCGTTGAGAGGAATCACATTTGCGAAACACTTTGATGTGCAATTTCAGATGTTGGATGGGATGTTGCCGAAAGGACCGATTTGCCTTGCTGTGCTTCGGAAAAGATTGAGACAGTTGTTGATGCCGGAGTGCTTGTGCTATGGAACTACGGATGATGTACCGGATTATCTAGGGATTCACGAGATGTTTGCTATGGAGGAACAGTAGCTAGTATGCGGAATGTTGGGATTTAGTCAAGAACGCTTCTCGCGTTTGGGCAGAATAAGTTAAAATATTGGGAACTATCAATTATTGAATGATCTTTTTCCAACGATATAGGTGGGTTATCACCTGCTATGAACCGCAGTACACAAGCCCGTGGTCTACATGCAATTCACGAAAACGGGGGTGTGGGTAACAAGTTAACAAATTATGTATATTCAAAGGATCGAGTGCGGAGAGAGAGAGAGCAGATACTCTATACTTTCTTGTTGGAAAGGACAACTCCAAGTGGATTCTTGATTGCCAGACATAGTACACATATTGAATGAAAGGTACAAGGATATATACCTCAGATGGCATCCAGCACATGTCTCGTTCATGTGATATTCGACTCTTTTTCATTCACTAATTGCATATAGTTCGGGTCTGTGAGCATGTTGTTGTTATGGAATAATTGAGAGTACTAAAAGTATTCATCTGTTTTCCTTTTTAGTAACCTGTGATTCCTCTTTTGCCATTCCATTCCATTACCTCATCTTTCTCATTTTCAGAAGATAAACATACTTCTAACGATGCATTCTTAATTGGTTCGCGTCCTAAAACCCAAGTGTTCTATTTTGTTTAAACAAAGAACAATCCCATTTTCAAATATCAGTATCTTGAAACAACTCCTGGAGCCCCAAATCTTCTGGCAAGTCATTCGTATTTCCCTTCAGCAATGAAGTTGGCATCAGAAGACGACGAATGCAATCTTGTACTGCCAACTGTCGATTATGCAGAAGAGATGGAGTATCTGTATCATTACTCTCATAATGATAATCTTTAGGATCATAATTCTTGTAGAGATCCTCATCCCAATCGCTATCCGACTCTCCATCACCATCACTGCTCTCTTCATCAGCATCGCCATAGACATCAAAGATCACCTCAATAGACTTTGAGAGTTCAACGTCTTGAAAATATTTGATCAAGCGTCTTGACCAGCCAGTTCTCATTGGATCACAGCGAGGCTCTGCAGTACCTTCTGTGTGGTGATTTCTATTGAGATATGTGATATTCCGAAGATTGGGAAACCATGAGTGGTCTCCACATTCTTTTTTCCCGCAGATATCTCCTTTGCAGCTTTTTACGCCACAACGCTTTTCTGACAAACTCGCAATGAATTGACGCATATTCATATGCATATCTCCGCGTTTGAGATTAATCGCCTTGGTAGAAAATCGAAGAGTAAGGTGCTCTAATCTATGGTATTGCAGAAGGTTATTGATTGAAAAGTACTATACTTGTTGTTAGCGAATTCCAGCCCTATCTCATGATTGAAGGGCTTTCAATCGCCCAGAATGTGACCCAATGATTGTAAGCTTTCATTTTCAAAATCTCATTGAATACCTCAAATCCTTTGTACCAATGCCACTTTCGAACTTTTGGGATTATTACCTTTGGATACACATTCCAATTACACGTATTTATGTAGACACCAAAGTGGTTCCAAAACCACCACAGGAATTCCTTTAGAAGACTACATTTTCTCCCAATAGGAGACCACCAAATGCAACTATCGTAACCGATTTGGAAATCCTCGTGGAGCGCCAAAGAGTAGGCGAATTGCACCAACTGGCTGTAAGTACTCTCCGATGGATTCCCAGAAACACTCCTCTCCAGAATTCGTTGTGTGCTTCTATGATCTCTCCAGCCTTTCGTATTCTGAATTTTCCAGGCTTGTGTATCTACTCTTGTAGTGGGTGCATAGACCGCTTGTGTTTCTTCTCGGAACATAAGAGCAGTGATTGGCAATGGATATGAAGTTATTGGTCCACCTCCTCCTTCATCATCACTATGGGGATGACCATGGATTCGTCTGGATAATAAAACCAGATCTGGAATAAAGCTACTTCCTTCGATATCGTTTTCCGCGGTTGGATCAATCGACGGTTCCTCGATGATATGTGAAAAGACCATTGTAAGAATCTCTGGAAACATCTTTTTGAGTCTATAGAGAAAGCTTCTCACTGTCAGCTAGATCCCGGTCCGGCTCAAAGGAGCTTACAATTCAGGTAGGTGCTTTTCCTGTTCGAATCTTCCATTTGGTAAAGGATATCCTAGGATATTTAGATGATAGGCCCGGTATGGGAAATGGGGAATTAATTCTCGACCGTAAAAGAAATAATCTTCATGATTTCTATTGTAAAGTGGATGAGAATCATCTGATTTTGATTCTGCCATGGTAACGTCTGCGAGGATACTGATGTTTGGTAGATTTTCTATTGTTTATTGAATATTTGTCTTAAGCGGTACAAGATTTCTGTTGACGGATCGAAACAATTATGACTGCCAAAGAGAACCATAAAGAGTGCATGATCAGAGGTCAGAATTATAAGAATTACTATTTACGAACTGTACTAATGATTGCAGTGCTAAATAGAGCAGACTCGTCACTGCTGTTTCGGGTCGAATCAATGCTTGAACTCCCATGTCTCCGAAAATCCCAAAGAAGAAATAACTACCACGATACAGATTCAGGCAGTCGGAAACAGAGGGCACTGAAATCCAGAATGGGGAAGGAGGCTGATATCATCTTATACTAATATAGTACCTTCAAAATTCTGGTTCTTTGTAGCAAGGCCAAGTACTCATTATCAACAACAGGATTCAACCAAGGGCGATTAAGCGAATTCATTGAAGGGGCGAATGCTGATTTTTCGGTGAGTGTATTTTTATTCTAACGATTTCCAATGCCAACTTTAATGTATCACGAGACAAGATCCTTCTGAATTAAGAGATTTTACAACAAAGTGATCACATTGTCTCATAATTACAAATTCCAAGATAACATGAACGCCTGACTCCGCCTTCCACGAGCTCAGCGTCAATCCTTCTGAGAGACAGAGAAATGGCTGTAAATCATAGCGTTTAGTGTTTGCATCTTCCGTAATAGTCTGGTTCCGATTATCCTTTGTACCTCAGGGCTTCCCGCGTCAAGAGCCTGTCCCATTCATGTTTTGCCTTCTGATCTGCGACTTTTCTTTCTTCTTTCTCTCGTATCCTGGCTTCTGCTGCTGCTTTCTCGCGCTCCTCTTCTTTCTTTTTTTTCTCTTTTTCCGCCTTTTCATACTCTTCGTAGTATTTTTTAATTTTGGAATCTTTTTCCTTAATTTTGGCATCTTCTTCCTTGATTTGACGTTTGTAGGTATCTTTGGAGGATAACATCTTCTCCACGGATTCGGAAGAAGCTGTGGCATTTTTACCTGTCTTTTTTAAGTCTTCAAGCTCTTGTTTTAGCTTATCATACTGTCCTTCGAGTTCAGCTAATCCCTCCTGAAGTGAGGACTTCTTAACCAAAGACGTAAGGATTTTCTGTGACCAAAAGTTGTCTTCAAATTTCAGCTTGTGTTCCCCTCGAATAAACGACAGGAAGGTATCAGTTCTGGCCACTGCCTATGGTATATGTGTAGTTAGTAAAATGAAAAACACCGTGGAAAATAGTTTAAGTAAGATCTTACAGTTTTTCTCCTATGCTTTTTTCGCCCTGCATATCTTTTCAGGAATATTCCTAGTACCCGGTCAAAACAAGCTTCATTCCAACCATCAAATTGTCCTAAAAGTTTCCACTTCTCATGTTTTAGAATCTCAAATGGAATGTATTTGATTCTCTCATCTTTCGGGAAAGCGATTCCATCTGAGTCCCCATCAATGAAGATAACATAAGGGTCATCTTTCAGACTATACCAATAAGCTTGTTTAAACGACATGATAACTAGATGCTGCGCCGATGATTTGACAATGATATGGATGATGTTATGATTATAAAAAACGGTTCGAAACGATGGAATATTGAATGATATATTAAATACTAGACTACACTAGAATTCTTGTAGGCTTTATAGGATATCGAGTCAAAGGCAAAACCTGAAGGCAGCAAAATAGCATTGTTGTTACCTCTGGTCAGTGGAAACCACCAACACTGATGATCCTGAATGCTCCACCTTCCCGTACCAACCGAACAACAGGGAGTGAGCGAAAGAAAGGCCTGAGGAAGTTGTATGCCACTGTAGTCCACTATAGGCACCACTCAAAAAAACACACGATTTGAACAAAACTCTTCTTAGAATGTGATGCTGAGCCCTCCTGAGCTATCAGGAGTTGGTTGCTTTTGTATAACAACCGCCCTCACAGGAGATCCTCACCAGACTTAGAGTTGGCCGATTCGAGTACATCCAAGCAACAATTAATATGAAAGCCATTGTCTTTCCTAATCACTTGAAAATCGGATCTTTTCGACAGATCGTGATTTTTTCAATTGCATTTATATGTGATTTTTAAATCATTTAAAGGGCCATCTTAAAATTTACAGACATCCCGCTGCGGGGTGTGATATACCCCGTTTCCGCTTATAGGGCGAGGGCCTATAAACCCCAAACAGCTGGAACCCAACATACCTGGTATACGAAACAAAATAGGCACAGGACATAACTAAATTTCATCAATTTTTGAGGAGTGATTATAATCGGGTCTAATTCTATATCAATTTGAAACAATCTAACTACTTTACATCTAAATTTGAAGTGTTCTGCGTGGTGCGTCTAAGAAGGCTTGTGGACTTCTTGTTTAATAATATGCACCCAGACTCAGTGAATGGGAACTGAGGCTTTATTCTCTGGAGCGTCACTCATAGCTTTTGAGGTTTCAGAGACTGGGGTAGACTGTTCTAGTGGAATAGAATTGGATGTTATATTGAAAAGGTTTATGTAGAATTATCGTGCTAGCCGGTAGTGAATGGTTGGTTGATTATGAAGATGAAATGAAATGGAATGAAACAATAGATTTAAGATAGCTTATACAACAGATAAAGAGCGGGCCAAAAAGTTTTGGCCGGGCCGGCTAGAAGTTTGATGACTATCCCTAATAATTTTGAATCAAGGCAACAGACCTGGTGAAGAGGGCTGACAAGCGACAGTATCTCAGCCAGGTAACTCTTTTCTTATGAAAGACGCCATGTAAGTCAGTTCCTCTGGAATAATGACATGCCCTAAACCTTCGTAGAGCTTCCACTCAACACTATACCCCACACTCTCCAATACTCTTCTCATATCTTCACCCCACTCCAATTTCACTTTCGTGTCATTTGTACCGTGAGCTAAGAGGATACTCATGTCTCCTCCCGTAGATATCTTCATGTCATCTCGGGATTGAAAAGATGGAAGACTCAACTCGCGTCTCAGCCAACTCTGAACAAGGATCCTCCTCTGTCTCCAATCATTTCCAGCAGCAGCAACTTGAGCAATTTGTTTCGCAAATGGCAACCATCCACTGAACCCTACAAATCCTCCAATCTTCTGCAATACCTCCAATCGATCCAGTTCCCCACTCAGTAACAAAATCACGCTCATAGCACATCCCTGACTAAGACCTCCTATAAAGACTTTGCAATCTTCATGAGAGTCATTGTCCACTACATCCTTAATGAGCTTGCCCAAATACTCCACGCTATCTCTGAGCCCCTCCTTCTGCTGTTCTTCCCCTATCGTCCGGTCTGAGAAATCGGCAATATCGAACCAAGCGTTGGTCAAATTCCCACCAAAAACAGTAGTCTTTCGCAGGATTCCCGATGGAAAAGTGAGTTTAGTGTATGGAAATAATGCATCAAAGTGGACCAGTGCCATGAGCTCTTGGGCAAACGGGACTCCCCAGGATGATGTACCATGAAGTAGAACAAGATTGTTTTGATTTGGATTCGGGGATTCGACAATGAATGGCGTCGGTCGAATTTCCGTTGGTACAGTGGAAGGTGATGGCATTTTGTGTGCGTCAGCCATCAAATTGAGCACTTGCTGTTCAAATTGATACGGATAGTACAACAAGATACTTGATAGGCCCAACAGAAATGTAAGTAGGAATCTGTTTTTTATCATACCCATAATAGATAAGTTGCGAATATCTATTGTGGTTGTGGTTAGAGGTGGGGTCTTTCGCCCAGCCCAGCATTGCACTTTCTTCGATTGGTTACACCACTTCACGTGCATATTATACTCACAAGCACGCGGCTCCGGTTAGTCTTGGTATGCTCAAATCAGTATTCAATCTTCCACAAATAAACAAAAATTCACTAGAATTTTATTTCAAAATAGGATACCTTGTCAGCTGTCGATCCACCAAGTTAGAATCTACTATTGCAAGTTTGACGACTCCAGATTGTTGATTGACTTTAAAAGTTGATCTATATTTGATGTATTGTGAAGTGTGTACCACGACTGAGAGAAGCGACTTGGAAACATTCACGGAAACTATCATTGGTTACATAGCCATGAATTATCTTTGCTATTTAGTCTCAAGCTAGGCGACTCAGTTACGAATTGTTGTTCCATCTGAGCGAAGGCGAGAGGTCCGTTGTAACAAATATCAACATGTGACAGAAGAACTGAGATTTATGCTGCAGAGTTGATGTATATCTTTACCTCTACTTCATTACTCCATCCACCTGAAAGCTCAAGTTCCTTCCACGCCGCCAATGTATCGATTTCAAGAACATGGGGATCAGTCTTGCTGATGCTTACTGTGTGAAGTGGTACAACCTTACCAAGGATGGTGACCATTAGCGTATCTTCGTATGATGCATCAGGAAGAGTTGAGATGTAGATTCCTGAAGATCAAATTAGAATCTGGTTTTTTGTTTCTGGAAAGGAAAAAGATAATGGCTTAAACTTACCAAGAGTTCCTAGAGCCTTGATATTTGTGTCAATCGAGATCTTGCCATTCTCTGATTTCGTCATTTTGGTGCCGACAATCGCTGCAGCTCCGGCCATTTTACCAAGGAGACCTAAGTTGGCTATCCAGGTAGTATTGTCATTTTTTTGATCAACAAATCCCCGCAAAGGATAGGCTGATAAGATATCGTATCCTCTCACAGCGAGAGAAACGTATATCAAAGCCCGAGGGTCCACAACTTGCATAGGCTGAGAGATAGCTCCACTGGAATGGGCACGGATGATATAAAACTGTGCCTCTTCAACACCAGGAAACTTTGACAATGGCACCAACTCACTAAGTGGTCTCTGAGATACATTAAAGAAGCCAATTATACCAGTTCCTGTATACGCAGCCCCATGGTATGTTCCGATTGGGAGTATGTGATCATCGTCGTACCCATTATATTGATCTAGACTCTTACCAACGACACTAGGCCTAAAAATGATAGTTTTGCCTCGAGGAGTAGGGCCAGTCATTTGGTTGATAAGATCGAGATCGTGTTGACCTGGCACATCTGTAATGTATATTGGACCACCGCTAACACATCTAGCAGCTGCATGGAAGCCAGAATAGTCATGAACGGTCTGAAACATATCCCAATCTGGGATAAGGTTGAGATGCTGGGTGAACAAAGCATTGTGGGCATTGGTGAAAACATGCCATGGGTGACTGGTTGGAATTTCGGGGAAAAAGTCATCAGAGTTCCGTACGAGAATTGGAGGTCTGTTCTGGGGCAATTGAGAATGAAAGAGAATTTGCGGAATTTGTGACATGCAAGAAATTGCTTTGACACTGAAGTGTCGAAGAGTTGAAAGGGTCCACGCATCTTGATACGCGGATATAAGATCACTACGATCTTCGGCAGACTCGAAGAGATCAAGCATAAATTGAGCACTGATTCATGTTAGCAAGAAATCAATAAGCTTTGGCTCACTTACTCAGTCTTGACCGCATCAACTCCACAAGATGAAAGAAACGAATAAAAGTCGTTATAGAACTGCCGAACATCTTCTTTGGCTACCACAGTCATTTTACCACCCAAAGGTAGGTTTCGTCTCTCGGAATCGCGGCGAATGACTTCGACTGTCTTGTAAGTCTCAGCAATTTTGCCATCTGGGGCAAGACCACCCCAATAGCCCAAAATCGCGTGCCATACAGCAACGTGCTGAATACTAGGCTGTTTCTGTCGGATGAGTGATATGGTGTGTTTCAAGCCATTTGGAAATGCTTCTTTTTCTGCCTCAAACTCAATCCAACCGTGTTGGAATTGACCATGTCCTTTATAGTCAATGGCCTGCCAATTATCGTCAATGATAAAGTTTGTGACGTTGATTTTGTTCTCTGCTAAAATATCGACTGCCTTGAGTATCTTATCTTCGGTCAGTCGTTGCCCAAGCGCATTCCATGTGCCTGTATAGTTGGTCAGTAAATCATTTAAATTATGTTGGGGGAGTGATTGAGTATACAATAGGTCAAGCCATCACACCAGTTTTCAACCCAAACCTTTGTTTTCTCATCCCCTTCTTCGAGCGCTTCGATCTCCTTTTGAGTTTGTCCAGACTCACTCTCGAGAGCCGCAACGACATCCCTAGCATGATACATGACTGCCGCGTTGGCCGACTCAAAGTCGTCTCCAAGTCCAACAAGGACATGAGCAGCGGACTCCTTGGGATTATCATTTCGAACCTGTCTGAATTAGAATCGTAATAGTCAAGTCTTCCAAAGTTCTAACATACTTCCAAGATAACATTGCCATCACTGTCACTTTTGAACAAAGTCATGACGTTATTTATACCACTTATAGCTAGTAAAACAATATGCTTGCCATCCGAGCTCAAAAAGGAACAAGTTACAGCCTCTTTATCGAGCTCAAAACGAGTTTTTCCCTGTCGGGGGGCCAGCCAGGGTGTCCAAATTCGAATCAAAGCAAACCATCTAGCTACATTAGCAAAGGTTGAGCTTTAGGTGATGACGAAGAGTCAGACCAACCTTGCCAATTTTTCTTGGCCCCAAGGGAGCCCAAACTTAATATCCTTTACAGTAGACTCTTTTCCAACAGCCCCTTCAATTGGGACTTGCACTGACCATAGAGTAGTACCTGGGGATTGACTTCGATAGTTCTTGACTTCTAGTGATGTATTCAAATCCTGAACATAATCGGATAAGTTACTTGAAATGTTCTCCTGGGAAGTGATTGTCTTTAAGACAATTCTCCCATCTCGCGTTCCCTGGTGGTCTTTTACAAGCTTCCAAGATTCGCTTGAGTTGCTTCGGAATTTAACTGTGAAATTCGTTGGGACGCGAGCGGGTAAAGAGGCTTTGAAGTATAATTGATGGAGCCCCAAAGGTGCCACGGTTTGCAAAATCTTTGGTTGAGAATCTGTCTTCTCTATAGACTCCATAACAGATTCCTCCCATTGGTCTCCATTGCTGCTATACAAAAGTAAAACTTCCCATGATTCTGTGGCACGACTTTCATCAACCTCTAGTAAAGCTGTAACGACTTTGATATGATCGGGAACAGTCGTCAGTTGGCCCAAAGGAGGATAAGTTGAGATGTACGCCTTCAAACTCGGATGGTCCGACGTGGGAGGGCCTTTTTGTTTTGGAATATACTTTGCTTGAAAGACTTCATTGCCATCTGCTCCACTGATGAATGTCTGAGCTTCAGCCATCTTTACTCAAAGGGTGGAATCAGTGTGATGTATCCTGTAGTAAGGTTGGGTTGAAGGAAGTAGCACATAGGATTGTTGTATAAAATTTAGGAGTCTCAAGAGAACGGAGGAAAACTAGGAAAGTCTTATAAACAGATGGAGAAGGAGTGAAGTGTGAAGTGTCAATGAATCGATTTTAATTTGTGGTACAGAGTTCCTTTTCAAACCCGTGACTATCTGTGTGAATCTGTTCTTTTTCTTCTGTACAACGTGGTTGGATGGATGAATGGTCTCAGTATATGTCATTCCAACTTGCAGTGTACGAATCTACTAGCTGCTGATGGATTATGGAGGTTGTTCTTCCGTGCCTCTGAATGTGGACACTAGAGAGCACGTGGAGATAAACACAGGCGCGGATGGAGAACCCCTGACTAGCGGCGGGTTGATCAATTTCTTGGCGGTCGGATAAACGTATACCGGATCGCCGTAAAATTATTTTGGCCCGCAAGAATTGCAAATGGGTGTTGAAGCAGGATATTTGTCGTAGAAGCCCTCGGTCGCGAGACCTTTCTGTTTACTCCGAGATTCTTCACGTATTCGTGAAATACTCCTATCTTTAGTCACGCAAGATGGCAACCACTTCTCTCCTTCGATATTCGGCTCGACCTGACCCTTATGTTTGCGCAAGATGCGCTTTCAGAGCCTCTCGAAATTCAAATAAAGCGTCGAGGAGATGGATTGGAATGAAATATCTAGCGAAAGCGGCAGATGCGCAAGTGGCGTGGGCCAAGAATGCTGCGGAAATCAAGACAGGGAAGAAGAAGAGCATGCTTTCAATTTTGGAGGAGCGAGGATATGTACATCAGATAACTGGGTAGGTACCCCTCCTTGGCTTCTTTGATGCGAGACGTTAACTTTTGCTTTAGCTCGAGAGACGAACTTGATCGTGCGATGACGGAAAACCGGCTTGGTGCGTATGTGGGTGTAGATCCTACGGCGCCTTCACTTCATGTTGGCCATTTACTACCTTTCATGTCCCTGTTCTGGATGTATATACATGGTTACCACACGGTTTCGTTGGTTGGAGGAGCTACTGCAAAAATCGGCGACCCGACTGATCGTTTGACGACGCGAGAGAAAATGAAGAGTACAACGAGGAATGAAAATATATTGAAGATGCATTATCAATTGAAAGGCATATGGTTAAACGTCGAGGCATATGGAAGAAAATATGGATATCAGTGGGAATGGGCATGGAGAAGAGGGCTGGTGAATAACCATCACTGGATGAATAAATTGACAGTAATGGAGCTTCTCCAAATTCTTGGCCCAGGCATGAGAATAGGTGCGATGATTGCCAAGGATACGTAAGTAAATTCCCTTTGCGCGTCTGTTGAAACCTGGCTAACATTTATAGTGTCAAGAATAAGATGAATAACGGCGATGGCATGTCTTATTCTGAGTTTTCATATCCTTTATTGCAATCGTGGGATTGGTGGCACATGTACAATACGAAAGGCATAACAATGCAGATTGGTGGCTCTGATCAGTACGGCAACATTACAGCTGGCATTGATGCTGTTAAATACATTTTAGCGAATCATCCTGATCCTGTAGTAAAGGAACAGCACCGAAAAGCGGTACCGCCTCTCGGATTTACAGTTCCTCTCTTAACCACATCTTCAGGAGCCAAGTTTGGAAAAAGTGCTGGAAATGCTCTTTGGCTGGACAAGGATATGATGAGCTCGTTCGATTTGTATGCGTACTTTCTTCGCACCTCAGATCAGGATGTAGAAAGATACCTTAAACTTTTCACATTCATGCCCATGGAGAAAATCAAAAAGATAATGGAAGAACACATGAAGGAGCCTCATACTCGAAAAGCTCAACACGCATTAGCACGAGATTTTCTAGAGCTGATTCATGGAGTTCCTGACGCCAAAGCGGCCGAGCTCAAACATCGACTTCTTTTCAGCAAATCTAGTACTTCGGCGAATGTGGACGAATTGCAGCGTGATTTGGAGAGCGTCGAAGGCACACTAACATCTAGCGAAACAAACACTGGCAATATCAACGCATCTAATAGACCAAAAGCAGACCTTAAACTACCACGTTCATTTGTCATGACTCGAAGTATTGCAAGAATCGTCGTCGCCGCGGGCCTTTGTGCCACAGCTTCCGAAGCCAATCGTTTGTGCGGTGCTTCCGGACTTTATGTCGGTGGATCCAGACCTTTGGGATACGTAGGCAAGGATGATGCATTAGTTTTTACACCGATTAAAACATGGAAAAACTCGGATACTCATCACTATATCATCGACGGTTCAATGCTTGTTCTTCGACGTGGAAAATCTAACATCCGAATCATCAAAATCGTTCCAGATGAAGAATACATTGCTGAAGGTTTATCATTCCCTGGAAATGAAGATTGGATTAAACAAAAGATGCCTAAAAAGCTGAACGAAGATGGCGAGATAATCGAGGAAGAGAAAAATCCAAATATCCTCAGCACCGGAGTAGATATATCAGATAGAGAAGAGATTAGACGACTGAGAAGAGAAAGGTCGCATGGGAAATCACAGCAGAGATGGCAAGATAGAGAGCCACGACGTCTTGAAAGAATGCAGCTGCTTCAAGCTGATCTGAGAGAGACAAGCCAACTTTCGTCGGAAAAGATTGATCTGGATAAGTTGGTCAAGAGGGTGAAGTCGGATGTTTCGGTTGATAAAGATCGATTGGTCAGGAAGATAGATTTTGATGAGCGTTCGAAATAGGAAGATTCCCATGAGGAGGATGAATCGAAAAGTTAGTGGAAATGTATAATTATGTATTGAAAAAAAAAAGATTATCCGCTCGATGACGATCTGTCTATGTCTTCTCATCATTATCGCTTTTGTGAGTGTGCTAGTTGGAAATGTTAAAATAACTCTCATGCGTTGGAGATTATCTCGGCTTGTTTGTTGCCCAATTGTAGAACAAATCTGGGTAAGGTGTTGTGAGACAATTTTGATAAAGAATTCTCATGGTCCTGAGAAGAATCATACGCAGTCACTGAATCCGAAAACCGCTTTCAAGTCCCTACACACAGCTTTGAATGATCTATAATATTTTCTATCTACTATTTGCACTCTCATAAACCTACAAGATCTCACGCAGAGCAAGTCATTCATAATTCTTTTGCGTGGGGTATTTGCTTCCGCCATCCATAATGCCCATTTTTTGCGTCTAACTCTAATTTGGCAATCCATTCCCATTGACAACCGCCACTTCACCCACTCCCTCCGCCTTCCCGTTCATAACAACCCCATTGAGAGTTCCTCGTTTGCTCGCTTTTCCATCCCGCACCTCCTCAGTCGTATCAACCAAAATCTCAAAAGCTTTCCGGATAAAACTTTCCTCCGCCTTGGGATTCGCACTCACGACTCGAATTACATATGCACCTCCCACCACACCGGCTGTGAGATAGATCTCGCCTCTCTTATTAATCAACTCGTATACTTCTTTCGTGAGACTATTCTGTGCCTCTGCACCTGCGTCTGTGGATTTAGGAACAATGTTCAGAACCGTGAGGGCGAAATTGGGTCCTGTAATGATGTTGAATAGATCTTCTCGTGTCTTGAGCAGACTGACGAGCAATTCCCCGAGCTTCACGTGTCTTCGAATATGTTCTTGCAAACCCTTGACTCCGTATGTTCTTAGGACAAACCAAATTTTCAAGCTTCGGAAGCGTCTTCCGAGAGGAATTTGCCAGTCCCGATAGTCGGTTACGAGTCCGCTCTCTGAAAATTCGTTGCGGAGATAACTTGGTGTTATGGAGAGTGCGTCGATCAAATCTTTGCGTTTCTTGACGTAGAGACATGAAGCGTCGAAATTTGTTAGAAGCCATTTGTGCATGTTCATATCGAACGAATGGAAATGTTGGAAGGACGACGTTAAATGATGGTATTCAGGGCAAACCAAAGCCGCACCTGCATAAGCAGCATCAACGTGAACCCAGATCTCGCCTGCAACATCCGGAGGTGCGTATTTTGAAATTACTGACGCGATAGATGCGAAGTCGTCAACTGCGCATGTAGATGTTGTACCCAAAGTCGAAGTTAGATAGAAGGGTTCCAATCCTTGAGATTTGCATTCTTTCAATACTTTCTCTAGATCATCACCCGTCATGGCGAAATCGTTGGATGCGAGTACTGGGATTGACCGAAATCTAACACCAGCTATTTGCGCCGCTTTCTGCGTGGAGCTGTGTGCCTGTGTGCTTCCTAGTGCAACTAGCTTACTCCTCTTGTATGCGATTGCATCCTCGAGTTCAACACCCGATAAACCTGCAGTGGTTTCACGAAGGTATTTATCGCGAGCAGCGACCATAACGGTAACAATAGCTTCCGAGGCTGATCCTTGGATAACACCACCACCGTGAGTTGTGGATAAATAACAGTCTGGGAGATTGAGCAGCTTGGCCAGCCAGTCCATTACAACAGTCTCTAATTCTGTCACAGCAGGGGAACAGATCCAGTTGAAAGCAGGAGCAGTAAAAGCTGCCGAGTATAGCTCTCCGAGCATTCCAGGGTATGTAGATGATGCGGGGAAGAAAGCCATGAAATTAGGTGATTGCCTTCATATATCAGTGTCCATCTTGAGGCTCAAATTTAGATATCGGACTCACCAATGTGTCAGACCAGGCATAATTTTAGTTTCAATGTCTTTCTGGATCTCTGCCCATGATTCACCCTCTTGTGGTGGACCATCTGGAAGAATTTTCTTCAGGTACCCAGGCTCAACATTTGAAACTACTCTTCGCTCCTGAATGTTATCATAATATTGAATGACTGCGTTGGTCAGTATATGATACTTCAGGTGGGAGAACAACAACCTACTCTCATCTATGGCCGACGTCGCCGCCTCTTTGAATTGCTTCGAATCCATTTTTATTGATAGGAAGTATGTACGTATGTACGTATGTGGAACGAGAAGAATGGAAAAATGCCACCGTTTATATAAAGTTCAAAATTTCGAAACCTTTTCATTCACTAAGGAAGAATCTTTCTCTATTCAAGATAATAATATCGCCACGATGTCTTTAAAAGGCGTAGCAGACCTTGTCTTGACATGTCAAAATGCATAAAAGCAATTGTGGGAGAATATCCCACCCACTTTGCAGGTAGCCGGGCAGCGGAATTTGCCCCGCATTTCTCAACCGGGTTCGGCTCACTGGACGGAGAAACTAGCACGACCGTATTTCATCACTTGAATACTTGTCAAACACTACACAGAATCAATTATATATATATAAAATGATTTCAAGTCAATAGCATCAAATTGGTCATCACTTGGTCTTTATTCGCGAAAGAAGGTATATTTAGGACATTGATACACCTCTATCTATATATAAGAGAATAAAAGGTTGCGCTATTGATCAATTGCGGCTAGTCCCCCCCCCCTCCGAAGATCTAGATAGAATGACAGTAGAGGAACAAGGGATCTACGGTCCGGATATACGCATTTTTGAATGTACCCGCCTCTGAGAAACCCGGATATTTAGGGGTATACCATTGGCATCTAGCATGTCGGACGGTATATCTATCTGCAAAGGACTGATCGAGATCCTGTTCATGTCAAACTCAGTAAAAACGCCGAAGATGCATCTTGGCAATCAAAACACTTTAGGAATTGCTTGAAAGAAGGCTTTTCACCATGAAGCAATGCAGATAGGGCTGGGCAACCGAACCCTACCCGGCGCTTTTTGCAGATCCGGGTATGCATTCTACCCGGAGAGCATACCCTACCAGCCTTGGAGATACCCGGGTAACCCGACCCGATACCCATCCCTGGATGCAGGGGTGCTGATAAAGATGTATTCCTTCGTAGACGACGGAATATGAAGATGTTGGCCTTTCCAAATCAAACAAAGTGTGTCAGTGTAACTCAAAATATTCACACCAGCTACAATACCAGTTACTACGCGTGAACCGAAACATGACAGTTAAACGTTCGAATGAAGGTGGTCTTCTAATGATTCAGGACTCAGAATTACTCGGGGTAGACACTTGGAGATTGCCAAGGTTATCGATCAAGATCAATTAATGTTGATTATTCTTTTGGTTTCCGTGAAAGTTAGCGGGATAACGAACCGCATTTAGAGGCTTCGAAATGCAGAGCAGGAACACCGAAATTTCAGGATGGAGGCATTTGTCACACCTTTCGGTATATCACCGAATTCGCTATATCGAATTGATCAGAAATAACCCTTCTCTGCCGTCGGCTTTTTCAAGTGGAGAATCTTACACCTATTCAAAGGGGAATGATTTGTACCTTGCTGCGCCGCTCAAAGGATTACGGTCCCAATTTTGCTTCCATTCAACCAAACGTATTCAGTTCTATACCCTGGGGGACTAGCGTCACAGGGACCTCACCAACAGTCAATTCATTACATTAAAATCTATACAGAATTGTCAATAGAGTTTCGCCATCTCTCCACACTCGATCGGAAATGAGTGATCAATGTCTGTTTCGCAGGATCTTGATACTAATCTTACGAAATCCTGCAATGGGAGTCCTAGTGCTGTCTAGGGGCGTGGTTCGGATCATTCCTGAGTGCTTTCCTCCAACCAGACAGACCATCTAGATGCAAGCAGCTTCTTGAGCGAAGTGTCTGAGAGGTTTATAATGTGGCAAGGCCTCATCGTTCTAGAAGTATCACTATCATCATCATTTTCATGTCTTTCTGCTCTCTTAACTTTTCGACCAATCGTCTTCACCTGTTGCTTGTTCATGTGTCTATGTCAAACATGAAGTCCTTTACTCCCCTGAACTTTGTTTTAATTGCATCCATAATACCGCAAGTATGGTCATGGGAAGTAGGCCATGGAGTCCAAACAAGTAGTGGCTTCGTACATGGATACGCAGCTTCGAACATCTTCGTAACTGAATATCTCGGCATTCCATATGCACAACCTCCAATTGGAGAGCTCAAATCCGCAGCTCCTCAAAAATATCTAGACAATACCTCCATAAATGGAACAGATTTCATATGTTCCGACTTTAATATGTTGACTCTGCGAGTTCATTGACTAAGCTGTTCGTACAAATGTTTCTGTATACAACAATCTACCTATTTGGAGATACAGATATTTTGGCGATTTTCCAGACATGCAGTCACGAGAAAACATCAACTCGGGCGCTTATCATGGAGCGGAGATATATCCTTTATTCGGCAACACGCCTCGCGGAGTTGCGCTTCCTAAACAAAGAGTTCGGGAGGTTGATTTGGGCCGGTACATGATGGAAGCTTGGGCGACTTTTTCAAAAGCTCCTTATAGGGGCCAGAGAAAACTTGGCTGGCCGATTTTTAGTCCAGGAGAAGATACTTTGATTTGTCTAGGCTTGGGGAATATAACTGCGCTTGATTTGTCAGGTTCGTCTGAGTACGATGCGGGATGTCCTTCTGTTTTTCCCGTCTAATATATCTGACTGTTTCTGGGCTACTTTAAAGAGGCGGATTTCAATTTGTACAACTATAGCAATCTATCTCAGTTAATCAAAAGTGAAGCAAATTCTTCTAGTGTATCAAGTCAAATTGATGACTGAAGTTTCAATATCTCAAGCGGAATGAATGTTTAAAGGCTCATTGCACGAAATTAAACTGGACATTGGAGCTCTAATATCCGACTACAATTCCGACAACCGAAGTCGTCATTTCATGAAACTGCGATGAGATTCAAAGATGTACGAATTCAAGTTGAACAATCGTTACAAAATGTCCAAATCTTCATCAGACATCACAAGTCAAGACTGTACGATTGTCTCAGCTATACTTGGACATTGAGAAGTTTGCAAAATCTATTGTTCAAAATGAAAAGCTACATTAACATTTGCACACATTTTATTGTCTGAATAGATCTTGGACATTCTATTCGCCGGAAATTTTCCAGATGTTCGAAAAATATCATAATGTAATCTAAAATTTCAAGGTAGGTCTATTATCTCAAAATCTCGCATAGTTGTCCAATCAAATTCCTCTAGCCTGACCCCAAAACCCAAATATCTCAAAACAAAAGAAATCTCTACGGCCTACGCCCAATCATTCTCACTTAGAGCTAGAAGGCTTATCTCTTAGCGACAATTCCCATCCACCAAGTTTCCTAGGAAGCCTCAACGAGAGTAATTTCACTGGACCCGAACTCGTCGGTTCTTGAACCTCATACGCATACTCCAAACCCGGTTCTAGTCCTCCCTCCATGACGTCAATTTCCTCCTCCGTTGGCAGTGCAGGCAACTGTGCAATCCATTTCGCGACATTATCCGCTGACGAAGATGTAGGACGCAGTGCCTCACGTTCCTTAATCAATGCATCCCTTCCATAGTTGTCCTCACATTTGCATATGCGTCTCTTTTCATACAGCGGACGCCTGGATCTCATTTCGCATTTGTCATTGGGACAACACCACCAACCATCCTGGAGTTTTATTGGATTTCGTTCTGCCTCTTTCCGTCCATCCGGCAGATATTTACCCTCGCTGGCGAAAATTGGACACAATCTTTCGCCGAGATCATGGGCACCAACGGGACATCCGGCATATGTACATTTCCACCATCCTTTAGGGAATATTCTGAATGCATCCTTAGAAATAAACTCTGGAGGCGGGCTACATTGAGGAACTATGCTGTAGATATCTCTGCGATCTCTTTCGACTTGTCTCAGGCGCTTTGCTTTTGCAGAGTTAGGGTCGATTGGTCGAGGAAGGACGCTTTGGTTGTTGACGTATGGAATTGTGTTGCTTTTTGGGATGTTATGTTGAGACATGACGAGGTTTAGAGACACTGATTTGTGCAGATATGAGGCAAGGAGAGGGTTAAACGGGACTCTGATGCTAGAATCGTTGCCTTTATTTGATATCTGGTAGATTTGTTGTTGTGCTTGAGAAGTATTGTGCTCGAAAAGAGGACATGAAGCAAAGAGGGATATCCGGAGCTATTTAACCACATTTTGATGGGTTATTTGGACGCCAAATGACTGTACAAAAGAACCACAATGACTCCAGGATGACTGAATAGCCCCGGAATGACTGCAGAATGGGATGTATCAAGAGCTGTAGTCCTGAAATGACTAGAGTGCGAGTACGGCGGCGCATAGTGACTAGTAACATCTGTAATGACTGTGGAATGGCCGTAGAATGACTGGAACGAGAATGATTTCTTCATGATGACTGAAAAAACATATCTCCAGGGCCAGTCATTTTCTCATCACATGACGCGACAAAATGACTCGAATAAGTGAATGCAATTCACAAGGCTGGCTGCGAAGCTGTATGCATGTTAATGTAGGATTGAAACTTGCACAATGAAGGGTTCTCATCTTGCGAATCGAGCCGAGAAGCCACTGTTTCTCGGAATCGAACTGCATATTATGACACTCGGTCTCGAACCTATTAGGCGAATGGCGCTTTAGTATTCAGGGCCAGATTGAACATTCAAGCACTAAGCTTTAAACAACTAAGAATGTAGTCGGATCGGAGAAGCATAAACCCCGCATTCGGTTGATTACTTAATCCAAAACGCGGGGAACACCAGGAATACCCATTCAAGCTACCCCTCATTATTACAAACCAAATTGCAGCTCACTTATAACTGTCTGATATCCCATTACCATAGACTCAACATCAATCAAAATATCATCATAAACTTTTGCGAACATCACTGCACACGAATATTAACAATGCCGTCAGGAAAAGCTACCGCAACAATCAACGGCCGTACCATTGCCGAGACAGATAACTGGGAGGTTGTAGAAGGAAATGTTTATGTACGTACCCAGCTTTTGAAGATCTGACATATCGCTAACAATACAGTTTCCACCATCGTAAGTTGGGCATTGTACCTAGTCTAAACAATGAATACTGATAATCCAGCTCGGTGAAACAAGCTATGCTCTCTAAGACAGACCATAGTACACATTGTCCTTGGAAGGGTGATGCATCCTACTATACCATCACGTTTGACAGTAAGCTACCTAACTTATGTGTTTATGAGCAAGAAAATGATTGACAAAGTACAGAAACGGAATTGAAGAATGCAGCTTGGTATTATGCAACTCCGTTCGACAAGGCTCAGAACATCAAAGATTATGTTGCTTTCTGTAAGAGCTTCTGTGAGTATGAAGATAGGATTTGCACGACTAACAAGCAACAGATAAAAACTTGGTTGATGTGAAGGCGGAGGAGAATTAGGAGACCTGGGTCTGAATCTGAGCATCAAGAACTTGTTGAAGGGGTGGGGCTTTACGGAGGAATCTCTTGCCAAGGATCAAACAATAAGTACACTGGGTAGCAGTATACGACGGTCTAGAACAGGTTTTAATAAGCTTTTTGGCTCGTCTCATGTAATGCAAATCCACACATGAAACGTATTTTGACAGTCAGAAGGCATGGAACAATTTGATTCGTAGTTTGCCTCCCAGTATTTAACAGATCACAACGACATCCTAATAACTCTACCAAGAATCGTAAAAATGCTACTTGCCCTCTTGGTAGCATATGTGGCTTGAGGGACCTCTGCCTCAAAGACCGAGTATGAACTCCTGAACCAAATGACAGCCCGGTATCAACCATACTATCAAGCTCTAGACTAGATATGCTGGATTGAGACATTGCACTACCAACTCATAGGGATCTTTGAAGTGAAGGAACATGCCATTTGAACTATACTTTGACCTTCTCGTGCGTTGAAGATGTATTGGCCATGATTGTAAAGGAGAAAAGCATCCTTGAGACCCGAACTATCTTCATTGACAATGTGGCAGATGTGCGATAGAGACGAGCCTGAAGTTTGCATGAACAATACAGCTCAACAAACTGAGTGAATGTGGATTAGAAATAGGTGAGGAGCATTGAGTGGTTTGATACCAGAATACAAATACAATTGTATGCTAGGAGCTTGGGCCCCGAAACCCCGAAGAAAAACACGCTGAACACGCTAAAGTCATTCCGCGACCACAAACGCGTCACCCCGCTCAGGGTATCTTTATCCCTATCACATCACAATTGATCCCACGACATAAAATATTCCAAGCAAATCTACAAAAAGGAATAATCATGGAGAACGCCCCGGAACAGTACGACGATACTAACCGCGCATTTCTTCAAGCATTATTAGCGTGTGGCACTCTGAATCTAGAAGAAGGCAAAGATTTACTCGCCCATATTTTCACAGTTCAAGATGGTGACTAGAGATTCCTCTTTGATATTCCTTCCTCAGAAACTGACATTTATCATATAGATGGAAGAGTTACTTCAGCAGATGATGTCACAAAGGATGACTTGAACTCCTACATATCCAAAGCAGCTGAAGCCCTCTCGCCGTTCGATTATGAGATTAGAAGCATGAGGCATCAGCGAACAAATGAACAAATCTGGGCTCTTGTCAACAGTGCCAGCGATCCCCTCACTCAGATTGCGACCACTTTCACAACGGAGGAGATGTTCTATATTAAGCGATTATTGGATGCTATGTTTGAATCATACAATACCAAGGGGAAGGAGGTCATGGCTATAACCAGTACACAGGCTATACATTCATCAGTTATTGGAGGCTCTGGTCGGCAGAGCATAGGCGACGCCGACATGCAGACAATAGATAACGGTGTAAGGAAAGTAGAAGCCGAGAAGGTATTGGAAGGTCTGGTAGCGCAGGGGTGGTTCGAACGGAGCGAACGAGGGTATTATTCTCTGTCACCTCGCGCAATTCTAGAGCTTCGAAGCTGGCTTGTCGATACATATAACGACTCGGACGATCCGGATGAGTGGCAGCGCATAAAAAACTGTGAAGCATGTAAAGGAATTGTTACGGTTGGCATGAGGTGTTCGAGGAGAGATTGCAATGTGCGACTACATAAGATCTGTCAACCTGCGTATTTTAGATCACGTCCTAATCAGAACTGTCCGAAATGCGAAACTGAGTGGGATGGAAAGCATTACGTTGGAGAGAAAGCGGTCACATCAACGGAAGATGACTTGAGAGAGAAGCGGAGAAGTGGTGCTTCCTCGCAAAGGAGAAGGGCCCCTGTTGAGGAGGAAGGAGAAGAGGGCGAAGAAGAGGGCGAAGAAGAGGATGAAGAGTAATGGAATCAAAAACAGGAAATATGGCGTTCATGGCGAACTATTACGATATCCCAAATGGTCAAAATACTTTGGATCGCTGGTGATACTTTGTGGAAGGATAGATGACAGGACAATTAAAATTTCATGCCTGCATCACTCATTGGTCAATATTCTAATGCAAGCATGCTTGGCGGACGCGATCTCGGTACCTAACTTGCGCAACACAAGTGTCAGCCTTCTTCTGAACGGAAGAAGCTTGCTTTTACATGACGTTTCTTTCGTCAGAATCCTTTGTGTTTTGTTACTCTAATTTCCATTGCAATGAAGCGATTTTCTTACAAACCTCTCGACCCGCTCGTTGACGGAAT
Organism: Botrytis tulipae; assembly: GCA_004786125.1. Lineage (NCBI taxonomy): Eukaryota > Fungi > Ascomycota > Leotiomycetes > Helotiales > Sclerotiniaceae > Botrytis > Botrytis tulipae. Next base: position 226,563 of record PQXH01000002.1, read on the forward strand.
TCGAGTAAGTGGTTAACTGATACCTTCGGGATCATGATTGCTAATGAGGAGCGTATAGCTTCTGCATTTATTGCCTGGTAATTGTACCCAGCAACCTCGTTGCTTTCTCAAGCATGCAATATTCGGGGAACGTCCAAAGTACAACGCTGTTTCCTATACCTGGGGCAATGAAGCTGATCAACAACCCATTGTTATTGATGACCGATCCTTTCTTGTAACGAAAAATCTGTACAAGGCCCTTATCTGTTTGCAGCAGCAAAGTGTTACAGAATACGTTTTCTGGGTCGATGCTATATGTATAAATCAAGACGACATTGCGGAGCGGAATCGTCAATTGACTATCATGCCTTATATTTACGAGCGCGCAAAGCTCGTGGTAATTTGGTTAAGAAACGACGAGCTTATATCACCACCTATTTGGCCAGACCCAGAGAAGATATCGCCATTTGAAATGTCAGGGCATACTCAGCAGTATAAAGATCAACGATCATTATTCAACTACTTGATGATCGTATGCTCAAATGAATATTGGAAGCGACTTTGGATTATCCAAGAGATTGGAAAAGCCAGAAAACTCACCATCTTTTTTGGGCAAGAACTGATAGACTGGCAACGATTTTTGGAAACTATCACCCTTGACTGGCCATACCCTGCATGGATCACGCAGGGAACAATGGAAGAAGACGCATTATCTCAAACGATTCCATGGAGCCTTTATTATCAACTACGAAACAAATATGATGGTGCTCATAAGCTGCAAAACCTTATGGCAACCCATCGACAAGCCTTGTGTAAAGAGCCAAGAGATAAAGTATACGGGTTGGTTGGTTTAGCTACAGATTGCTATGCTGGATTCCCTATGGATTATCGAAAAACACTCTACGAAGTCTGGAAGGATACAGTAATTTTTAGAAATTCCGATACTCGAGTTGACCAGAGTGATATTTTGAAGTTTGGTAAATTAGTTCGGGACTCTCTTGGCGGTCCCAATATAACGACAATGAAAGAAATTACGAATGACATCTTTTTGAAAATGCTTCAAAAGTCAAGCCTTGAACGACATCTGGAAGTTAACAACCCTACAGTGTTGAAAGTTCCGGCTCGTTTGGTGGGACGAATTGTACATTTGGGACCTTCATATGTACAAATCATGACTGAACTTTCGAAAACTGCAGATTGGAGATTGAGTATCCAGAATAATTTGCCAGACAGACTCCAGCCCAGCGTTCAAGAAGAGAGTGACCTCTTCTTAGAATTGCTAGAAGATTTGGATGAGACTGGCCTCAAAATTGTTTCGACATGTGGTTCTGATGTTTCCTGGCTTTGTCACCGTTTTCCAGGAGAGAACTCCGACCCGCTCGATAGATTTACTAAACGAGAGATTGGAAATGAGCCTCTGTTCGGCAACTCGTCTTTTCATTCATCTTCAGAAAGTTCTGAACCTCTTCTTCGGTCGCCAGTAAAGGGAGCACGTTTATTCCTCTTGAACAAATATGTCGGAAACTTTCTGGTATCGGATGCGCCTGCAAACATGGGTCTTGGACCATCAGCAGCTCATGTAGGCGACTACTTATGTGAGATTGATGGGATTGAAAAAGCCGCAGTCATAAGGAAAACGAAAACTAAATTAAGCTTCATCGGAACTGCTGGCTTAGCACAAAAACCACAAGATGCACGAAAAAGTAAAAATTCTACACTCAAAGAAACCTCTTCCCCATTCGGCCTGCCAAAGTTCGGGAATTCGACGTCGGACGAAATGGTAGATTTGTACCTCCATGTACCGTTGGCATACCAGCTCTTGGATTAGCTTGGTCTTTATCTGGTCAAAATACCTCCAGTGTAGAGCTTCTCTATGGACGAAATTGATATTGGACAACCAAGGAGTGAGATGGTTTGAAGCATTGAGTCGCCATTGAGTGAGTTGAATGTGCATAATCGAGAATATTACCATAGGTGATATGAAACTCGGGATTTATACAATTCGATTTCCATAACATACACACTATCAGAACCGCTCATTTCTCAAAGTTCTTACGAATGCCAATACTACAAGTTAGGATACATTCCTAACCTCATCAATGAAGCTGTCAATCCTCGTTCCGTGAAAGCATATTGATATAAGAATTACACATTGTCAAGACAAGCGAAGCAATTCTATTGAAGCTGGAATATTAGATGAAAAATTGAAGTTCCCTTCTCAATATCAATAGTGCTACCAGGTAGTTATCTAATATGCTAAATGTAAGCTTATGTATGTAATATCTTCGGTAGGCGTGAAGACGATGGCCCGCAAAGTTCCCGACGGGACCCCATAATTAGCCGATGCATCAAAATCCATGTCAATTAGCATGAGAGCTTAAAAACCCGAATCCGAAAGCACCACCAAGTTGAATCATTCAACTTGAATGGAAGAAGGAGGAAGAGACAAGAGGAAGAAGTTAGAAGAAAAGTCTATGTGTGGTGATTTCGGAGCGCAAGCTCGGTGGTTCGAGCCCACCCACCCACTGAACCTACGAATAATAAACCCCACACTCAAGCCTCCCCCTTCCTTTAAACCTCAAAAAAGAAACCACTTCGGCGTTCTACAACCAACAACCACCACCTTCATGAACGGAAAACAGAAAAAAAACCAAAATGAAACAGAATAATTGTTTCTCCCTCGGGTGGGCTCGAACCACCAACCTCTCGATCACGTGATCAGAGACTAGTCATGAATAACAGTCGAACGCGCTAGCCAATTGCGCCACGAGGGATGTTTGTTGTTGGGGAGACAATAGTTTTATTATCATATGTTGCAATCAATGATGGATAGCTCACATATGAACAACGAAATCCCTAGATGTGATAAATTCATTGGAGCAAGATCCCTCAATAAAATCAAGACACGATACTGAATAGTATACATGTATTTTCTATAAAATATAATAAGCAAGCCCTTGATGAACAAACACAACATAAAAATACACTCAAGAACCAAAATCCAAAAAAGCTATCTCATCAAACAATAATCTCACCCAACAAATCACCAAACATCTAACAAGCACCCGCAGCCAATTCCCCAACCATAAATCCCAATCCATTAGCAACTGCACTCACACCACCTGTCGTTACAGCCGAAACAGCTTTAAACGCGCCTTTGATCGCAAGACTGAGCACGCTGTCCACTTTGCATTCATTCCCCCTTTCCACGGTAAAAACAACGGTATCTCTATCTTCCCAATCCAGCATTGCCTGTTGCGCAACCTGCACTTGGACTTTGATTTTTTTGGGAAAGGGAAGCGTATGTGTCGCTTCTGCGAGGATTTTGCTTCCGGAAGGCCATGCTTTTTCATCTAAAATTACTCATCAATTATTCAGTTCTCTTTTCTTTTCATCAAAGTCTTGCAAGGGCATAGTTACCACTGATTTTATCCTTGGCCCATAACGCAGGAAGCATTTTCTCCGCCACCAAATCCGCAACTTGGTTGATCCGATCAGCTTCATAATACGGATCTCCCTCTTTCTCCATCCGATTCATCGCATATGTCATCTTGTAATCTTTGCTTCCGATTTTATATCCTTCCCCATCAGCAGCATTACCCTTATAGTGATCTTTCAACCACAAGAAAGCATTTTTAACCTGTTCCTGCACTCCATGATCATTCTTGATATCGTAATTCTGCTTCCCCAGAAACGGAATACTCTGCATCGTACTCGAAGTCGTCACAATCGTGCGACGAATCTGTCGCGAGTTTCTCGTGCAGTAGTACTTCGCACTACATTTGACATACATCTTTTCTCCATAATCGTGTTTCCAGAACGAGGCAGAGTTGTTGTAGCAGCGCATGGGCGCGCCTCCCAAATCGGCATATCCAGTAACGAACGTCTTGTCATCTCCCCTTTCCGTGAGTCCCCAAACTTCAAACGGCTTTTTGTCCAGTGTGCCGGTTATGGGTTTTCCTTCGGTACCCGAAGTCCAGTCTATGGGATGATTTTGGTCGCCGGGGTTGGAGGCATAGGCTTCGTCGAATTGTTCGCCTTTGATAGAATCGTCGTAGTTTTTGAAGTACCAGAGTTCGTCGTCTCGACCGTTTGGCGTGGCGTCGTTGCTTTTCACGTATTTGAAGCAGGTTGTGAGAAAAACTGCTTCGTCTAGGCGTTCGTCTTCTCGTGGCAGAAGTGGGCTGCCCAGTACTAGTGGTGCGACGGCTAGGAGAAATGTTGCAAATCCTGAGAGATGCATTATGGTAGCAAGATGTATGATGCTAATAAGTGAAATTTAAAGAGAGACTCAAGTGATCGAGGTGTAAAGAGTTGAAGCCGAAGGAACTTGTGTGGATGAACAAAAAGGCAATGGAGCTCTCTCTCATTATATACCGCCCGCATCAGAACCAAATAAGTGTCCTCAGTTGCTCAAAAATGCGATAGGATGCTCAGACTTTGGATCTTACAGCCAGGAACATGGAAAGATTGTAACTCCAAATCATGCAATTACTTCTGTCCACACAATATGCACCATAGCAAATGCAAGCCCGAAAGACGGCGACCTCAGGAAATTACGAAGTAGTGAGCTTACTTGGCAAGAGGTTATTTCCTCTACACATCATAGCATCTGAATATGCTATACGTACCGAGTAGGAGTGTGTTGATGGGTATTCTCCGAAGACTCTGCTACTGTTGAAGCTTAGCTTTACACAAGCCCCTTTGTAATCAAGCGTTAGTTCTTTTCGCATCTGGTAGGTATAAAGTAAGGTACGATATCTTACTCTTTAGTTTTCCCATTCTTCTTGGACATCAGATGTTGTAATTAGCAGTTGTCAACTCAGCTACGCCAAACATCTCTTGCTGAGACATCTTTGTGGGAACTCCCACTACAGCATATCCCAAAAGCCGAATTGTAGGACTACCAAATGAATTGGAAATTGGTTTGAATGAAAAAATTATCTCATATTGACCAATCACTATAATCGGTGGCCCAAATTCATTCAATTCTTACTCTATTCTGCTGACAGCATAATATCCACAAGGCTCGTCGATCAGAATTCTTTGTCATCGGGCTTCATTTGAGATTCCTCTACCCAGATCGATTAATCACCGAGGAGTTCGCTTTTCTCTACTTACAGATAGTTCGAGTTCCGAGAGAAGTTTGAAGTGAATGAGAATATGAAGGATTGCTTCGAGTCAGTATGTATCTCAGCATTGGGATATGTGTCTGGTAAATCTGGTATCTCTAGTACATTTCGCTGGCAATTGTGATCAAAATAGCTAAAAAGGTGTGCTTGATCCATCATTTAATGCAGATGTATAGATTGAAGTCTTTCGGAGGTACCGATTCGTTGCTGACCACGATATCTTGGCGTACATGATGCCAAGGTAAACACCAACGTTCATTTGCCGAGGACTTCTGTATGAGTTTTTGCTTTGTGAAAATTTCCGGCTTCGAGAGGTGTCTCTATCGATGGTCAAAGTTGACTTTATACTTGAGAAATACAGAAGCTGTATACTCATTGAAGCCTCTTTGTCAATGGCTGGACAAACTGCATTTCCATCCTGATAATTTCTGTAAAAATTTGTAGATCTCTTCCACAAGCCCTCTTTCACCTCATCAAGAGTCTATGGGGAAACCCCACTGAAAACCTCTGGGAACCACTAGTGTATAGTCTTTAATCCCGAACCAGATTCCGACTACATGACCGCATTGCCTGCCAAAAATCCACTTTAAGCCAGTCCACTCCCGGGACTTTGTGGAGTTGAAAGAGAAGAAGTTTAACCTATACATGAGGCAATATACCTGGAAGAATGAGTTCTTCTAACAATTCTGAAGATGCTTTGCTGCAGTCTTTTAAAGAAAGTTGACTATTGCAGTGTATACAGGCTTGCAAATCAGACTCTCGTCGTACCTATTAACAAGTTTAGCAATGAAGATGAGGATTGAACCATATACAAAGTCTTCTTTAGGCACTTGCGATCGACCACATCGTCCAATTCTGCGGCTTCTCATGGCACCTTCCTCCCTCCCATTGGAATCCATCGAAAATATTTAGAATGTAGGCAAAGATGTAAATACAGCACCGTTCATCCATGGATAAAAGTTTCCTGAAAATCAAGCAATTGCATCATACTCTTTAACATATCGAACGTTGACGAACAACTACGAATTCCATCGTAGAACATTTGATTACTCCAAATCAAGATGGCCTCAGAAAACCATGCGGAAAACAGTGAAGAACATCGTTCTGCCATCATTGCTTACGAAGAGCATCCAGATAAATTCTACCATTGTCCATTATGCCTTGTGAGATGCACGAAAACAAAGGATAGTATTGTTGCTGCTGATATTGTATTTGCAGGGATCAGGACGCATTCCCCGCAGAATAAACGACACTGCAGAAAGGTCCATCGCCTCAGTTGACGGAAAACAACCTGGACAGAGAAGAAGTGAAGTTAGAGCGATTGAAATTTTGTGGGCCAGACTGAACGACGAGGAGAAACGCGAGTTTGAAAACAAGCGTGAGGATGAGAAGAGAGAAAGTCTGGACGCAATCAATGCAATTGCGCAGAGCATCACAACTGAAAGCAAAGGGTTTGGAGATGGAAAAGAGAGACGCGAGGCTAAAATAAAGAAATACGTTCGGGTTACCCCTAGTGGAGGAAACGAACTGAAACACGAGGAAAAAAGGGCTTTGAAAGGAATGAACAAAAGCATGGATGCGGCTACTTTGGAACAGAATGATGATCATAAACAAAAAATACTCTCGGATAGAATCAAACAAGTCGAAGAGAATGCTGCTGAATTGCAAACGATCCGGGATGAAGATCAAGGACTCGAGGAGAGGATGAATCAGATCATGGTGACTGACGGTGCCGAGAGCTTAGAAGAACTCGAAATCATGAACAAGTTTTATGAGCAGCAAATCAACAGACTTCAGAATATGAACAGAAGATACAGGGAGAGAAAAGAACTTGGGGAGAGGATAAACAGAGCTGTTGATGTTGATGCTGGAGGTGGAAAACAGCCGAAAGACTTACAGAAATTAGATGATTACAAGATCGAAGAACTTGGAGATGGGGAAAGCAATTATATGGACCCGGTGGAAAGCCGTGCGGATCGTAAGAAAGGAACCGAGGATGAAAAGAAGGAGAATAATTAATACAAAGAGCTTCGTGCATTGTGAGAGAAAAGTTCATCAGTTGTATGAGAGAAAAAACGGGAATAATTGCGAGGTAAAAGGATGGGATTTGGGTACAAGGCAAGCGAGGTAGAAAGCATCGTAGATTGACATAAAGGAATTGAGCAGTTTCTGGAGACAGAGCTGGTGAAAGCTTCGCAATATAATTCCTAGCCAATCGAAAGTCCAACGCCCGTCCTATACTGATATCTTTGTTGAAAATCATTGTCTCAGCTAATCATTTACACACCTTGAAAGCAAAGTGAACGCAAAGAAAATACATTCAAAATCGAAGACCACAACTTAAGTTCACAGCCCAGTCTGCGAAATTTCTTCTCTATCACTAGTTATAATCGGGCTATATCTTATTCAGCCGACCGACCTACAGACACCATCTCCTTTCTCCCATCATCGTCGATTCCAAAAGTTGCATGTTTGTGGACCTGGAGAAGATTACGGCTCTCATCTTGGAGGAAGGTATTAGATTTTATTGTTTCTCGACGATCAATCCGGTTGCGGGTTTAAGATCACTTGTTGGTCCCCTGAGATTTAAAACAGTGACGCGAATACTTCCATTCCATAGTCTGTCTGACTAGTGGTAAATCAGTAGTTAAATATTCCCCTAATATTTGATGCGGGGGGCTAACGGAACATTTGGATGTTCTAGTTTCTGGAACGAGTAACAAGGTGCAGTCCGACTAATTCGGAAGGATGGGACTGTTACTTGACTCTACCACACTGGATGTAGGAGATCTGGTATAAACCTGAATAAGCGTATAAATCGAACTCAGATATGTTGTTGTTTTTGATTCTGCCATATCCCCTGGAAGAAAGCTGACAGTAACCGGAACAGAAGATACGGAGAAAGACTGGGCACTCGATTTGAAACTGGTTGCAGATGCTGGAGCTGGACTCGTAGATATTGGGGATGTAGAAACGATCAGTGTAGCTACCGTAGGGGCTAATTCGATGAAGAATCCAGAATTCGATAAACTGGATGTGCTGACAAGCGATTGAATGTCACTGCTGAAGATCTTATCTGGTGGTGATGATGAGGATGCTAAATCAGTCAAATAGGAAGCTGTAGTGGTAGAAATCCCCAACGTTGAATTAACTATCTCAATTGTTGATGAGCAGGAGGTGTGGCTCACTCCGGGATTTGGTTCTGTGTTAACCTGAGCTGTACTAGAGTTCGTTGTAAAGATGTCATATCCAGACAGAGTCTCTGAACTCTCAATCGTACTGGATGCGACTGAAAATTCTACACTGCTGGCGGGTTCAATGCCACTGAGGCTTGTGCCAAGTGAGATAATAGTGGATGATGCCGCAGTTTCGATAATACTAGGCACATCACTCGGTTTTGCGGAGGGCACAGTATCAGTAGCTGCTATCGGGGTCTCAGATTGATATAAAGTTGTAGTATTAGACTCTGTTGTAGAGCTCTGCAGTGTAATAGTTGCTATAGAGTCTGATGGAGGTGAACCATTTCCTGATCCCGAGGCACTTGGGGATGAACCACTTCCACTAGTTCCTGAAGAGGCAGGTGAAGGAACTGTTGTAATTGGCTCAAAACTGCTTGGATCAGGTGAAGGAACTGACGGAACGACAGATGAGTTTGAAGTTGAGGGGTTGGTTGGAACGGTAGACAGAGTTGCTACAATTGTGGAGAAGGTTTCTGATCCAGGTAAAGGTGTTGTACTAGAAGTCCCCTTAAAACTTTCAGATATGAGTAGAGTTGTGATGCTAGATTCTGTTGTGAAGATAGGAGTGGAAGAAATTAAAGACTCAATGCCACTAGATACAATACTGGAAGTGGCGGAAGGTGTAATACCACTGAGTTCAGCAGAAGACGATGGCGATTCCGTCGGTATAACAGATATTCCAGTTTCAGAAGGAGTTAGTACTGTAGAGTTAGATGTAGATAGAGCAACTGGGAGCACAGAAGTGCTAGTACTAATCAAGATTGATGGAGAGACCAAAGAAGTGGATTGTGAAGTACTCAGAAAGACTTCAGAAGTAACCGTGTTGGTGGATGATGGAGTAGAAGCAGAAGCCGAGGTTCCAGATCCAAATCCAGATATAGTACTTTCAGACCCGCTCAAAGGGAATGTAATGGTGGTAGTGGTAGTGCTAGGTGGTAATAAAGCGGCAATCCATTCGATCGTGGTACTGGTAGCGCGGGGATTTGACTCAGAGGGCAGAGCCTGAGACACATCTGAGGAACTTAATCCTGGATCAGGCGTTCCCGTTATATTGATGGGTTCTGATAGCTCTGTGGGGATAGCAAAAATAAAAGGAGAAGATGCAACGCCAGTTCGAGTTGTAATCTCCGCAAATGATAATGCAGTGGTACTTTCTGCAGGATCAAGCACGGATGCAGTAGAATCTGGTGATAATGATGGGCTAATTTGCGATACAGCTTGAGCGAGTATGAAAGGTACTGAGTCACAAGCAAAGAAAAATAGGAATATGGAATATGTGATGTACATATTTCATTACGGAGCAGTGCAAATGGATGAATAAGTTACGTATGTTATCGCCGTCAATAGCTTGACTGGCTATACTGTGACTGTGATACTCACAACTTTGAAAATCGCTGTCTACGAGAATTAGGAAGATTTGACTCGGGAGTTATAACAAATCTTTCTGGCCATAGTGAATTTGAAAAATCGTGTCACCAAATCATGATATTAATCTAACCGAGCTAGCCTGGAGAGAATCCTGACAACTCCACAGAACAATTGTTTTCCGAGCGATCTCAATTATCGATGTTGATTAGTATATCGAACTTTCGATCACCAATCCAGTATAGTTCATTGAACTTTCAATAATCAGATTGAATTAGTATAACGGGATTCAATTATTACTTTTCTTTGCAATTGATCGAAGATATCAACTCGAAATTTGGGATAGATCTTCTTACCTATTGTTCTGGAGCGTGTTCATTTGCCATAAGAATAAGAAAAACTACACAACGGAACCGAAATGATAGCACACGAGTGAAGCATCAATTAACCTTCCCGTTATGCAAGGGGTTCCGTGTTGACATTCAAGGTCGGAGATGAAGACTGTAATCTCAGTTCTATTCTACCTTCTTGTCGGTGAGCAGAAAACAAACGGGATATTGGTCTAAAGTTGCATGAATGAGTTTACACGGCGACCGTAACATAACCTATCAGTTCGTTTAGCTACCAGGTACCTACATATAGCCCACCAACCAAACAACTTTTCGATTAATAAGAATTTTCAGGAGTTTGCTTATTCATGATGATCTTACGAGGGAGGCTGGTTAAGCCTATTTTTGTTCAAGACAAATAGAAATACAATGTTGGTGAATGCCACAAGACAACGCTTCCAGGGCGGATGGAGTAGTCGAAGCAGTCTAGAAGGCAGAGATCATCAAAAGGGGGCGCGGGCTGTACGAAGTACTTGTAAATCTCCACATGTTGTGTAACTTTCCAGTCGGTCAAATCCTCGAGATCATCGTTGGCCCGCTTCAGCTACGAATTATTGGATTCACTGAGATTCTAAGACTTAAAGAATTTTCACAATACGAGTTCAACTTGTACGTACCAGTTATACGCAGCCTGCTTCTGTTTGCTAAAATAGATCGGATGCCAAGCCCCCCTGTCAAGTTATTCTCAGGGTCGTAAGCTCAGGGGGCCGTGAAACCCCCTACACTGACTGGGGACGAACTCCACTAAATGACGACTTACAGGGTTGAGATTCCATCTAGGCCCATAAATATCCCCAAACAAACAAGAACATCCCGTAATCTCTTGCATCAACTGAAATTTTTGCTTCCTATGATACGAATAATGAGGAAAGTTCCTTTCGTACTTCGTACTGATCTCCCCAATCACAATGGTTTTCGATCAATCATGCCACAAACAGAGTAATAATCTAGTGAATATTGACAGCCTTAAGCCAGCCACTACCATGGGTGGGCGTAGTAGGGCTGGGGTCAAATGTTAGTCGTTGGTTGTAGGATTCGTACATGTAACACGAAAAGTGGCTAGGTATTAAATTGCGGCTGTGTGTTGGTTACATTGATAAAGTGTTACTTATAAGTTCATCATGCCATCACCAGTCGTTCCCTCCTCATTCTTCATTCTTCAAACATACAATCTTTCCAGCGTTTAGATTTCCTATCAAAAAATAATCTCAATTTCATCATGCGTTCCTCAACTGTCGCTTTCGCCGTTACCTTGGCCTTGGCCAACTCCGCATCAGTTCTAGCTGCTGGTGGTTCTGCAGCTACAATCACCTATGCTTCTCCTACCATTCTCCAAACCGGAGACAGCGAAGATATCAGCATTAGCTCGACCACTGCCAGTGTGGATGCTACCAGCACATCATTGTCTGCCCTGGTCCCAATAACCTCTGTTACCTCCGTTCCGGAAAGCAGTACTTTGTCAGCGTATGAATCCTCCTTCACCTCCTATTCCATAAACTTTATCTCCTCCCACAAACCATCTGGATCAGTATACTCATCCGGTTCTGTGTCCAGTTCCATTGTCTCCGGCAAGCCAGGCGTCTATTCTAACTCCACAATCATTTCTACCGCAACTGCCTCTGTCTCCAGCGCCGGCACATCTACCGCTACCGCTGTCACTGAAGTACCTGGAGCCACCAAAAGTTCCAGCAAGAGTGGAGCTGCGACAAGTGCAAGTTCGAGCGCGAGCGCCTCTTCATCGAGCTCTGCTGCTGGTGCTTTGTCGATGAATGGAGCATCTTGGAGTGTTGGAAGTCTTATGCTTGGTGGAATGGCTGTTGTCTTTGGTTTCTTCTAGTTGCATTGCAACATTTAATTGAGTTCACGATGAGATAATTGTATGATGGTTTATGTATGGGATCTTCGAATCAGGGCATGGAAACTGGAATGGGAGTTTAATAAGAGAGGTTATTGAATTTGAGCTTGGCATTTTGTATACCGGTACAACATCTTTGGATTTAATATTCTGATCCTACCCGATGTTGAACGCATGCATTCACTGAGGTCATAGATACCAGGCTGTATTAATATTAAATGAAAACTAAGCTGGCTTCTTGATTGACTTTATTCTTGCAGTGTGTGCATCTCAACGTGAGTCTTTGACTGTAATCGCTTTAGATTATCAATCGTCACTTGCTAATTTGTACTGGATTTTAATCGAAACTAATCCCACCATTGTTTTAATTTCATTATCCTGACCAAAGGTGTCTTCTCTTACACAACTCACAGCACTTCCTTCATCACCTATCTCAACAGGTCTCCAGAATCTAGCTCCGCTCGTCCACATTGTGTTCACATAAACTTAATAGTGAAGGAGATAAGCTGCACAAGTAAGCCAGACAACAATCATTGCGGCATGAATGGTGTCTCAGGAAGCTAAATTGTCGAAAGACGTACTTGATAACCACTGGAAGAATTCATCAAAACTGTAATATGGAGTACAAGGAGCGCCTCAGTAACTCTTCTCCGTAGAATTCCTCACACTCAACTAAGCTCATATACAAAGCCTAAACCTGAAGTTTCTGTGATATATGACCAGCGAACCTTACGCATGCCTTCAAAGCTGAGGGCATGATGAACGATATATGCATCAGCCGATGGACTGTAGATTATCTCCTTTATGTAGCACAGATCAATGATCTAACTGTACAGGCCGATTCGATAATCGTGCTCGGAGATCAAGATAGGGGTACTTGAACGATCTTTTGGATGATGCTACCGCAGAACTTAAGAAGGTTGTGGCCTGAAACTTTGAGCAGCACTTTGTAACTGACACGAGGGTCAAAATTTGATATTCGCTTACATAAAGGTTCATAATGAATAGTTTCGCATGATAAGACGTGCCCTGGTTGAGTGGTTAACTTGTGCCACGGAGTGTAGTTTTCTCCAAAAATTTATGGCAAACTTTATCAGATTTCTCAATATCCATTCAATGCAAAGCACACATCACGTCTCCTACTTGTCAACTATTTATGATATGGCCAACCAAGTCAGAGTTGATGCTAATGACCACCTATTGTGGCCAGCAGAATTTTTCTGACAACCGACAAGTAGAGTGTCTTTTTCATCAACAAGTCTATACAAGCCACTTAGTGATTGCCATCAAGCATAGTGCAATTCGAGTCAAGTCAAGTCGCTCAACTCACAGCAACAATTGTCAGGTTTCTGGTGTATTATATCGACCTCCTATCAAAGCAAGCCGCTATGAATTGATTCCTAAATTATCTTGATCTCTGAGATTCACTGCTCACTCTTCGGTGTATTTCCAAATTTGTGAATGGTTTGCCCGGTATCTGCTAGATTCAAAAGCCGGTTCATCGTGGTACTAAAATTCTATCTTGGATATCATAGAGACAAAACCATACTATCATATACATCTTATGAAGTAAAAGAATGATCAAAATCCTATTGCATCCCTCCACTCAGCATAATTGAACCAAGCGATATCTGAGATCCGCTGCTTTCGCCAGATAAGAAGATATTTATAATGCCGATATTCATCTAATCCAAACACATGAAAGAAATTCCAGTAATGAAACCATGGCTGATGATCATCAAGGCGTGATTTAAAGTCTTCCCTCATGACTTCAAGAGCTTCCTCATTCCTATAATCCACAACCCCGAACCGTAACAACGACTTTACTGTACGGCAAACCGATGCACCAGTACCAGAACAATTGCTGCCGTATGACTGGATTAGTTCTACGATTCTTTCCATCCATACTCTAGTGAATATAAAACAACTTTCGAAGTGATTGGGATAGCCGTACTAGGTATATCGCGAAGAACCTTGGAAAGTTGAGTGATTGAATTCAATCAAACTAGCGCGAATCCGAAAACTATCAGTACCGTACGGATCTTAATTACGTAACGTGCACACCGTGTTGGGAATTCAAGATGTCTCCTGTCGGCTAGAGAACAATCTACCTCATCGGTGATAACATTATATATATCACACGAAGAGTTCTAAAAGCCCATCGAACTCCGAAAAGCACAAACTAAAAATCATCAGAGCCTGTACGACATGGAATATCAGCCTCCAAAGTACCAAGAAATACTGACGACGACCGAAACTGAAGAAAGCCAAAAGATTCTTCACCGAAAATTCATTTTACATTCCGAAATCATGAAGTCACCTGGAAATCGAGAACAAGTTAACTGCGGCGAATTAATCCCAAAGTCTACCAGATCTACAGACATTCAAACTCCTGGTATCCAGTCCATCGTTGAGCGCCAGGATGGTGTGTCTAACTCCGACTATTGTGTAGATGACACTATCGAGACAAAGACTCGCCAAGTTACCATCAACGATCTTTCACACGATATTCTCCTGAACTTATTCGACGAACTTAATTCATGTATGGTTGTTTGTTTAGGGCTTACTTGTCGCCGCTTCTATGCTTCTTGCAAGATTTATCACCCGAAGCCCTTTAGCTTAGCTTCATATGTTGATCAAAATTACAATCAAGACCTACCCGTAGACTTTTGCTATTTATTGGCCTGTTGTCAGTTTTCCAACAAAGCCACTTTCACTCCCATGTATAGCAAAGTTAGAGATCGGTATCGAGAATCAACCATTCAAACCATCTGTAGGGAGTGGTATCCTGGTCATGGAAAGCACTTGGCCGACTTGATCGAAAGCTGGCAGGGACTCCGTCATTATCGGAAGACTTGGCTGGATATTGGGAGATACCCTCATACATTCTTTCTTCCAAGGTATCTTTTGATATCTGCCTACAATCCCAGTAATGAGAATTGTAAGGCAAAGCTGGCTCTTCAACATAGATATAGAGACCACTTTCTCCATGTACCTCTGCATGGTGATTCCTATGATTTACATACAAGGTCGTACCGAGAATCTCTAGGTTTACCAAGGCTTGCTCTACCAAATCCTCGCCAAATGGAACCTCGAGCTTGGTTCCTTGAATCAAAAGAGACAATCTTAAGGGACAGATACAATCACGCGCGGCAGAGGGGATGGGTATCTTACTGGAGAGACCATACCGTTTGGAAAGGCTGTGAAGATTGGCTCGAACAGGAATTATTTGATTTCTTCTCTGAATGGAGGGAAATGATGGGCTTGTAAAGATAGGAAGAAGGAGTCGTGCTAGGGAAGGTTGACGACCACGCAAAGAGACTGCCTAATCTAAAGTAAAATGCTTTATATGATGACCACTCATAGGAGAAAGGCTTTGGTTCGGAAAAGTACATGGTCATCCAGACAATGCAGTTATCCATTTGCATAATACAAATGTCAGAATTTAACAACCTCCATTCCGAAATGATATCAAAATCATAACAAAAACCAAAGTCATCTCTATTTCCCGCCTAAATTACAACAATATTAGAATACAAAGTGATCAGAAATACATGGTTCCCTCCTATTTCTGCCCCCAAAGAATGATAGTTGAAGCGTTCTCGTTGATTTTACACATCTCTGTCTTCTCCGACAGGCCCTTTTCTTCGGATCTAGCCCTAGCTCCGCAACGCAACCAAGGTAGTAGCGATATTTGATCTCTTGATCAAAAAAGATAATCAAATATTCAACTGTTGCGGTTTACAAAACCAGGTATGTTCTTCACTCTTCACCGGCATAATGCATATCCATTCTTCAGGGATTGGATCTACTCTGTTCAAAGCCCAAAGCACAGGACTAGGTGTCGAAATGTTGAGATTGAAAGTCACAAAGGTGTCTCTGAGAGCACCGTAAGAGGGAACACACATCCAATCATCTATTTTTTCAATCTCGTCGGCTAGATGACCCCATGATTCAGCAAGGCAGTTACGAGAAGAAATGGGGAAAGATTCTTACTGAAGGAGGATATTTCATTAAACAGTTCAAGAGCGCAGTTCTTGTCGTCGGAAATTGTGTGATTCTTTTGATGATTTCTGTTTCCCCACTATTCGGCATGTAAGCTTTAAGACATGTAAAGGTTGATCGCATATATTATTCGATATCTTTGGCGCAAATATAATATTGAGCAGGGGAACGAATGTATGCATGTACTTACACCGGCGAGATTCAAAGTGAACCTTAGACGGCCATCTTCGATTTCGTCCCACTGACAGCAATTCGTATAAGCTTCAGCACTGGTAGCAACAGCGGTGTTTGTTAGAAAGGTCTCTGAGGGAGCGGCACGGGAGACAAGCTCGTGAGCTTTGGTGGGCGTATCAACATTGGGATCTACGGCTGGTATAGCATGAGCTGATTCCATGGATGCTGCTGTGAGCAAAAGTGCCACTAAAATTTTGAGTGAATTGGTACCCATGGTGATTGTTGAAAGCGATTTTTGAAGACACTGCTCAGGGAAAAATCAAGAGGCCTTTGGAGTGACCTTTAAAATATTTTGTCTGATAACGATTGAGATATTGAGTGGAACTGCTGAGCCCTTTATTTATCCCATACATGGCTATAGCCATATCGCAATCTTCCTCCCCAGACTCGAGAAGGATTCTTCATTTTCGAATAAATTAACCTTAAAATTAGAAGTGCGCTTCCGAAGGCATTTACACTTGCAATCCTAGAGCGAAAGGTCTTGAAGAGATTTCCAAACCCAATCTTCACACCGGCTGGTAATGAATTGATCCTTACTTTTCTTGGAAACTGGTTCCTTCAAAGGCAACAGAGCGGTTATACTCCTGAAACGGTGATGATGTCCGCCGCAACCCTGTTAAACATAGGGAGGTAAGGCCCACATCGCTAATTTATAGATTGTCAGGGGGCGCACGGTTGTGGGGTTAGCTGGAGGCTGCTGTGGCGCGTAACTTGATCTTGAACCCGACACCACCAATTCCCCAGGTCTTCCACAAAACTCGGATTCGGAAAGTAATTGCCATAGTGATATCATCAAGCAAAATGACTGCTCAAGTTATTTGCTATCCGCTTCTGGGTCAGACCACAGTGATTGCTGAGAGCCAGGTAAGATCACATGACGTAGTTCCTGTGTCAAAGGCAAATTGTTCAACTGACATGTGCGTAGGTTAACGTCACAGTTGCATTGCTTCCGCTTGACGATGTACAAACCAACTGGGAAGTAGCATTATGGTACGGCTCGAAAGATATGAGCTGGAAACAGCTTGATCTCACCCGGAGTGATGATGATATACCAATTGTAAGGATATCTGATTCTCTACCCTCGTGATTTTGAATGCAACTGACAAAAGGCAAAGCTTGCTGCAGACACTGAGACCTCAGTTTTGGTTTTTTCAAACACTCTGCAACGGCAATCATTGAATGGACAACAAATTTATTATACCGTCAAATACAGAAGAAGCGGAGACTCAACCTGGAAATGGGTGAATGATGATCCCAATTCCGTTGGTGATGCAGAGATTATTTTCCAGAAATCATCAACTACCTTACAGTTGTCTTCTATTGAAGGATATATCTCCAACTTGTCAGGTAATTTTCACGTCACGTATCATGGACAGCATAAAGCATCTGATTCACCCGTATGGACTTTGACGTGTCCGATACCTGCTTCTGTCACTTCCGTCACTGAACCAAGAGTTCAACGAACTACCATTGGATTCCCAAAAGATGTAGTTCAATATTTTGCACTCGTCAAACGGATGAATTTCTGGCTAGTGCCACGTCATGGCGGATCCAAATTTGACTTGGGTGAAGATGATTGTCAATTCTATACAGAGGATGCGGAACCAAAAGCGATTCTGGTATCCTTTCTAAGAAGTGATGGGATGAATTTTGTGATGCTTGCATTAAGTATGAATGGTGTTGTAACGACGCTGATATCTGGTGAGAATGGGAGTATTACTTTTATAGGAAAGAATGAGAATGAAGAGGCAAGAGACGGAATTGTTATATGTGCTGTGGGCAAAACTGTAGAGGAGGGTATCGCGGCTGCAATGGACCATGCAAAAAGAGTCGTTCGGGCAAGCTTGAAAACAGAGCCCATTACCAGTGGAAGGGACAAAAAATCTCTAGATCTTAAAGACAAGAAAAGTTTCCACGACGAGCTGGTATATTGTACATGGAATTCTCTCGGGCCCACCTTAACATCTACTACTCTTTTCGCCGCGCTTGACGATCTGCACGTATCCTCAATCTACCCATCTACGATAATAATAGACGATGGATGGCAATCCATAACTCTTTTCGGCTCCGAAACTTTCCCAAATCAAAATCGTTGGTCAAGATTCGAAGCTTCATCAACATCCTTCCCAGAAGGTCTTACCAATCTCTCACTACGGATTAGAACATCATACCCATGGATCAAGAATATTGGGGTTTGGCACGGTATTTTTGGCTATTGGGGAGGTATTGATCCTGAAAGTGATATTGGAAGGAAGTACAAGTTGCGATGGGTAGAAATCAATAATTCGCGACGCAGTGGAATGTGGGTTGTCGATGCGTGCGATGTGAGAAGATTCTATGACAACTTTTATTCGTATGTATTATCCCCAGCTACATATTATTCTTCAACTTACTAACTTGCTAACGCTACTACAGATTTCTCGTCAGCTGTGGTATAAATGCGGTCAAACTGGACACTCAAGGATTATTAGACGATCTGAAAAACGCCAAAGACAGAAGCGAACTAATACCAGCCTATCAAAACGCAATCCACGCATCACTACTTTCTCATTTTGAAGACAGAGTAATATCATGCATGTCCCAATACCCCGCCAATATTTTCTCTCCTCAAATATTACTCTCTTCATCAACCCATCCCGCAAATAAGATAGCCATGCGCAATTCCGATGATTTTTGGCCCAACGATCCTGCGACGCATGCTTGGTAAATTTTCATCTCCTTATTATACTTTGTATTCATCATCTCAAACAATTACTCACTCAGCACTATAGGCACATCCACACCAACTCACACACCTCACACCTAACCACGCATCTCGAAAACATCATCCCAGATTGGGACATGTTTCAAACCTCCTCCCAAGTCCCCCACTACTCATACTACCACGCCGCTGCGCGCGCTCTCTCCGGCGGTCTCCTATCCATAACCGATACGCCCTCTCACCACGATCCTTCTCTCCTTTCCCGACTTTCCTGCACCCCCTTCCAATCATCTCCATCTCCCTCCTCAACTCTACCCCCCCCTCTCATTCTCCGCACCCACCCCGCAAAATCCACATCCGTATACCCCAGCTCGCACTCCCATCGTATACTAAAACTGCACACCTCAACCCTCAAAACCAACATCAAAGTCCTCGGATTATTCAACACTTTTTCTTCCGGTCCCATCACCGAGATCATCGGACTTGAGGATTTTTTCCCTCTCTCGCATTCTTCCTCTTTCTTCCACAAAAATAAAAAGAATACCACCGAAGAACATCAAAAAACCCAAGAAGAAAACCAATACATCCTACACAGCTCCTCGAACAGTATTCTCTCTCCCCCCATCTCCCTCACAGCCCGAGGAACAAACGCGAGTAAATGCTCAATCACCTTACCCGAATCCGGATGGGAAATCCTCACCGCGTGTCCTGTATATACTATTCCTCTCCCTCTCCCACCAGCTTCTCTTTCCAATCCCGCACAGCAAACCTCCCAACCCACCACCACCACCCCGCCAATCACCCTCGCCATCCTCGGTCTCCTCCACAAATTCGTCGGCGCGGCTGCAATTCTCAAGCACTCATTTTCATATTCATATTCATTTTCTACATCTCCACCATCTCCCTCTCCTTCAACCTCAGTCTCAAACCCACCATCCTCCTCACCCACCTCCTCACCCCCCCTCAATCTCCACATCCACATCCACCTAAAAGGTACCGGAATCCTCGCTCTATACATATCTTCCCCATCCTCATCTTCCCCATCCTCTCCTCCCCCCTCCTTCCCCACCCCCAAAATCTCCACCCCCCACATCTCCCCCCTCCCACCCACCCCTCTCCTTCCCCACCATACAAAAATCGATTATCTACCTCACGCGCGCGGATACATAGTTTCGATTGACCTACCTTCTATTTTGAATTTGCGTTCTAGTTCTCATTCTAGTTCTCATTCTAGTTCTGAGAGTACGAGAGCGAAAGAGAGGGGGCAGTGTGGAGATATGTGTATTTGTGACGATGAAGGGGATGGGGATGCTGAAAGTGAGGGGGAGGGGGTAGTATTTGACATTGGGATTTTGGTACAAAGTACTGCTGTACAGTGAACTTTTCATGGTTTGGTTGTGGGGTAGGGATTTATGGCTTTGTGGACTGGGTGGTGATACGACGTTGTCACATGTATCTAGATGGAGAAGAGGAGGATAGAATTATGGATGGTTATTCAGTATCCGGCAAACTCGGAGGTTTATAATAAGCTCCATGTATCAGGGTAGTGATATATTCAATTGTATGATACAGTTTTTAGCATCGCCAGTAAAATTGCGAGTGCAATCGCGATGAAAGAACCGGAGAATTTATACATGTTGTCCCATAAGCTCAAGCCATTCTAGCAGCCGTCAATTTATTCATCTGATATGGGGATAGAATCTCCACGCGATTTGATGTATTCCACAATGATGACTCCACCTCAATTTATGAAACACCAATCCCTCCCCATCTGCCACCTACAAGATACTCTACCACGTCTCTTGTATATATCTCTTTAACCTCTCCAGATTCGCGATGAAATCCTCCGCTTCCTCCATACTCATACCCGCATGAATTTGCAAGACGCTCAAGAAAGCACATCTCACAGCCTTGGGCATGCCACCCGAGCTGCCACAAACATAAATCATTGCGGTTTGATTCGTGAGCAAATCTGCGAGTTCCTTTCCTTGTGCTCTAATTTCATCTTGTACGTAAATTTTCTGTTTCTGATCTCGCGAGAAAACCGGACTTGTATGTACATGATCTTTTACTTGAGCCGATTCCCACTCATTAGCAAAGAAGTAATCAGCGTTGCGATTACGTCCACCATATATAAGATGGACTTTTCCGAATTGTACCGTGCCCTCTCTTGTATGTTTGATTTGTTTCAAGCGTTGTAAGATCAATGATCGTAGAGGTGCGATTCCCGTACCTGCACCGACTAAGATGAGGGGAAGTTTTGGCACAAGCGGGGGTACTTTATAGAAAGAAGGGTTCGCATTGTACTGGATCGTGAGATTTGTTCCCTTGGGAAGAGTGGCTAGATAACGGGAACAGAGACCATTGCGAACCTTTCGAAGAACGGTGCGGTATTTGACAATGGCGACTAGAATTTGGAATTGATAATCTTGGAAGAGTCTAGCATCATCGACGTTTCCGTAATTGTTCAATTCTTTAGACTTTTGGGAGTATTTGTCTGGGACTACGCTGGGTTTGTGAAAGTCGCCGCCGGAACAGACACTGAATTCGCGACCTCGGATCACAGGGAAAATGGTGATGGCATGTTTCCAAGGAAGTTTGACGCTTGGGAAATCCTGAAGACATTCAAGAATGCTGCGACGAGGACGAGTGGTGTAATCGTAGAGTTCGTCGGTATAGAGAGGATCTCGAAACTCAAGGAGGCGTTCTTTGTGTGTTGGATCATTTGTATAACCGGCCATAAGCTCGAAGAAATGGCGTTTGGGAATGGCGTGAAAATCAAGACTATGAATCAGTAGCTCTCTGAGTGTTTGTTCGTCTCCAATCTTATTGAGACCATCTGGGGCCATTATCAAGTTTTTCGCGCCGAACCAATCTGGTGATTTTGGTTTAAAGTGCAACTTCAGATCCGCAACATCGTTCCATCCCATCAGATCAATGAGGGTTTGGACATCTTCAGGAAAGTTTTTGGGATAAATTGATATGGTATCGCCAGGACCCAACATGAAATCTTTGCCTCTAAGCTTGAAGGTGATCTCGCGAACATCCTGCCAGTGGCCTGAAGGAGTGACGCGCTTGTTGGCTTCCATAGTGACAATAAGTGGTGAACGATTCTTTTTAATCCCTTTTAAAAGTGCGGGTGGGGGTAATAGATTGTCATCTTCTGGTTGCTCTTTGTCGAAATCGGTCAATCGATTCGATGGTGGTCCTGGTGCGTCAAAACCATTATCAAATCTTATCCCAGATTCCAGGCCAAATTTATCTGCCATTATCGCTGTGTTTGGGACGGAAGATTGATGAGCTTGAATATCGGCGTTTCCAAGTGTATCTGGATCAGTAGAGTTTTCAGATAAGTTGGAAGCTTCCAAATCTTTGGCAAGAGCAAACTTGCTATTTAATGTATCAAATTTTGTTTGACCATTGTCATCTGTATTTTCAAGCGATGAAATTGATTTCCCAATACCCGTAGAAGAATCGTTTGCCAACTCTAGCCAGTATTTTGGGGGTAGAAGGACATCATCAGGAATTGGATCTAAGCCATCTGGCAATGGATATGATTCGAGGAGTTTCTTCCTAAGGTCAATATACCAAGAGAGGAAAGTCCCATCAATACTATTTATGTTAGCCAGTCAGGCAGGTCCAAAGATTGGGATGAAAGGCATAGAGCAACTTCTACCATAGAGTATATACGCAAACAGTTTCCAATAGAAATAGAAAAAACGCTTCCCAGAGAGATAGAATTCCACTTACCCTTCATCATGTTGTTCATCTGCTTCACCTCTAGGATATATTTCATTCCCACCCAGCTGCTCCAATCTTTTATGTAGTTTACGAGAGGCAAAATTGAATCTGAAAAGTTGTTAGTATATCATTCTATGTGGCAAGTGCCTTTCTTTCCCCCTTGCAGTCTACATGACTTTTGTCCCAGTTTGTACCTACTTTGCATAGGAACTATCACCAAGACCAAAAGTGGTGAAGTTCACGTGACTCAAACAATTGGGAGGCAAACGCTTTCTCAAAAGACTATTCCAAAATTTCCTTGCATTCTTTGGGAATTCTCCTTGACCCGTAGTTGACAATGTAAATATAACAAAAGTGTACTTTGACAAATCTCTCTATTATATACAAATAAGTATAATTTGGTTACATTCGGGGAAGAAACCACATACAATATCAACCTCATCCATCTCGCACACCCTTGTCATGAAATGAAGTCTTTCTGTAATGCGTCCCAATTCTTCGGCCACATCTTGAGAGTTTCCAGTTTCCGTTCCATAAAGGATAAGTGCGCTCCTATCATGCCGTTGGCCATTGAGTATATCAGACATTTGGGACAATTAATTGATTGATGATTGTTTGTGGCAATGGCAATTATCAATATATGACTCGATAATATTAAATTCACAGTCGCCCCAGTCGATAAGAAAAATAATTTTTGGTCACCATTATCAAAGAAGAGCTGCATGCAAGTCACGAGATATTGGTTAGTTGGCTGTTTCGCGTTCCCATTTCATTCACCAATACTGCTTACAGCATCAACAATTATAACAAGAGGGCTAGGTCATTTTCAAGGTAAATCCATGGAGTGCGATATTCTGTGTTTTGTGGTTGTGGTTGTGTGTGTATCAAGTAATTATGGTACAACCTGTCTTGCAGTCTTCGAGAAGGATACAAAGTCTTTGGATTGTGATTGCGAGGAAGATGACTATCAACGGTCAATGGCTTCATGCATACCGAACAAGAACAAGACAAGACACAGAACGGTTAGCAACAGAAAGCGATAGAAGGAAAACGTTGTTTCCAACCAAGCAAGCTGCAATGCAGGCATACTTATGATTATGAGTACATAATGACAACACCACATACAAAGAGTGGGAACGTGGAAATTTAGTGATGGGAAGATGGGGGATGAGGATTCTGGTACAAATGAGTGGATTTTAGATATGATTGAGATATCTAGATATAGGTAGGACTACATAAATAAGATGATAATAAAAGATGTTTTATTAATCTGAATTATAAAAATTGATTGGGGTATTTATGTTTGATTATATATTGGGGAATATTGGTGATGCATCTTGACTTTTGATAGACACACAGAGTAGATATTGATACATGTACTCCGTAGCAATGGATCTACTAGCTACTTTATTACTCGAGTATTTAAGTGGTTCTAGAACCTAATTTGATGTCATAAAAAGAAGAATGACATGTTCTTGTACGGTCTCGAGACTGCGTACAGTATTATTCCATCACTTGATAGTATTGTCCTGGATTCAAATCACATGATAACACATCAAGCATTCCGTGACAGCATTCTCTGACGGAAAATTCTATTGATCCATATCGTACATAAGTAGAAGTAGGTACTAGGTACGTCTTTCCCAAATAATGCTCTTGACCATATATAGGTACCTAGGAAGACAAGTAAACCATCGCCCAATCGCCAAGTCATTCATCCTTCCCCTTTTATGATATGACTCCTTACCTGACCTTGCCTCTTTCGCCATTTCCCCATGTTATGTGGCATTCGAGAACAGCATCGAATCTCACACCGTATGGTGGCTTTTTCTCAACGTGATAACACCCTATTGCAGATTCACTTACTCTGGGGGTTGAATCTTTGATATTGAATACCTAGCCAGCAGAAAATACCTTATATTTCAATATCTAATCGGTTTACGCCATGGTTCCTCCTTACCTAGGTAGATATCTCCCATCTCGCTATATCCCTATGGTGATCATGTCAGCTTGACGATGAGTAGCATGTAGAATACAGAATACAGACTACAGAACACAGATCATATATATCCTAGCAACCACAGATAGAATAAATCCGTTCATTCCTCTCTACCTCCTATCTCACCATCCATTTCCCCATGTTCATTCAACATCAAACCTCCTTCTCACCGTACCATCCGTGCCACTTGCCACTTGCCAACTGCCAATAGCCTGCCTCCTTATCAATGATTCTGCCCTTCCCTGGCCAATTACTCACGACCATCTTCCTTCTCACAGTGGATTTCTGCGTTGCGTCGAACCTTCTGTCTAATCTAAAAATTCTCTAATCGAATAGAATCCCCATTTCCAGCCCTGTTCAGCCACTGGCTTTAATCCAATTACGGTAAGTGCCACTCGCTAAGATGCGGCTGCCCCAGCGATTCCATTGGAATTTGATATATTCTGCCCACTGCGCAATCCCGACTTCTTTCTCCCTTTCCTTTTGAACACCTCAACTTCAAGAATTCCATCAAGTGTCAATCACAACAAAACCTCAACCAACTTCCCCAAAACCAGACCACTAGGGCACCTAGCTACCCTTTTCCAACTCCCCCAATTTGTTCAGAGAGTATTAAAACACACTCCCAGCAAACGTCGATCAATTTTCAATTCAATTCAAGCTTCTACTCAGTCTTAACTACCACATACCATCAAATCAATTATCATCATGTCTAGCATCGTGGAGAAAGTTTCTGACGCCGTCACCGACGTTACTGCCGCTCTTGGCAACACATCCATCTCTGACAAGCCCGCCGAGACCACCACTGGTGAGAAGGCTGCCAACACTGCTACCGACAAGGAAGCTGTTTTGGCCAGTGCTGCAGAGGGAAGAAGACTTTACATCGGTAACCTCGCATATGCGACCACCGAGGGGGAGTTGCAAGCCTTTTTCAAGGGATACTTAATGTAAGGATTGCCTCTATATTCACTTTCACACGCCATCTTCAACGTCGCCTTCATTTTCTGTCAAAACTCGTATGCCACCTGAAATCAGCAGATTTTGGGAAGTTGCGAGTATCTATACACTTTCCGGATATGCTTGATTTGTACCATTTTTACTACACGAGCTAATACTTTGATACAGTGAATCCACCTCTATCCCAAAGAACCCACGTACTGAGCGTCCAGTCGGATATGCTTTCGTCGACCTCTCTACCCCAACCGAGGCCGAGCGTGCTATCTCTGAGCTCTCTGGAAAGGAGATCTTGGATCGCAAGGTCTCTGTTCAACTTGCTCGCAAGCCAGAGACAAACGACAAGACTGAGACTGCTGCAAGCGGAGGAGAGGGTCAATCTGGCGGTGAAGGTGGACGCCGCAGACAATCTGGCCGTGGACGTGGACGTGCCCGTGGACGTGGAGGACGCCGCAACAACGCTGTAAGTTTTTTGAAGTTTACATTTCCCAGGAGAATAATTTACTGATATGACTACAGTCCCGTACTGAGGAGGGCGCTACCGAGACACCTGCTACCACTGAGGTTCTTCCTTTGACCGAAACTACCAACCAAGCTACTACTGAGTCCAAGGAGGCTAAGCCACAAACTACTCGCCCACCCCGTGAGCGTCGCGAGCGTGGCCCACCAGCTGATGGAATTCCATCCAAGAACAAGGTCATGGTTGCTAACCTTCCATATGATCTCCACGAGGATAAGGTATGTTGGAAAAATAGCCTTTTTCGTATGATGTACTAACAAAATTGTAGCTCAAGGAACTCTTTGCCGTCTACGAGCCAACTTCTGCCAAGATCGCCCTTCGCCCAATTCCCCGTTTCATGGTGAAGAAGCTCCAAGCCCGAGGTGAACCCCGTAAGGGTCGTGGCTTCGGCTTCGTTACTTTATCTAGCGAGGAACAACAACAAAAGGCCGTTGCTGAGATGAACGGAAAGGAAATTGAAGGACGTGAGATCGCCGTCAAGGTCGCCATCGACAGCCCAGACAAGACCGATGATGATGTCAACGCTGGCTCTGCTGATGCCAGCGCCGAGACTGCCGCTGCCCCACCAGCCGGTGCTGAAACCGTTTCTGCTTAAGCAGGAAACGTTGTATGATGTGAATGAGAGGAGACTTCTACAGACCTGCAGATGATAGACTAATGCATTGCTATGCGTTGCTTTTGGACCATTGTTGACGCGTTGTGGAAGCTCTCATAGGAAAGGATGGATTTGCTCCTTTGATTTACTCAATGGATCGATCATCTTTTTCACGATTTTCTTTTAGGTGGACATATGAATACTAACTTGGTGGATTTGTTAATGGCGTCTAAATAGATCTTTGGGCTTCTACGCTCTTTCTTTCCGACAGACTTGACTTTTTCATTTCCGAGTATGGATTCATAGTTCTTCATGACTCTTTTTCAAAAACTATGTCTTATTACAATTTTGCTGGCATTCTGTGGGTGTACACTAGATTTTTTTTCTGACGTGCTTCCATATGGGATGGGTGGGCATGGAAAAATTATTGATTAATGATTGATGACAACCCTATCATTATCAGATCAATGATAACGTGAACGATTTTACCAGCAGAATGATATCTTTCTCAAGTGAAGTAAAAATTGATGACGTGACCTGATGTGCTTCTAGCTAAAACTTTGATAACCCACTGTCTCTGAATTTCTGGATAAAACCTGCTTCCCCATTTCAATCGTTGAGCACCTACCCTTAAATCGGTTGCCCCTTTTTTCTCAAAACCCAAACCAAATCCTTACAATCACGATCGATACCTACCTAGGTAGGTAGGCATTTAACCTTGGATATTGATTGGCCTAGATTTCATTTAGCGTGGTTTGACCTCCATTGCGTGAACACTTCCAAATTTAGAACCTCAATTCCCCTTTGTAAAGCCCCACCACATTAATACTACAAGCGATCTACATACGACGATAAACATCTATAACCATTCATGCTCGTACATACCAATCGATAATTTAGTTACTCTCACTAAATTCTCGACACTCGCGCAAGACACTCAACATCTGAGAATACGTCACTGAGCAATTGAGACTTGGAGCGCAAAGAAGCCTGAGTAGGCAGTTTTATCGACAACGGGACCTGGAGAGATTAGAGGGACAGGAAACACACAGTCAGCAATTGATCCGACGCCAATAGCAGAAATGACTTCAAAGGCTATGTGGGAGGTTGATCCGGAGACAAGGTCAAAGGTAATCTCCTCTTTATGGGGCGCCCATCCATGAGCGCAGATATCCATTGTCTCGTTTCTACAGAACTCATACTAAGCACATCTTGAACTCAGCTCCTTGATATCTCCAAAACCAATGGAAACGACCGATGTATCGACTGCGGCGCACCTTCTCCTCAATGGGCTTCACCGAAATTCGGCGTTTTCATCTGTCTGTCTTGCGCTGGAGTTCACCGCGGATTAGGAGTCCACATTAGTTTTGTAAGAAGTATCACAATGGATGCTTTCAAGGCGCAAGAAATCGAACGAATGAGAGAAGGAGGAAATAAGACTTGGAGGGAATTCTTCGACCAGGATGATAGAAACGTCATGAGCGGTATAACGTAAGTGGACTATACTTGCGACACAATTATTGCGGTGGGCGGTGGGCAGTGGCACATAACTGACACATTCGCAGTTGGGATGATGCAACTATTGCTGAGCGATATTCTGGCGAAGTTGGAGAGGAATACAAAGAACGACTCACTGCCAAAGTCGAGAAACGCGAATACGTCCCTGTACCAAAAGCCCCTGCTTCAAAATCTATAACTGCTGCTACATCTTTCTCCAACCATAGTTCTAGCAAC
Source organism: Botrytis tulipae (assembly GCA_004786125.1). Lineage (NCBI taxonomy): Eukaryota > Fungi > Ascomycota > Leotiomycetes > Helotiales > Sclerotiniaceae > Botrytis > Botrytis tulipae. The sequence goes on from PQXH01000002.1 coordinate 255,005, forward strand.
TCACAATCACAAACTCCTCTTGGAACAAGAAACGCCAGTCCTTCTAATGGCAAAGTGAAGGTTGACGATAGATATTTCGCTGGACTTGGAGCTGCGAACGCGAATCGATCCGAGGATTTGCCACCTTCACAAGGTGGCAAATACGGAGGTTTTGGAAGTCAACCAATTGAGAGAGAAGATAATAATGCAAAACTGCCAGGCTTCGAAGATTTACAGAGAGATCCTGTCGCGGCACTTACAAAGGGCTTTGGATGGTTCACAACTACTGTGGGAAAGACGGCAAAGACTGTTAATGAAGGATATATACAACCTACTGCTGCGAAGGTAATCTCGCCTCCCTAACACCACATATCAATTGTGACTTGCTTATGTCCGCATAATAAACATCAACTGACAACTGTTCTTTTCAGATCGCCGAGTCCGAGGTAGCGAAACAAGCACAAATCACCGCTGCTCAAGTTGCCCGAAATGCGCAAACTGGAGCCAAAAGCGCCGCAGATGGATTCAACCGTTTTGTTGAAGGTAGTGGAGGTGGTCCTTCTAGGAATGTACCCATTGATGAGAGCAAGAAGGATTTCTGGGATAGTTTTGCTGATGCTGGAACCAAGAGACAACATGCACCAAGTGCCTCAATTGGAACTGCGGCTGTCAAGAGGAATGGTGGAGGTGGAAATGGAAGTAGCGTTGGGGCAAAGAAAGATGATGATTGGGAAAAGTGGTAGATGGGGACTTGAAAGGGAACTTGGTTGAAGTGACTATGGGGATATGTGGATAAAGAATTACGGTTGGGTGAATGTATATACATATAGACCATACGGTCGAAAGAGAAGTTTTAGCGAGACATGCGAGAAATAATTGAAGATTTCACGTTTTAATGGCATTTAGCTGCGTCTCATTTAGACATCGACTGAGATGTATTAATTTATATTAGATTTCTAATATGAAAGTTGGTTGTTGCACATCCTTGTTGAGTTTACAGGTTCATATTGGAATTGAGATTGGACAAGTGTCCTGTTTTTATGATTCAAGAAGCTTCATATACGCCTTACTGAACGATGCATTGCGGATTTCTGGTTCAGCGATTTCTCATTTTGGATGCATGAATCTGCCAATAGCCTGCTGTTGTCTCAAGCTTTCACGACACCATTCATATCTTCTCCTCAATTTCAATCAGCGTTACCTGTTGAGTATTACAAGGATGGTGGCGTAAGGTAATAACCAGTATACGTAGCATTTATACTGTACACCATCGACCTGACCATTATTTAACAGGCGCCAGAGTTTGAAGCCTACAGCTAAAGAACATGTAGCTCAACAAAGTATCTCTATTTGCCTCTGGGTAATCAAAAAGTGTATTTATTTCTACTTCAGGAGCGTGGTTACATGGCCAATTTTTCATGACCGTGGCTCAATTCCCAATATTGTGGTTTCGATTCTGAAACATCAACCAACAATCTTCAAAATTCAATGTTTCTCTACCGTGGTCAACTTCCCACCCGGCCAGACGACCCGGGAAAGTTTATCAAAGCGCTTGCGCTTATTTTCTCCATACCTTATTGTTGTAGATGAACTGCCCAAAGTTCATGTGACCGCGGCTGGTCTAGATGTAGAGGGATTGTCGACCGCTTCCAACAGACCGAGATCCTATCGCGCGCGTAGATTATTACACCGCCACTATTCATATCCTTGATAAATCTCTGTATTCCCATCGAATCGTGGATTAATAATTAAGCCGTGTTTGATGTTAAAATAGCATTAAGTGACTTTCGGACCGTATTTTAGAGTTACATTTTGTTGCGTTGCCGAGATACCCCTACATTAATTTCAAAAATTCTCCGAACGGGTACTTACTTGCAATTATGTTACTTGACCACCACTCTAAGTTCGTGGATTCAGATGAGGAACCGCTTTTCCCACAATTTCGCAATCTTCCACCTGAGCTCCGTCTACATATCTGGAGACATGCACTTCCAAGCGGTCGAACGCTCAAGGTAAAAGTCGACGCCTATGACGATACGCGAGCTTCCCTGCAGGGAAATTTCTCGGCTATTCCCTCCATCTGTCATGTCAATTCTGAATCTCGATGCGTGGCTCTAGGTATCCTTCGCAATGGTCTCGGTCCCAACACTGAAGAATCCGATTTCTACTGGAATCCCAACACCGATACTATCTACTTTCCCCCCTCTGCATCCTGGACCAGCGGCACCATGGAAAAATATCTCTTCGGAGAAAAAGTTCCCGCTTCGTATCGCAACGATGGCATCATGCCCGTCGTGCAGCATATTGCTCTACCCCTCAACATCTGGCTGGCGCAAGGTCTCTATCTCGAGCCTCTCCCAGAACGCTGGCTTCTCGATTGGCTGTATAAATTCCCCGCGCTGCAATCGGTTACGCTACTCATCGAACCGTTTGATCAATGGCTCGGTCTTCCCAACACCTCCATCGTGTACCACGAACCGCTCGACGTACCGGTCTCGCAGCTGCTCAATCATAAGCCTTCGGAAATGAAAGATATGCTGGAGAAATCCCTACAGGAGTATCGCGCTGCGAATGATGAGGCGTGGGAACCCCCCGCGGTGGAGATTCTGGTTTTGGGGATGAAGAAGTTTAAGGGGTCCAAGAAGTGTATCAAGAAGAGAACGAATCTGGATCGTGAGGATGTCACGGGGATTTATGAACATAGCATTTCGAGGGAGGAGAAAAATGCGAGGCGGTTGGTGAATCGGTGGCCAGTGGAGATTCATGCCGTGGAGCAGTGGAGTTTGATGGGGCAGTTGGAGGAGGAGGATTTTTAGATTTTTTAGATTTTTGAAGGTTTGAGGAGGGACGGGATGGGAGTGTTCACGCTTGGTTGTCGTATTTCTGCTGCTAACAGAACTGGATGCGAAAAAGTTATGGTGTTTGGTTTCACCTGGGCGTTATGAGGGGGTCGGAGAAACTCATTCGTGGTGGTAGATAGACTAGTATATCTAATAATTATCAAAAATCGAATTTCGGTTTCTCTTCGAGTTTCATGTTCGATTGCTAGTATTAGTTTCTTGGCCTCCTCTCTTGGAGATTATTATATTCTGATATTTGATTAGACTCGAGTGAGTTTCAGATGAGGAATTAGTATATCCGGAAGATTTACATGTTGAGTTTCTGGGGAGTCAGGGTATGCTTGTGCGATGATCGTGGAGAGGTTGGGTGGAGAGGTTAGGGTAGGTGGTGGTTATTAGCACTGAAACTGGAATGAGTGTAATGGGAAAATTTCATATTCTTCTACTGGGTTTAAATGATGGATATTTTGAATGTTGAATTTGAATGCTGAAATTTAGTACTCTGAATGGTCAATTCAATACTAGGAGCAAGGTACCTCTGAAGTTCCTTTAGATAATAAACAATGGCGATAGTATTTTAAAGACCCTGTATTTGGATGTAATGTTATTGAGGGAAGGCATCGAGTGGTGCTTCTTGCTCGAAAGATCATGTGATTAACCTACGTAATGTTAGGAAGAGAGTATGTCTTGTTTTGGCAGAAAGGAGTATTGGAATATATGGTGAAATACGGAGAAATTTTCGCACAATCATCTTTTGAAAGGCGCCAAATTGCAAGTGGTTGATGAGAGGATAAGATCGACTGAGGTATAGCACTGTGAGGTTTCCTCGTCTCTTTAGAAAGTCGAATTGTAAAGCTTGTAAAAGTTTGTATTATAGATATTGTCTTTTTGATATACAGATCTTCACAGAAGTTTGCGGTGAGCCCTTGGATTTGTGGCAAGTATGATGATAGGGATGGACCTAGATAAACTGATGTTGCTTGGTCAAGATGAATCATTTCCAGATGGCTTGGGTATATCTACAATCATTTACCAAATAGGAGAACTTAGATAGAAGGGTAGTTCTGTTACTCTAGAGTCCGCTTTATTTCAAGGCTTGGACTTTAACGCAACAGATCCAAGAGACAATATCTACTCCTTGTTTGGTATTTCGATAGATATTGAGGCTATGGGCATAGATGTCAACTATAATGTCACAGTCAAAGAGGTATATACCAATGCCAAAACTCGGATCTTGAATCAAGGGACTTCTTTGTCACTTCTCAACGCAGCCTGAACACCTGACTGGATGATTTTCCAAAAATTTCAGGGAAAATAGTATTGGATAGGGATCGCGCATTGCGCGCTCTCATTCTCCATGATGATTGGCGTATTATCATATAATCTGGCAAAAGGAAGTCATTCGTGAAGATAAGCCAGCTAAGACTATTGGTTGGAGCCCCTTGTCATTTTACTCAGCCACAACTTACATTTTCCCTCATCTCAACGACCTTCATCCAAGTTGGTTCTCTTGAAGAAAACACAGATGAATTGGATTCGAAAGATTGTTGAAGACGTTTTTGATCTATAATGTCCCAACGAAATGTGAATGAAGCTGGCCCCTTGATGGTGAAATATTCACCCGCTGGTGCAAAATCTCATGTTAAACCTTGTCTGACATGCAGAAATTTTGATTTTTGGCGTTATTCTATTCTTATACCTGGAAAGATCAGGCTACAAGGTAGAGAGCTTTGGGCATCGGCTCAAGGTTACTGTAACTGGTGCGGAAGTCTCTGGTGTGAGATTACACGTCGAAGCCCCTTCCGTGAAATGAACGAATTTTCATTACAGCAACTTGACATAGAATATCACATGATTGCGAACCCAGAGTTGGAACGCAATTCCGAGGCTGTTGCAAGAATTGCTGGTAGATTAGAATGTTATGTGTGGCAGTCTCAAGCTCGTTCAGTGGGGTCGCATCATTTTACCCTCCAGATAGTGAATGTTTCTGGTATGTCTTTGCCCCTCGCCAATTTCACGACGTTGGGGAGCTTCTTTAATGTATAAACAGATGCAGACGCAGAAGCGTCACGTTATGAAATCCCTGAAAAGACTTCCTCCGCTTCAAGTCGTATACTTGCCTCACAATGGATCAGTAACTGCACGCAAAATCATAAGAAATGCCGCATTGATAAAATCTCATGGTTACCAACTCGGCTCGTTAACGTTGGACTTGATGGTGGTGCAACAAGGCTTATTGAGACAAAGGAACTCTCAAAAGACCAGCATGCACCATATTTTGCGTTGAGTCATAGATGGGCCGCTACACCCGATCATTCAAATCGACTCTTAAGCATTAATCAACGAGCATGGATGAAAACCATCCCAACAAATAAAATGCCTGCTACTTCTCAAGACGCCATTCAATATACTAAGAGCATGAATATCTTATACATTTGGATAGATTCTTTGTGTATTATGCAGGATTCTCCAGAAGATTGGAACACAGAGGCAGCACTTATGGACAAAGTGTATTCCCAGTGTTTCTGTAATATTGCTGCATTTTATGCTTCTAATGAGAATAGTCTCAACACAGAACTCTTCTACACTCGCACTCCAGATGATATAGTCACTTTGTCAGTGAAGTATAAGTTTATCGCGAAGAATGCCTACCAAGGACTTTATGGAATATCTCTCAAATCTAATTACATGATTGATGGTACCAAATTTGCACTCTACGGGAGAGCTTAGGTTCTCCAGGAACGTCTTTTGAGTCCTTGAACAATTCACTTTTCTAAACAGTTGATCTGGGAATGTAGAGAGAAAAGGGCCTCCGAATCCTCTCCTATGGGTCTATCCTTGATAAGCTACAGTAACCGAGACCGTAATTTTTCAAAAGATTGGAGATCGAGTTTACAAGTCCGTGGATACGAGTTTTGGGGAGAAACTATGAGTCGATATGTGAAGTCCTCTCTCACATATTCATCCGATAGACTAGTAGCTACTGGTGCCATAGCCCGAGAATACGGAATAGAGCTAGATGATGTCTATCTTGCGGGACAATGGAATGAACTCCCTCTGAACTTACTTTGGAAACTGAATGGGAGCTCTTCATTTTCTTCAAGACCAAATACTTATCGCTGTGAGTTGTACATTACATATCTGAGCCTGTCCTAATCAGATATCCTAACCAATTTTCAGGCCCCACTTGGTCATGGGCATCACTGGACATTCGTTATCCTGCCAGATTCCAAACTTCGACACCCGACGGTAAAGCACTTGTGGAAGTTCTTGAGGCCAAGGTCTTCAGCCCACCAGGTCGCGCTCACTCTGAATACTTAGCTGCCCATATCGGTTAAAGGGTAAACTCTATCCTGTCGTATCCAAAGATATCTATGAATGGCGTTGTCTTGATTATAATGATCATGATTATGATGGAGGTTCCTTTAACACAGGCAGGTTCACTCATTTCGAGGTTGGCTCGTTCCTTGATATCGAAATACAGGAATCTGAGGATTCAAGATTGTATTTGATTCCAATTGCATCGAGAGTTTCGGGCAAGTTTATTGAGTGCCTCATACTAAAATCTATTCTGACGGGTAGCATGGAATTTGAGCGAGTAAGTGTTTTGAGGTTCACGCCTACATGTTTTTACAAAGATGATGAGCAGCTGCGCCCAACCATAGAATGAGCCGGAGCCAAAGATCCACTTTCGAGGGACCTCGATATTGTAACGATATTTTAATCTGTACCGACTTCTTTCAAAAGAAAGAAATCTCTCAGTCAATTACGATGTGATACGTCTTTCATGTTGCTAATTGAGATGTCAGGGGACAGTAGCAGATAAAATTGTGTCTTTTCCCTTCATTTCACCCGTTGACACGCATTTACCACATAGATCAGAAAATTAATCGTATTGTCCAATACCGGAAAATACATGTTTTGAAAACTACCGATGAAAACAATTTGATGGAGCAAAGACTGAAGGTTGAAAATTAGGCGAGGACACCATGCTTTGAACTGAGTTCAAAAGAATATAGGCCGGGCGAAAGCATGCAATTCTGATCGATCGTCTTTTTCTCAGTGTTGGCTTCTGCCGCCAGCGTGTTTTCTTTCCTTTACAGTCGATCCCTAAAGTTCTTTATTTTCAAGCTTACCAACCATGGTCACGCTCATATATTCGATACAAATTTGAAGAATGCTGGCTCTCCCTGAAGGAAGCGAGATCAGGTGTCGAGTTAGACCATTCTTATCAAAACCGTGTAGTTGGAGCTTGGGTTCTGGCTTTGTGATAACTTGAATTTCCTTGATCTTGAGTCTTATGTGTATGGATGGTGTTGATTTGAGAATCGACCAATCTACAATATATGGTTTTAAATGCTGAGGGCATGATTCACATGTATTGAATGCCGTATTGCGAGAAGCAAACGATGATATCTCGTCGCTGAATGAGTCTATCATCATGTCAAAGTTGTGGCATCAATCTTTTGAGGTAGCAGATTCTTAGACTTTGGATTAATCTACTGATATAGAAATTTATCAAAAACGTTCTCTCTTTACAGATATTAATAGATGCACCATCTCTAAAGCTTCTTCAACAACACACGACCTAGTATCCAAAGATTCTTACTCACAACTTCTTCTGCAACCCTTTTCCCATCACCCCGAAGCTATTCCAATCCCTAACCCCATCCCTATCGTCCCCCTCCTTCCAATCCTCTGTCTTTCCCTCTCCACAACCACACACCCCGTGATTAGAACTCCCATTTGAAACCCCCGTTTCTCCTCTTCCCCACCACTGATACTCCCCCTGTACTGTATTCCCATCATATCTTTCCCCGCAAAAACATCATACATCATCACTGCGTATAGATCCCCCGACTCCTTATCCCTCAACTCCGCATTCGGATTCGAGAATGAGAGTTTTTGCGTCGTCGATGGTATTTTCTGTTGCCAAACCAGAACCCTCTCTTTGCCCTCTTCCTTTCCATTTCCCTTCCCCTCATCATGACCTCCATGAAACCTCCACTCATACCTCCCCTCATTTTCCCTCCCCCTCCCTCCCCCAAAATGCTCTAACCCCGATTCCGACTCTCTCTGCACCCCTTCTATCCCCAATTGCTGTACCTCTATCTTACGATTAAATTTATCAAACTGTGCACCTCCTAACATCACTTCCTCTTTCCTGTCCTCGTTCTTGATGCTTCCGCTGTATATATACATGCTCGTAATTCTCTTCATGCCTTCAATCGTCATTTTGAAAATAGGTAATGGTTTGGTATTTGGATAGCGAGGAGAATCGTAAATCAGGAGAGTGTTTTTGAATGCATTGAATAGTGTTCCAGGGATGTAGTCGATGGTCAATTCGGAGAGATGGGCAGGAGATGAATGGGATTCGGATGGTATGGGTGGGTGTGGATTGGGGGAATAGGGGGGAGGAGGTTGAGAAAGCGAATTATTGGTCGAGTAACGAGGGAGTGGAGATGTGTTTGGGATTGGATTTGCGGATTCTTCATGGTCGTGATCGTGATCGTGACCTTCTCTCCTTTTGAAAATTGAAAAAGGCATTTTCCCCCTTTTTCTTTGGAGCCTCGAGTAAACAGGAAGTGAAAGTATATAAACTCCAAACACCACTACAATCGAATATCGATATCAATATTCCAAAGCGCGTAGCGTAGCAAAAATCAAACATGTAATTAGGATTTTATTCATTCTTAAGTACTTACATATATACACCCCCGAGCCCCCCCAATAATCAAATCCCTCTCAGAATGTGGCGAAGCGAATGATCCAGTGGCTTAGAACATTTACGCAGTATCGTGTGGAAGGAACATCCTGCATGAAATAGGTTGACAGCAATTCTGCCTTATGAATCATTCTCAAATTTCTCATTTTATGAATGGCTTTATTTCGATCGATGATCTTACATCGAATTTGTGAGCACATATTTTTGTAATGTTGTAACATGTTAATTAATAGGTACTAGATACCTAGCTCGAGCCCGGATATGTAGCTCAATCGGATTTGACCACTTTAATAAATATCGTAATGAATCGACGTCGACCGTTAATAAAGCAACTGAATTTAATAGCACAGAATCCAACCTTGACCCGCCTTTGATCAGAGCAGCATTCAAAAAATTATTAAATTCAAAACTGGCAGAGGATAATTGAATTATTGAGGGGTTTTGGCTAATGGCTAGTCGCGGTACTAACGGCGGGGTAAACTCACCCCGTCGAGCCCGCTTACTTTTCCGAGCTTGGATTTCTAGAGTTGATTGTGATATTTCTAGATTTAAGGAGAAGGTCACACAAAGCTTGATCTTACAGGCCAAAAAAATATCGTCGTCCTGAATTATCGAAGCGACTTATAGCAGTAGAAACAAAGATAGCTGGAACCAGATATCTCCATCTGAACTGAGAAAGAAAGCTTTGCATCTACATGAAAATTGGTTTAGATATAAAATAATCACGGGAGAGATTATAGTACAGTAAGCAATCAATAATCAGAGCCCTTCGATATCCCATCTCCCACCGAGTTTCCTATTCACTGAGTAAATACCTCGACATTCTCCTCTTTAAATTGGAGCTTCCAGTGAATCGTAAATATATCTCGGGGCAACTTCAAATACGAATGGTCACATGTAAGATCTTACTTCTTGGCTGGTAAGATCACAACAGTTTAGTATTAATATTTCCAAATGTTGGATCCAGCATTACTGCTTCGTTGTCCCCACAAGTACTCTATCAAGATAAGATCTCGTTGAAGTGTCCTTCATACCTGACATTAACATTTCCTCTACTTCCTCAGGAATAAAGAAAGTTCTAAAATTATCAAGTCTTGATATTCCGAGTACCAATATCCAATCTCTACTCTCCTCATCATTTTCATACTCCACTATACCCTACCACACCACACATCCAACACCCAAAATGCCTACCTCTGAAACTAAACCTACCCTCGTCCTCCTCTCAGGAAGTTGGCACAACCCCCAAAATTACCAAAAACTCGTTTCCGCACTCTCCACCCACTCCTACGACCTCCTCATTCCCTCCCTCCCCAGCATGAATGGTGCCCAACCACCCACCGCCGACCTCTACACCGACACCGACTTCGTCCGTTCCTACATCTCCGATCTCGTCTCTCAAGGAAAACACATCATTGTACTGATGCATTCCTACGGCGGCCAAGTCGGCACCAACGCCCTTACCGAATTTGCCGTTTCCGCTCGAAAAGCCCAAGGTTTATCTGGAGGCGTTGTCCATCTCCTCTACATCAGTGCATTTATGATGTTAGAAGGCGAGTCTATGATGGACAAAGTTCGCTTATTCGGGCACGAAGAACTCATCCCCGTCGTCTTCACCATCGCAGAAGATGGAACCCACGTGCATAGTGACCCTCGCACCCTTCTCATCGGATCAAACCCAGATGATAAAGTCACAGAAGCAGAAATTGAAGAATATATCTCGAATTTGAGTCGATGGAATGGGAATGCGATGTATCAGCCCTTGAAAGATAGAGCGGCGTGGAGAGATATTGAGACGAGTTATGTGGTTACAAAAATGGATATGACTGTGTTTTTGAATTTTCAAGTGAGTATGCTGGAGGCAGTTAAGAAAGAGGGAAAGGAGGTCAAGGTTTGGGAGTTGGAGACGGGACGTTCGTCTACGTTGACGATGACGGATGAGTTGGTGAAGATTGTTTTGGAGGTTGCGGGAAAGTGTTAAGGGTTAGTGTGTAGCTGGGTGATGATTAGCAAGTGGAACAGAGCGTCTCACTGGACTTAGGGGTCGAACAATTTCCAGATATCATGGTTTACTTCTTCGAGGGGACATAAACAGTTTATGGATTCGGTGTTTTCAACTTCCAAGAATACAATGGAGTTTCAGAACAATTAAAGTTTGAGTTTTGCATGTATCGTGTGAATTTTTGAAGAATGATGAGTACAAGTTGTCCACATGGTAGAAGAACTGATTCATCGACATTTTCTCAATCAAAATTGCAAATTGCCTGCTCCACTGGGAGACTTAAAGAGTTATGATTTCACGAAAGAACATTCTTCAAAAAAGCTATAATAACCAAATTTTCGAAGCAAATTCGAGAAATTATTGTAACATATGCAACTGTTATATGACATACCAGCAGAAAATTCACTCGCGATAGATCCATATATCTTGACACCACAAAAGCCATTTATCTCATCGCTTTATGAAGATAACATCGTTCACAGACTGAATCCCAATCCTTAGATACGGAGGCCATATATCATTCCCCACTCCACAGATCAAAGACACCAAATCCATTCATCCTCAAGCAATAGTGGCTGCCTCTCCTGCAACCGCAAATCATCTCTCTACATTCAAATACTTGACGACAACCCCCTTTCATCTCCTCCCCTTTAGTACCGCCCCATTTGGCAAATAAAACAAATCCATCAACCACAGTTTATCTCTACCAGCATATTTCTGCACTGCAAACTCCATAACCTAACAAGCCAGACTAGTATCTCGATATGATTCAGCCTGAAAAACTCGAGTTTCGCCCATTCCATCGATATCTTTTAATCTCAGGGCCTCATATTTAGCTAGACTATAAGAATGAAGGCACTAGAAGTAAATTTTCAAAAAGTTGGAAGAGTGGTTAGTATATATATATGGTTTGATGACAAGTTCATTTCTTCAAGTCTCGGGTGCGGAGGCGAAATAGCTTGTTCGAAGCGAATAGGGGTTATAATCCTTTTTCTTCTTCTTGGGTACTCCTTGCTTTCCTGTTGATACTTTCTAATGGAATATATGCGAAGAATCTTCTTGTATAAGAATAGCCAGAATGAGCAAATAAAAAATCACGAACAAGACAAAAACTACCGAGTTAATTATCTATATCTCGCTCTCCTTTCAAAAATACCCATCCATCGTCATCATCTTCTTCTAACAGATAAATTCTCAAACAGCTACAGTCTTTTCAACTCCTTGTTCTCTCCTCTCCTTATTTGGTATCAATCCGTATACTCGGTATAGCAGTTTCTTCTCAGAATCGCAACTGATACTATCACCATTAACCTCCATACAACTCCTATTAATCTGAGAAAGAAACGGATGGCGTAGCACTTACTATTGTAGTTCCTAAACATCAATATTGTATTCTATCCAAAGAGATAGCTGTTGTGGTTTCTTTGAAACCCTCCACTGACACATCAATTTTCTCCGGTTCTAGCTTCCACGATCCAACAAGACTTGCCCTGCTTACAGGAACGAAGATGCTATACACAGGGATGATAATACTTATAAGGGCCACTAGAAAAAGCTATTCTCTTTCTTATTCGTTTACAACTAAACTATGATATAGTAGCCATTAACTTGAAGTTATTCACAATGTTCAAACATCTAATCTTCTAAACTCTCATTCCCTTCGTAGATATAATCTTCTTATCTCACTCATTCAAACTATCATACCATTTGAGAAGATATCTCAATATCAACCTCATTTTGGCCGATTCCCTTGGTTTCTGTTTAAATATTTCACTAGTCGGTATACAAAATTGAACACGAACTTTGACTTCGTTTACTTACTCGGCTTTTGAGATTTTGACATAACTTATGGTTTGGAAAAGAGAGAGGGGAAAGAGTAGAAGAGTTGAAAGGGTTGGAGTATTAACAAGAACCGAAAATTGCAAAGTTCGAAAACCGAGAATGAAAACCGAGAATCCAAAAGAAATCAAACATCAAGAAATAGGAAGCACACCCTCCTCATTCTACACACTCTACTCTCTCTTTCCTACAACCCCCTTCCTCCTCCCATTCAAACTAGATATGCTGAGATATACTCATCACTTCACACTTCCATAGTACATCATCATCTCTTCCCACAACACAAACAAGCAAGCAAGAAGAAGAAATCATTCTACAGACTGACTTATCGATTTTCATGATCTTTAGCTGGATAGCTTTATTAAACATAAGGTTAATTTAGTAAAACAGAGTAGAGTAGAGTAGAGTATACAGCCTTTATACTTCATACTTCATATTTCATAATTTTGAGAATCCTAGGAACACTCAAAACACTAAAAGTATCGAGAGTATACAGAGCAGAATAGAATAGATAGAATAAAGGACACATATAGAGAGTATGCAAGATACAAAATATAAAAGCAAATCGAGTATATCATATAACATATAGAATATATAAACTCCAGAGTATACAGTCTTTATATTTCAGATTTTACAATCCTGAGAATACTAAGAATATAGAACAAACAGTAGGATAGAGAAATACAAACTACGAGGTTTATAATAGAATATATATTATACTATAATATAATAAGATGTGATGCGATGTACCAGTCGAAATGAATAGCCATCTTTATCTTTATCTTCAAAATAAATACATTATCTTTGTTCTCACAATCATTATTCCATTTCGCAAATATATAACATACGAATCTCATATAAGACATAGTATTCAATATATAATATATACAACCCCTCTCAAATCAAAATCCTCGTATCCAATTCCCATCCCATCTTCACATCATATCGTATCCGTATAGGTAAGGTACGTAGTATCTACCTATCTTAAAGAACCTCGAAGAGAGAGCTGATGGATAAACAACCAATCAATTTAAATCAATCCGATGCGATTCGATTTGATATACTTGGATATGTACTTACACGAGGTTAGTCAGTCACTCACTCACTCACCAATCCAATCAGATAAATCTCAAACCCTCATTGTAAGTATATGCCATATTCAGTACAATCAGTCAGTCATGAAACTCCATCTCATGTACACCACCCACCCACCATGAATACATACATACATACATACATACATACAGAAAATCATACAGAAAATCACACACCACACATCTAGCAAGCACCTAGAACACGAACACCCACACCCACACCAAGACAAACACGAACACTCTAAAAATAGCATTTTATATGAGCATTAGTATACTTATACTTATACCTATACATATACTCAATGTAACCCCAAGTGAGCCCAAGATGAATCAACTTCATCAATTCAATCTACTCTATTCAATCCAACCAACCAGTAGTTAAAGCCTAGTCCACCTTTTTTTCAAAAAAAAAAAAAAAAAAAAGCGACAACTATATTGTACAGATATCTAATCATAAAACCATAGATAAATAATCATACAACTATACAACTATACCAAAAAGAAACCTGTCAAAACCAAAGTAGTCGCATCAAACCCTCAAAAAAATAAAAAGATTAAAACTCATTTATTGATTCATTTATTTCCTCATAAAAAAGAAAGAAAGGCAAAGCCCATCGCACCAAATCCTCTCCCCCCCCCAAAAAAGAACAAAACAGACAGGAAGTTCCCCATCCATCGCCACTTACGGTACACATACATATAGTACAATGCAAAGCAATGCAATGCATACAATATAACCAGCAGAGGGAGAATTCTCCAAACTACATACATACACCAACCGGCACTTCTCAACCCTGTTTTTTTTTGTTTTTTTCATATGAGGAGTTGTCGATATGAATATGAATATGATATGATATGATATCCATAGTGGGGATGTTATGTACTTACCTACCAACCAGTCAGCAAGCGAGCCAGTCCGCCTGCCGGATGAATGATAGGATGAATTGTCTTCGTATGGATAAAGTAGACTGACTGTACATTCATTGCACATCACGTCGTATAAATCCGAATCTTGGTATATGTATGTATGTATCTGCGGGGTTATAAGTTATCCATTACACTAATAACTAGTGAAAAAAAGGTGGCGAGGACGATATTTATTGATACCTATCGATATGGAGAGGGGAGCCTCCCACTCTTGAGGGGTTGTTTGCATGTGAATACCTACTCCATACTTAATACTGAAAATTGAAAATTGAGTATTCATTGGGTAGAAGTAAAGTAAAAAATAAATATCTAGCAGAGGATAGCAAAGAAAAGAATAGAATAGAAAAAGAGGTTGGTAGATATGCAAGTATATAAGTATATCTCTAGTATACATGTATACATACTATAGTACCTAGCTCATTCCGAACAAAAAAAACAGCATACCAAACTCATCAAAATTAAAACTTTCTTTAAAATATTATTATTTCAGAATTGAATAATAATTCGAAAAAATAAAATGAAATAAATAAATTAAAGATATTTTATAATTTATAAGATTTTGAATAAATATTTTTAATTCAAAATTGAAATATTGATTTTCGATTTAAATAGTTAATTTTGAAAATAATACTGTTTTTTCGATGTGCCGTTTATTTCGTTCAGAGTAAGCCTAGATATATAAGTATAAGGTTTTTGTCTACCTATCTATCTATCTAATAATACGTCTATTTATTCATATACTTTTATATAGAGAGAATAATAATATATAGAATATCTAGCTATAGATATATCTATAGCTATGAATATGAATGATTATAAATGTCCGTGCCAACAAACAAGCTTTCTTCGCTGTGTAGCTTTTCTTTCTTTTCCTTCCTTCTTTTCTTTTCTTTCTTTTCTTTTCATTTCATGAGTGCATGCATACTGGACTGGATTGGTACAAGTTACTGAGTTCTCATTCATATCATGTATGTATATATGTATGTTTATTGTATAATATGATAGGTAGGTGCCCAGGTGTGTAAGCGAAGAGCGCTCAGCGGTTTATCGTGTATTTGTTCGTACATTCATTTATTGGTTGGTATGAAATACCGGTATATACATACTGATGAGCGAAGTACGAGGGAAGAATAACTGTTATTCATTTATTCATTTATTCATTCATTCATTCGAGAAAGATAAAAGGAGGATATTGTTCGTAGGTACGCGAGGCATGATATCTATCTATTGGATATATACATGCTATATATATCTAAATATCTAAATATCTAAATAACAAATAATAAATATCATATCATATCGTAAATAGAAATAAAATCGAAAAGCAGAGCGGAACAGAGAATGGGTCAGAAAAGAAGGGGGTTCACGCTATATTATATTATCATTATATTACTAGGTATATGATTCGTATGTGATACGCGTTTTCTCGGGAGTTGGTTATATTTCGAAATGTGTGGATGTGTGTGATGTGATGTGTGATATCGATCGAGCACGGATAAAACAAAAGGTGGTTTTGGGAAGATGTGAGAATATCGGTACTGCGTGTGATTGATGAGGAAAGCTAATGATAGTAGTGCTACTAGGTAGGAGATAGATACCCAAGTAAAGAGCCGAATAAGTTCCATGGATGGATAAAGTTTGATTGATTTATGATTTTTGATTTTTGATTTTGGTGTTTGTTTGTTTGTTTATACTCTTTGGATACTCTGGATACTCGTGATCAATATTTGTTGTATAAATTCATATACATTGTAAACTCACAAGCAAAGTCCCGAATGTTTATAAGAAAATGTCATTTCAATTCTCATCATCCATACTTCACACAATCCTAACATGAGAACATGAGAGTTGATTGGAGTGGGTCTAGGAAAATTATCATCGACAACACTTGCAGCACTAAAGCATGTCAATGACGACGAAAAGGTTTCAAATAGAAGTGGATAAGGGAGAAGACACTGGACAGAGAAGGAAAGAAGTCAGGGAAGGAAGAAAAGACGGTAATTTGGTCGTGATGATGAATTTGGATCCATTTTCTTATTGATCGTGTTGATATGGTTTCCGTAGTCCGTTCTGAGGGATTGGTATCGAGATAATTATGTATCAGAGAGAAGATATGCTTCACATGTATATGAGATGAAACACCGGACTCCGGAGTCGTTAAAGAGAGCGAACGGCAAGATAAACTTACAGAGTACATACGGCCATGCCGAACCCTTTTGAGATGCCATGATCCTCTCTTGTCATGATGCATCTTCTCGCGTGGATGGATCGGAGTGCATGGTGGAATGGCTGCAACTAGTCCCTGACTATCAAGATACTGTGATACTTGGAGGTTAGTTGTGCTCGGCAGTGTTGATTATTGACAGCAGTGATTTTCACTCCATTGACGAATGAGATGGAGAGAATGAAAGACACGGACGGCAGGATTGATAGAAAAGAGAAAGGAAAGGTTTGGGTGGATCATAGAAGAGGGAGGTACGGAAAGGCAAAATGTGAAATCAAGATGGAAATAGAAATCAAATCAAATCAAATCAAATCAAATCAAATCGAGAATTCAATTGATATCGATATTTCGGGCGTCTCGGGCGTGTGATGTTTTCCATTTCCATTTCCATTTCCATTCAGCTGTACCAGGGGGTCAATGGTTGAGTTTGCCTGTTGTATAACTGAAAATGCATCTCGCATATCTTTTGCTTAATTGACGTGGAGAATTGACGATCGAATGGTCAGAGATACCTTGGTACCTGGAGATACATGATAGATGCTTGAAATGTGCACAGTCGTGAGGAACTGGTGGTGAATTGTGAACGGTGAATGGTTGTGACGGACTCGTGTAGGCGTAAGAGAATTGACAAGACGGGAACGGGAAGGTAGTTTAGTGCGAAAGAGGGCAAGTATGGGTTAAAGATATCATGCTGCTTTTATGTTGCATAGGAGACGGTTAGAATAGTTCGATGCTGTTGGAACTCGGATGCATTAGATGCATTTATTAGATGCATATCTAATCCTCTGTACGAAGTACATAGTAGACTGTACTCGACTGTAGTAGATTTACATGTTCACTAGGCTTGGGATGGAGTACACGGCGAAAGCAAGTCATGATTAGGTCTAGGAGTGTCTGCTTACCTAGGTACTCGCGGTACTCTATTTATGAATCCCAAAACAGGACATCTCGAGAAAAAGCATTTCTACTCTTATGTACTTATATACCTACCTAGCATGTATAACTATAGCCAGTCGAGCCCATACAATAAATAGCAATTTGGTTTCATCTCATGCGGTATCACTAGTCATCAATCAAGCAAACGGAGGCGTTTTTCCAAGAAACTTTCCAACGGTTCAAAGGCAGTCAAAGTGATCGGGTCAAGCATCCACTTGTCCGATACGAGTGCCACCACGCCATGGTATGCGGGAGGGGAAGGTATGATGAGATATTGTAGATTGTAGATTGTGGATTGTGAGGTGGCTGGGCGAGTGAGATAGATATGGTTTGATAGGGATGGTTTGATACATACTCGAGTATGATTGGATTGGAAGAGAGAGGGAATGGAGTAGAATGCCAGAAGTTCTTCCACCTCTTGCCCACCATCAATTGTCTACCTCCTTCTAGAATCCTTCTCTTCCACTCTGCACCATCATCAATACCGACTACTCTCGACTGACACTGACACCACGACGGTTTTTGAGTTTAAGAGGTTCAAGACATTTCCCTCCATTCATCTCCTGGAGGTCCTCGGTAGCTGGGTCAAGTACTCTAATTGAAACTATTGTAAAGCTAATTCAGCCTCATACACAATAGCAATAGCCACACTAGCATAGCAACCTTGGAATCCATACTAACTACGAACCATACTAGCATAGCAATACTACGAAGTAATAGCTTCGAACGGGACGAGACCATTTTATGAAACGCTAGGCAGGAAAGGGAATAAAAAGAAAAGAAAGGAAAGGAAAAGAAAAGAAAAGAAAATCACATTCACCATTAACCAATCACGTATCGACATGCGACATATGTATTAATAAAAACTAAACTTCACATAGAATATATCGGTCCACCCAGAAAAGGTTACTTGCCGCTTTCATTTCCATTTGGGCACCCACGACGCTTTTTGGTTCACGAGCAACACTAAATAAAGACCTTTACCAGTGCTTTTCGTACTTGACAAATAGACTAAGAAGTGAACGAGGGAGGAGGTAGGTAGTAAATACTAGGTAAATACTAGATAGATACTAGGTAAATACTAGGTAGATACTAGGTAAATACTAGGTAAATACTAGATAGATACTAGGTAAATACTACCTACACTTACTTGCTCTTTTCTTTCCTCCTAGGTCCTTTCCTTATGTCCTTTCCTTATGTCCTATGTCCTCATTCAATATTATCGTTCGATTTTTCTACTTTTTTTATTTTACTACAGTACTACCTTTCCCTATCTATCTATCTACGCTATCTTTCTTTCCATCAATCCATCCATCACGCTTTCTCCCTCCTCTCTCCTCTCTCCCTTCCTCTCTCTCCATTTCCATCCATACTTCTCTCCTCCTCCTCTCCCTCTCTTTCCATTTCCATCCATACTTCTCTCCTCCTCCTCCTCCTCCTCCTCCTCCCTCACCTCTTCCTCCAATCACAATCTGTACTACGACCCTTAAACTCCACATTAAATTAATCTCCTACTACTTCCCCAATTTTCCTTTTTCGTCTGCTTCCTCTTCCTCTTCCTCTTCCTCCTCCTACATCCAATCCCTTCTCGTCCTCTCTGGTGTTTTTCTTACATCACCACAAAACCTCAACTTTACATTCGTTCTTATCACTTTCACTTTTTGAAGAGGGGAAGGATTACACCAATCTCTTAGTAATTTTCAAACGTGGTGAAATGGCTATCATTGTCATCACTCTGTGACGGATTGATTTGATTAATTAACTGGTTGATTAATCGACTTCATTCAATGGGATACCTTGATTGATATCTCATATTCTAATCCCGTTCGTGTGCAATCCCGCATTCCACCTTCCCCGACATTCCATTGACTGTTTTTTCCGGCAACAGCTAAGACATATATGATCATCGATAACTTCATCGATAACCTTACGATTGGAAAAAAGAATTCAATAAAGTCAGCACGGAGATACTTCCTCCTCAAAAGTAATTGATCATGTTTTATTCACTGCAAGATTCTTATCGGCTTGGAGTCGTCGCAATATGCCTCGTCGCCTTTCTCAAACATGTTCAGGGAATTTCGATGGAGTATTGCTCAACCTTGAATACGGGCTCTGGCAGTGCCAGTAAGTCAACCCTCATGAATCAATTGGTGTTTGACAATGGCTGATCCTGACCTGTGTGTAGATTCCTCCATCTATCAATCCGATGGTCTATGTTACGACTTCTGCTTGGATGAATATGCTTTTGCGGTGGTACAAGGATCAGAATGTTGGTGTTCAAATTATGTGCCTGGGACTACATCTTCGACGAGCAATTGCGATACCCCATGCCCAGGTTATCCAGATGATACGTGTGGTGGAGAGAGTTTATATGGATACATGTCTTTGACATTATCTCCATCAGGAACCAAAGGAGCGGCTACTACATCTTCGACTCCGACTTCGACTTCATCTGAGAAGGTTAGTACTTGGATACAATCCCTTCTCCTTTCCTCTCCCAATCTGAGTCACCATCTCCATGCTTTCCCGTGTGCCTTGACTGGCAACCCATTTGACGTCTTTTCAATGTTAGGTAACTACTTCGACTTCGAGTCCTGAACCAGTGACAACTTCTTCTTCAACTGCTGAAGCCACTTCTTCTTCGACTATCGTTCAACCCGTACGCGACTTTTTTTTGACTTCATATTTATTTCAATTTCTATCTAATTTAAAATAAACTATCTGTAAAGTCGCCAAGCTAACTTTTCCGAATAGAAAACTACTTCATCAACTAGCTCCACGGAAGCATCCAGTACTTCAACAATACCACCAACTACAGTCGCCGCCCAGAAGTCATCTTCGTCTACATCTGGCTCGACAAGTTCTACATGGACACCCACTCCCGTCATATCCCTCGAAACTATTACCGGTCAAGTTCGAACGGTAACTGTTACCCCAACTGCACCACCAAATTCAAGCAGCGACTCGTCGGATTCGACAGGAGATGGAGGGTTGACAACTGGAGCTGCTGTGGGTCTCACGATTGGTCTCGTAGCTTTAATCGCAATTATTGCTGGTATTGCATACTTCTGTGTACGGAAGAGAAGACAAGAGAAGGCCGAACGATATGCAGCCGTTAATAGTCGAAGGGAAAGCCTAGCCGGTGTCGCCGGTGTGGGTGGTCCAATACCATCAAGAACCATGAGCGAAAATTCACGATTTGTTCTCGGCACCGATGGAAAACGCGTTGTCGAAACGTGGGAACCCGAATTACATACACCTGGGTCCAGGAGGAGTCAATTGATGCCTGTGGATCCAAGATTGGATCCTTTTGCTGCTCCCTATCAACGTGGAGAGAATAGGAGTCGGGAGAGTATCAATACGATTCGAGATGATCACGATTACTCGAGGCGAGTTCATCAAGGACCAGTACTTCGAGCTGTCAACCCTGATCCCGATTAACAATAATTGTATCCTCTCTCTTTTTCGCCACACGATATTACGAACCTTCTATTTCCACCTTCAGAAGCATACAGGATTTGAACGTTTTCACCGCAATTTAGGTGAACGTTGGAGTTTTCAGCGAATCATCTCGGATAATACCCTTCCCGAAGACAGCCAGAGTTTAATTGAAAGATTTGGGGCTCATTCATAAAAAAGCACTTGGAATAAGTAATCATATTCAACACTTACCAAATTAATAATGGTAATTCGTCATATGACTACGACAATCCTTGGTGTGGCTTGTTTCGGCAAACCTTTTCATTTTTCATTTCAAACTGTATTCATAGATTTTACACGCACAAGCGATCGCCTGGTTCAATTGTTGGATGAGATGCTCAAAAGAGATGTCTTCTATTCTTTGAACTTGTTATTAAGATGCATATATGTGCTTAGTGGAGGTGAGAGGAAATAGGTTAAAAAGCAAAAAACGGTGGATTGTACATACATTGGGGATTGAAAATTAATTCATCTCGGAAAGCTTCTGGCTTGTTAATGAGTTGCTAAGATGGGTGTAGATGAATAGGAATACGGTCCCTGGGATGATCCAGCGAAACATAGGTATATGGACATACAATATTAAATATTAAGAAATTATTGTGTAATTGGATTTGATGGTGTGTGAGAGGAAGTGCAGGTGTATGGGTAGGTGTAAGTGTTAGCTGTGATTCTTTTAGTGGGTGAGTGGATTCGATGAGTGAGATATATATGAATACCATCTAGGGGGTAAGAGGATTCTTGTTTGGAGGAAAGATGGATTCTGATTTATCCGAATTTAGACGAATAGCTATATTCCAAGGTCAACAATCTTGAAATTTGCTTGAGATGGTAGGAGGGATGGATATAGTAGGAAGAGGGGAAAGGCATTCTAGATTTTTTGTTGATGAGGTGGAGAGGGGGTAAATGGAGAGGGTATGGAGTGGAGAGATTAAGATTCTGGAATTGAAGTTGGAGATGGAGATGGATTAGGCAGGGGTGGGAGTGGGGAGTAGAGTGGAGGGGAGTGGAGTAGAGTAGAGTAGAGTAGTGATTTTATGTGGGAGATTTCGAGGGGTTGTGGAAGGAGGAGGAGGGGGGGAGGTATAAGGGATAGGAAGAGGAGGAGTGAGGATAGTAAGGAGGAGGAGCGAGGATGGTGTGGGAGAGGAAGAGGGGTGAGAGGCAGTGTAAATAAGAAGATAAAAAGAAGATGAGATAGTAGGATGGGATGGGATGGATAGATGAGCTGAAATAAAATAAAATAAAATAAAATAAAATAAAGAAATAGAATAGCAAGATTGTATAGCAAATATGAGATAGGGAGAGAGAGATCAAGAGAATCAGTGGGAAATATGAGATGGGATATGAGATGGGATATGAGATGGGATATGAGATGGGATATGAGATGG
Organism: Botrytis tulipae; assembly: GCA_004786125.1. Lineage (NCBI taxonomy): Eukaryota > Fungi > Ascomycota > Leotiomycetes > Helotiales > Sclerotiniaceae > Botrytis > Botrytis tulipae. The sequence goes on from PQXH01000002.1 coordinate 277,439, forward strand.
GATATGAGATGGGATATGAGATGGGATATGAGATGGGATATGAGATGGGATATGAGATGGCAAAGTGATTGTATAAGGAGGGAGATATGATACATCATAATTCAATGAGAGGACTTGTAAATTATTGAATAATGATACGAGTCTTGGGAGAATTAATGGGGATTGGGGATTTTTGAATGGATAGGGAGGGGGAGAGAAGGGGAAAGGAAGAAAGCTAAAGAAAGGGGAATGAGTGGAAAAGAGATGGCAAAGGGAGGGAAGGGATGGATGGGATGGAGATTGGGCTTTTTTTTTGCTTTGTTTTCTCGTTTTCTTTTTGGCTTTCTTTTTGGGGGAAATGAGAGGGGGGGATGAGAGGGGAGAGATGAAATTGTAATGGTAGGTAGGTAGGTATCGAGGGGTTGTGGGATAGAGGGTGGAGAATGTAGAGTGTAGGATAGGATTTTTGATGGGATTTAGAATGGGATTTACGAGGGGATTTAGAATAATATCTGAAAATCAAAATATCATTTGTTTTTTCTAATGGAGTTGTAAGTGGGGAATTGAATGGTTAGGGGGAGGAGGGAGGAGGGAGGAAAGAAGAGGGAGGAAAGATGACTAGAGATAGCAATAATGATAGAGATAGGGATGAATTTGAGTATTTGTAGTAATTTTTAGAGAGTTGAGCGGAGAGGAGTTGAGTTGGAGGAGATGGGTTGGAAGGGATGGGTTAGAGGGAATAGAGAGTTTGCTTTGTAGATAGAGGTATATGATGAGTATAAGTAGATATCGAAGTATTTTATTTATAAGAAGAATTTTGATGAATTGAAAGTTGAAGGAGTGATAAAGAGTAAGAATAGTAATAAATAGTAATGAGTAGTAATAAGTAGTAATGAGTAGTAATAGATAGTAATAAGTAGTAATGAGTAGTAATAGATAGTAATAAGTAATAATAGATAATAATAAATAATAATAAATAATAATAAATAATAATAAATAATAATAAATAATAATAAGAAATTTAATTATATATAATATAAGATTCTTATGATTTATAAGAAAATAAAAATGAATTTAAGGATATGAAAAAGAAGATTTACTAATAGATATATAATTTAAATTATTAAGGGGGTTTTAAGAGAGGTTTATTGAGGGAAAGATGCTGAGTATAGAAGTATAATTGGTTTATGAGTATAATTAATGTACTATACTAATCGTTGTATATTGTATCGTTAAGAAGGAGATGAAGGAGGTGAGGGGAGAGATGAGGGTAGTGATTAAGCGTTGTTATTGGCGTGGAGGTATTTATAGTTTATCAACTGAAAAGAGAATATTGTATGATTAAGTATAAGTATTAAGTTCGTAGAATATGTAATAGAATTTGATTGTTGATAATAAGAATACGACTTGTTTATCAGCTTGTGGGAGGGAGATAGGTTATTCGAGGGATATTAGGTATCTTGTAATTGTATTCTTGTGTGTGGTTTGGTTGAACTGATGATCTGATTATCTGAGTATTAGTCTTTATGCAGGTGTTGTAATAGCCGCGGTACTCAAGTCTTGAGTTGAAGATATGGATAGAGAAATGAGGGAATTGAAAGTGAATACTGGGATTAGGAAGAGTATTCCGTTAAAGTGAAGGTTTGAAACAAATCAAGGTCTAGAAATTAAGCGAAATGTAAGGTTCCTCTCTTAAAAACTCCTACAAGTTATTTAGATTGGAGAACATTGATATCTATTTGCAACCAAAAGCTTGAGGCAGATTTTTGGTGATTGGAGATTTGGCTTTATATCGTTCGTATCTGGTCTTGTTGAGATGGAAAGTGGAGGTTGATGAATTAGTGAGTTGAGATATCATGAAGTTTCGTTTTGTAGCAAAAGTTAAGAAAATTGGCTAGCGTCGACAATGGAAGTGGAAAATGACATTGTGGATATTTCATTTTATTTTGAATATTATATTTCATCAAACATGACATTTGAGCGTAGTTATACTTGTACTTGATATCGCTTTCTCACAATTCTTACAATTGAAGAGATGATACTAAACTGATAAGAGTAAAGTAATATATATCTCTATGGACTTCTCATCAAGTTTCCCACCTCGAAAATCTTGCTCGTTTCTAACTTTGCAATTCTTAAGCGAGTTTGAGTGTCGTGACTTCTGTTTTCTTTGTTTCTTCACGTTTAATAAGTGTTGAGAGTATATTTTACTTCTACAAGTATCTTGAAAAATCAGATGATGAGAAGAAAAGTGTTTTGTGCGAATGAATGGTACAAGTAACAAACAAGTATTGGTATGTATAACGAAATTTCTACCAGGTAGATACAAAGTGACATGTAGTAATCAGCTTTAATATGGATGATGAGTGAGTACCAATACATTACATGACATTTCAAATATGATTTCTTGACTAGATATATCAGCTAGATGGTCACAAACTGGAGAAATCATTATCATTGAGTCCAATCACGCGTTCGGTAAACATCATATTTGACTGATATATTGGGTCTAATGTCAAAAAGAACTCGATCCAAACGGGCCCTCAGTGCTGTTGAGGGATTATGATTAAGAGATGGAATCTTGTTGGGAAAGACAGGTAGGCTGGATTGTTGTTGATGATTGCTGAAGGCTCTACAAGTACTTGATTCTCTGAGTTATTGTTATTGGTATTGTTGCGATAATAATTTGAATATTTTTTGTTAGATCTCTATTTATCTTCCTATATTCCACGAATAAGTATGAATAAGACGATCGTGACAACAACAAAAAACCCTTCTATATTCCATGTTCCGACTATCTGGATGAAAAATTGTCAAAGCAGAATACGAACAATAATCAGACTAAGTACAACGAGGTGCTTCTCCTTATAATCAGAATGCGTCGGTTTTCCTTACTTTGTAAACGACTCTCCATAAATCTTGTTAATGGAGTCCCAAAGGTCTTTAGCCGTCGTTTTGTCCATGAATCTTCCGACTAAATCGGAGCTAATTATAGATTTAACGACTCCTAATGCCTTTCTCTCATTTTGGTGATATTCAGAGAGGTTATCGTTATATCTAATAGCCAATCCACGTGAAAGAAACTCTCCTTTTGAATTTGTATAGAGAGCTTTATTTGGTGGTGCTTCTGTACCATCAATATAAGTCATAAAACCATTAATTGCGAGGTACATTTCCGATCTGTATTTCCATTCGATATAATTAGATCTACCTTTTAAAGGTTCAGGTATAAAAGAGATTTCAGAGTCCATTTTAGGTCCTTTTATGATAGACCAATTGGTTTTATAGACTTGTATATATTAATACTAGTATATAGCGATCCTAGTAGTAATATATGAATGGATATAATACTATAATCGATATATAGTCGATGTTCAAGTCCAAGAATCGAACAGACCAGCTACTTCTTAAATTAGCTCTTTACTTAATTCTATACAAATAAAGACTAAATAAGCTAGGACACCTTGATATGAAGAACATTAATATATTACTCACTTTAAGTAGCTTGTAAGATATATCGTCTAGAGACCTAATATAATAAGCTTGATTAGGTTTACTTTCAGGGACGCAGACCACGGGGTCTATTTATAGGCGACTTCGATATAAATTTGTTTGAATTGATTCGAAATTTTAATATTCGATAGCTTAATGACTGTATTCATATACTATATAGTCTTGTAGAATGTATATATATATAGAATCACTAGTATTGAAAGCTTATACTAATACTGAATATATTTTATAATATTATATATTGTTTCAAGTATGACTTTCTACAGGGTACGATGGGAAGCATAGGATAGAATAAGAGAGCATTCATATTGTATTAAAACTATTTATAAGAAAAAAAGCTTTAATATAAATCAGAGCTCTTTACTAGTACTAACTAGGGCTAACTCCCTTTACTCTAATACTCACGTGAATTATACTTTTAACATTTCTCCTTGGGTTTATTGTGGTACTTTATTATATCTAGTATCTTTATAAACCTTTTGAAAGTATTCTTTATTAATGGTTTGGTTAATTTATTTACTATTATCTTATTAATAGGAATATAATTGATATCAATCTTTCCTTTTTATTTGAGATTTTATATATAATGATATATTATGTTGATATACTTTAATTTATTAATTAATTATATATTTTTAATTAAAGTTATTGTTTTTTGATTATTCCTTTTTATTTCAATAGTGAATTTATTTTTTGTAACAAATTGCTTATATTCTATATTTCAAAGTATTTGAGTTAACTATTAATCTTGTTTCGCTGTAATGAATTGAGCTATATATTCTGATTCGATTGTTGATGTTAATACTGAGTTTTGCTTTTGACTTATTTAGAATACTAGCTCTTTTTTCAAAAGTGTAACTATTTCTGATATATTCTTTCTATCAACTATATTGCTAGTATAATCTGTATTAAAATAAATCACGAGATTTCTTATTTTCTTTAGTTCAAATTGCAATTTATAGTTAATGATTATTTGTAAGTATTGTATAACTCTTTTTAATTAATATATATAAAACTCTACTAAATTCTTTATATATTAATTGAATTTATTTAATTTAAAAGCTATATTAGGCCTTGAATATATTATTGTATATATCAATTCTTTAATTATGCAGCTATATTTGCTAGGGTCTACTTATCTATTATTCTCTTTTACTAGTTGGAGTGCCTTATAGTTATTTAATAATATTGAAATAGATCTAGAGTTTTCTTTCTTGAATTTATATTTACTTAATACCTTTTTTAAATATTATTTTTAATTGATATATAAAGTTTTAGTCTTTCTATTTCTGATAATTCTTATATCTAAAAACTTTAAGTTCTTAATCTTTTTTAGGTTCTTGGTTTTAAATATAGAAGTAAATTGCTTATTGAATTATAAGATATTATTCAGATTTTGTGCTACAACTAGAAGATTATTAATATATAATAATATTATAATACCTTGTTTAAAATGAGTAAATAAGTATAAATTAGTTAAACTCTGTATAAAACTCTATTTAATAAGCTATTTCTTTATAAGATTATTTCAGTTGTATGTAGTTTGTTTCAGCCTATAAAGACTTTAAAGGACTTTGAATACATGCTTTAGCTTGATATTAATACTCTTTGGTATAGAAAAAAAGATTTTTTTTTTTAGTTCTACTTCAGTAAATATATTCTTTATATTAAAATAATATATTTCAAGATTTTGAAATATAATTAAAGATAGGAATAATTGGACGGTGATAAACTATATAATAGATGCAAAAATATTGAAGAAATTTACTTTATATTTCTATATAAATCCTTTTACAATTAATTTAGCTTTGAAATATTCTAATGATTTATTTATATTCAGTTTTATTGTGAATACTTATTTTATACTAATCAAATTATTCGTTCTGTCATTATAGATCTATTGTTATGTTTTATTCTTTTCTAATTCTTCAATCTTTCTATTAATAGTAGTCTACTATTATTCTCTATAAATTGAATTATTTATAGTTTTTTTATACATCTTTGAAATCGGTATATTCCTTGCCATTATATTTATAATAATTATTTCTGAAATAAATATATAATTGTTATTCTATTGCTTTGTAAAGAACTCTTGATCAGGTTCCAAATCCATTATAATAATGAGAAATGTATACAAACGCTTGGCCTTTTGAAAGTCCGCTTTATTATCCTGCTCTCTCGATCTCTTCCTTGTTATTGGCCTAGTATATTCCACTTCACCTATTGTAATATCTATTGATTCGGCTTGTGGTATCATTTGTGGAATAATTACTTGTGGTGTAATTATCAATTGCAATTGTGTGATCGGCTCCAGCTCAGATTCTTTAATATTCGTGACAATCTTTAGCTCGATAGTTCCAATAGATATTATATACATACTTGCAACAGGGTAAATCCAAGGTCTTTCTATAAATTGTCGATCTAGTAAAATGTTCTGTATTTCTTATCCTTCTACAAAATCCCTTTTTAAAGTAATTGAGTGTAACTTCAAATCAATCTTCCCATTTAGCGATCTTTCGAAAAATGTGTAGTTACTCGTTTTTATTACTATATATCTATTAGGAACATATATCCACAATTACTTTGTTATATAATCATTATATCCAATAAATATATTAATCCTTGTTTAATTCATTAGTTTATTTTGATAAGTATTATTAGGGTAAGATACTAAATCAATGTGAAAGTAGCACTTTAAACTTTACATTTTGATATATGTAATTGATAATACTATTCCAGTCCATGCTTTATATAGTAATATCTATTTTTTCCTTGTTAACATATTTATATTTCATTGTTGATTATCTGGAATCTTATTATAATACTATCTAACTTCAAATTCATCTATTTATGGCTCTGTATACATTCTATTCCTTATATATATATTCAATTTAATTGTGTAATCCCAGAATTCAATAGGTATGACTGAGTCTTTTAATATCGCCTAAACATTTGATTGTATTGTTTGAATTGTACACTCTGTAATGTCATTCTGGTTTGAGGTATATATACATATTGATTGTTGCTATATACCCAATTTATTCTGTTATTCTTATAATACCTTTTCAATTTCTAGGGTATTGTCAATTTGTATAGCTCCTACCAAGAAGCCACTTTCTCATTCCATATGAATTCTCCACTTCTCAAGCTCTATAATAATATTACTCTTCTTTTCTAGATATATTATTCAGATCTTCCTTATCCAACTGCATATTATCTCTACAAAATATCGTTTCTTTCGAAAAGACATTGGGAATAATTCTGAAATGTTAAGAGAAATAAGAGCTAATAATTACTTCTTATATTCTACAAAAACAGTGCTATAATATTTTTTCATTTTAATTACTATATATATCTCACAAGGTTTTAGATTAGTAGATAGTTTAATATCCTTTTCTAGTATTATTACAAGGTATAGTTTACTCAAGATTTCATATTCTATATATCTAAAATATTAATGCTATAACTAATATCGATTTAATCGATTCTATTTTTGGGTTTCTATTCAATTCATTTTGTTTTTATTATATATAATATCTTTTAATTTTGCTAAAACTTTTTCCTTTATCTCTTTAACTGGAAATACAGTGTCAAAATCATTTTTGATAGTATTAGCAATTATATAGATATTGTGGAAGTTATTTGCGAATAACAAGATTTTTCTATTTTTATAAAAGTATATTTTCTTATTATTGAAAGCTCCTTTAGTTTTAAACTCTTTATAAAACAATCTTGTAGATAATAAGCTTGCTTTTAGCCCTAGGATATGTAGTGCCTTCAATTTATATAACTTTTTATTTCATTTGATCTTTATTATTCCGTATTCCTTTATAATCAATTCTCCCCCTTCAATTTTTATTCTTCTCAATGTTAGAAGTGGCTTTAAACTAAATAAAAGGTAGGATTGGTCAGTTATATGCAACGAACAACTAGTATCTATAATCTACTTTCTAGTATTATTATGGAAAGATATGTATATAAACTTACTTGGAAAGTAATGGACCTTGTCTTCATCTAATACTTTTATAGTAATATAGTCGCAATTGTGTGTAGAACAAAAAAATAAACTACTTGGGAATGACTTGTGGTTTCTTCAATTAAATAAAGTTCAATTCTTGGATAGGGAAAAGAATTTCTTAATTAAATTCTCCTTAATATAGGTTTTGATATCCTCTTTGTATAGGTAATTGTGTACTATATAATTAGATTTATTACAAAATAAATACTTTTTAAATCTATTGAAGCTATATAATCTTCAATTGAAGTTTTGATGACGATTTCCATCGAATCCCTCACAATCTTGGCATCCCCGGCTTTATGCTATCATAACTATTGCTATATTCTTATTACTATTTAATATAATAGTCTTTTTTAAAGTAGCTATTTCATTTATAGTACAAATCTTTTTAAATTTAGTTGTAAAATCGAGATTTTGAGTGTTAATTGTTTCAATGGTAATATTGAATTGTTTTGAAAAACCTTAAATGAAAAAGCTGAAGATAATATTTTTAGTTAATATATTTCTCTATTTTGTTTTTGCTTTAATAATTTCCTTTTAAATAAAATAAATCTTAAACCAATCTTTTTTAGTAATAATACTATTTTTAAGTTTTTATATAGTAAATTAAGTAAACTTATTTTGTAATTCTTGAGAGATAATATACTTATACTTCTCTTCTAATTTGGTTCATTTTGTATTAAATTTAGTAATTTTTTTAATAAGCTTATTATCCATATTGTTGATATATTAGATAATAAAGAGTTCTGCATTAATTTAAGCTTTCTTTATCTTATATATTGCCTCATTGAATTTAACTACTTCTATATTGATATAAAATACTCTGTATATAGCCATATTATTAGTAATAATATAACTCCAACCTTTTTATATGATATAAAACTTTGTTATCTTGAACCATTATCGCCAATTCTTTTAATCGAGAATTGGGATCTTTAGTAATCTATTGTTGTTTTTGTTTACTATAACAATCGATTTTTCAATATAATCGATAATATTGTTATTGGATTTGTCTTAATATATAATCTTAATTAAACTACAGATCTCCCTTTTAAATCGCATTTCCTTTTCCTTAGCATAATTTAAGTTTTTATTAGGTATAAATATAAATAATTTCAAGGGAATAAATATATCTATTGGATAGATAATAAATATATATATATATATTATTAAATAATTTAATTTATTGTGTTTTTAAGGTCTTTTAGATTTTAATAATAAAAAGCTTCTATTTCAATTTTTTTATAGTTAGACCTCTACCTCTCAGTGATTTTGGTAGTTTTTACTTTCTCAAATATCAGCCTTTGCCTTCTTTTTATATTTTGTATATTTCTTTCTTTAATTCTAATCCGAATGCAAATCCAAGCTTATAATCTATTTCAAGTATAACTTTCTATAGAATATAATAAAAAGTATAGGATAGAATAAGAGGGCATTTATATTATATTAAAGTTATCTATAAGAGAAAGAGCTTTAATATAAGCCAGAGCTCTTTATTAGTATTAATTAGGGCTAGCTCCCCCTACTCTAGCACTCATGTGAATCATACTTTCAACATATATATATATAAAAGTGAGCACTAGAATAAGATCTTAATATAGGAACCTAAGTCACTTATTTATGCTTTTTCAGTCCCCTGTACGGCCTATAATACGTAGGTGGCGTACATGAAAAATCTGATTTGAAATCACTTTCTTTATTGATTTCAAATCAATATTATAATAAAGAAAAATTATTATTGCGTCTGTCATTCCACATTTGGACTAGCTTCCACGTGATTTTTCAAATTTTTCAAAATAATCAATTGTAATTTCGAATAAAGAGCTAATAAAGGATTTCTTTTTGAATAAAGAATTCTTTATTTTATATTGCTCCCCTCGGTACGCGGTAGGCCCGAGGGCCTACCGTCACGTGCCCAATGAAGCCCTACAGCATGTAACCGTGACAATCGAATCTTATAGAATCATTCTATATCATAGAAAGTATATACAACCGATCAATCCAATTTATTTACTAATTGTGTGAACAAAGGTATTCACTTCAAAGGAATGACTTCAATACAATGGCTACTGTATCAAAGGGATTAAGCGAACGAGACTAGCTCTTTCAGTAGTGCCTATATAAGGCCTACTATCTTCCCACATAGCTAGCTCTTTAGATAGAATACAATTAGACATACAGGACCTGCAAATACCTGGGTGCTACGTCTTCCGTATCCTTCTCGAACCAACACTAATCTTCTAGATGATTCTATTTTATTCTATTCTATTAAAAAATGATTTGATATAAACGTGGTTTAACACCAAGCGGCTCATATTATCGAGTGGCTCATTTCAAAATATACTAAAATTAGGCTTTTTTTTTATATATTTTAATAACTAAATATTATTTTTAAAAAAGAGAAAAATATTAAAAATTAATAAAAAATTAGCTCTTCAAAAATCTGATTTTTATGTAATAATTTAAATATATCGGTTTAATATTCTCGTTGACTTGGCGTTATTATTAGCAATCATCCTCAATAGTCATCAGTACTTTTGATCGTGATTTTCTATCCTTTGGTGTCCACAGCTTACATAGAAAGCTTCTCTACCTCGAGATCTGACTTGATCTTATCGACACAAATTGTCAGTCTTCAAAATAGGGCGGTTGAACCAGCAGAATCATCGCCGATCTTTACCAGAAGGCATTATCAAGTTCAAAAGAGGGAATTAGGCGATTATATACTCATCCAGAATATTACCGAGTATTGAAGCTTACTTCATTTTCATTAATGCAGATATGAAAGCTTGCAAATTTCCATCGCATCATACACTAAAGTTCTAATCAGTCACTTCACCACTTCACTCAAGTAACAGAACATACCAATTTGCTCATAATCATAATTCATATTTCTTTAAATCAACCAACAATCCTTTCATTTATAAGTCCTATCCTTAAATCCCCCAATAACCTCCACCGTCCTTGTCCCATCCTCCGCATCCTTATACAATCCCTTCGCAAGATCCGGATTCAATTGCAATCTCTGCTTCGCTCTAACCCACTCCTCCATCGTGATTTCCTTTTCAAATCTCGGTTTCACACCCGCCTCTTTCAACACCGGCGAATCCAAAATCGGCTTCAAAACCGTATCATTATGCGGTCTCGCAAAATATAAAAGTCCGGTACGTTCATACTCCCACTGATCTTTGGGCGGCGCAACGACTCTATGAATAGATGATTTGAGCCAGCCGCCGGTGAGATGCGAGATGGTATCTGCGAGGTTAACGGTGATCGTGCCGGGTTGTGCGGATACCCACGTCCATTTTCCATCGTCGCCGAGGATTTGCAGTCCGGCGACGGGTTGACGGAAGAGGAGGGTGACAGTGCCAAGATCGGTGTGGCCGGTTGTTTGCCCGTAGCCGCTGGCTTCGTGTTCTTCCGGGGTCCGCTTGTGGTAGATCATGTAGCGGAAATGGTCTTCGCTCTTCTTGTCATAGGTGTGTTGGTTGACGAGATATTCTTCGTCTGGGAGTTGGAGAATGATGGCAAAGAGTCGGAGGAGGGGAAGAACAACATTTGAATGGAGAGCTTTGGAGAAGACTTCGATTTCGGGAAGGTGGGCTTGGATGAGAGGAGGCTGAGCATATTTGCCTTCGAAATCTTTGGTGAATTTGGGAATGTTGTAGACCTCGATATTGTCTTTGACATTTCCAACTCGATGATGGTTGTTTCGTCTCCAGCCGTTATAATCCGCATTTGCATAATCAACTTCGTACTTGGCTTTTTCGTCCACGGGGAGAGTAAAGAAATTCTTGGCGAGTGTAAATTGACGATCGACTTGATCTTGAGAAAGACCAAAGTTCTTGACATAGAAGAAACCGACATGGTGGACAGCATGTTCAAGTTGTTTGGCGAGACGTTCTTTTCCACCTTCATTGTTGAAGTCTGAGAGGTCTAGCGTCACGAGTTCGGCCCAGGGAAGGTCTTCTTTGGTCTCAGGTGGATGCGTATATTTTGGAAGGTGATCAAAGTCATATTGTGTTGGATCTTGAAGATTTTGAGTGACCTCTGGAGCCGATGTTACGACTGTTTCGGTTGTGGTAGTAGACATGATGTATGAAATCTTGCAATGAATGATGATTATGATTTCGATCAATTGGCGACAATGACTTACAATCAATCGAGCTCTTAAGTATTATCCATCTCTCAATTTCCGGCAATTCGGCACAGCATCTTGTATCTTTCGTTTGTGGTTATGAGATATCCCCAAAATTTCGTCATCTGCTCCCCGCATGACACCATCACCAAATCGAGCGCTCAACCCCCATGAAACGACGATCATCCACCATGAGTGCGGCAACTAGTAGCTTAATTTGTACGCGTACGCTTATCAATCCATGGCATTGACAAGCTTCATTGGCGTGTTAATATCCTAAAATTCTCCGGTCCGGATAGAAAACTGGGGTAATTGTGGAATCGTCTAATCGAGGGGTTCGTAATGTAACACGACGACAATTCTCCCAAATGTCACGTCAAGTAGACTAACATACCAGGCGTATCTAAAAAGTGGGATAAATGTTCGTCCACTCGCAACGCATGAGTCTTAGATAGCAATGTATCCATGGAAAGGTTACGTTCAAGTCTTACGAGACTTTGGGATCAGATAAGAATGACTTCTTCAATTGGAGCAAATGCAAAATTATTAAAAGACGAATGATGTTCATTGATGTCGCAATATCATAAATATTGAACGAGCGTAGTTCCTAGATCCACAAATCCGAATGGTCGAGAATGGGTTTGAGATGGCGAAGTGTTAGGGGCACATATATATGTAAAAGCCAATCGAAACTTTTAAGCAATACCACCCACGTTAAACTAGGACTAGAGATTGTTTCCCGATTAATCGAGAATAATCATGTCCGAAGTCCACGAGAAGGGTCTCGGGTCAGATATCTTACCTACAGATGTCACCTCAGCAGATGGCTCGATAACATCCCCATCTTCACATCGAAACGCCAATATCGAAGTTCCACTCAGATCATGGGAGAAGCCCGGATTCAAAGGTTCTCTTCGTCGCTTCTTGAGAAGTGTTCAAGGTTACGTCTGGGACGATCCAGACAAACCAGCCATCGAAAAACGGTTCCTCCTCAAACTCGATTTCTTCCTCCTTACCTACGGCTGTCTTGGATACTTCTGCAAGAACCTCGATCAAGCCAATCTGAACAACGCCTATGTTTCTGGCATGCAAGAAGCGATCAATATGAAAGGTAGTCAACTGACATATATGGGAAATGTCTTTACAGCTGGCTATGTGATAAGTCAAATCCCCGCCGTCATCCTAGTTACGCATGTTCGACCGTCGATTTTGATTCCCACACTTGAGGTTCTCTGGTCTATCTTTACATTCTGTAGTGCGGCCGTTACTAATGTATCGCAATTGTACGCGCTGAGATTTCTCATCGGACTTTGTGAGGGGGCCTTCTTTCCTTGTATCATCTATGTGATTGGTTCATGGTATACAAAACAAGAGCGCGCGAAGCGTGTAACATTATTTTACTGTACCGCAACTTTAGCCACGATGTTCAGTGGCTATCTTCAAGCAGCAGCTTATGACAATTTAAGCGGACATCTGGGTCATGCTGGATGGCAATGGTTATTCATCATCTGTGGTACCATCAGTCTTCCGGTCGGCGTTATTGGATATTTTTTCAATCCCGATTTCCCTGAAACCACTCGAGCTTTCTATCTGACGAAAGCTGAGATCAAACTAGCCAAAGAAAGACTCGTTCGTGATGGTTACAATACATTAGGATCATCAGCGTGGGACAAGAAAAAGCTTTTTCGAATGATGGCGCAATGGCAGTTTTGGGTCCTACCATTCGGTTATTTCTTCATCCAAGCGAGTCTTCCGTCCCAACAACCGGCATTTGCCTTATGGTTGAAAGCTAAAGGCAACTCGGTCTATGATAGAGATGTCCTCCCAACAGCTCAAGCTGGCATCGGTGTCATTGTTCAAGTTGTAGCCGCTATGATATCGGACTCTAACCTCTTACACGGAAAACGTTGGCCACCAATACTAGTAATGCAACTTGGAACATTTTTCAGCGCAGTTGTGCTGGCCATCTGGACGGTACCCATCAAGCTGAAGTTCGTTGCATTTTATCTTGCATATTTCTCAGCCGGTGTGCCGGGCATTTGGTTTTCTTGGTATCCAGATCTGATGTCTCATGATCATGAGATGAGGGGATTTCTGATCGCAACAAGTAATATGTTTGGATACATTAACCAGATATGGTACTCGGATGCGGTATGGAGAACTGAAGAAGCGCCTGAGTTTCGTCCGGGTTGGATTGCTGCAGCGACTTTTGGAGCGGCGACTGCTTTGACAGCGTTATTGACGAGATTTCTTGAGAGGAGAGATGAGAGGAAAGGAACTGGAGCTTCTGGGATTAGATCGAACGACCTGGAAAACTCGAGAGGTGGAGGCTCGATAGAAACTTCACAATGATTATATAATAGATAGGCGTCAATAATTAATATGATTTGCCATGCCATTTTGATTTTCTTACTTCAATACTACAGCTATCTCCAGCTAGATGCCTGTCCTTTTTCAGAGAACGATATGAGTTCTAAACTAAAATTTAAACTCATGATCTATTGATCGATCCACCTTGAAGAAGTCGGCAATTGTGTCTTGTCTCATCAACCTGCAAAGTGATCTCTTTTGCTATTTTTTGCATATCACTATCTGTCACAAGCTCGCTGTCCTGTTTCTCAGTAGCCTAGTCCGTGCCATAGAGAAGCAACTTGAGACGATTGCCAGAATTCAGGACCACTTTCGTGCCTTGCTTGAACGATTAAGCCTACAAGAAATCCGATAGTGACTAATACGAGCACAAGAGCAATGTATGCGAACTTAAGCCAGCATGCGTGGATGCAAGTCATATTGGTGAAATTTTGACCCATGGCCGGTTGATTTCATCCTCAGGCAGGCTTGGTGCGCTACTTTTAGAGATGAAATGTAGAAAGTAGTAGTGATTGGAACCAAAGAGGCTTGTCAGTTCTTGTGGATTAATTATAGTATACAATATTCCCAGACGTTTTATCTGCAGTTTCATTTGCCAAAATCGCGAAAGCGTGAGTTGTCATCCAGCTAGTATATTTTAATTCTTGACCACCCAGGTAGTTTGAGGAAACAAGAACGACAGAGTTCTAATCCAACAGTGATATTACCAAACTACACCATCTTGTTTGTCGAGTATCCCAGAGAAACCCCTCTTTTCTCCACAAAGACTTCATTTTGTAAAGTAAATTCGATCTTCCAACATCCGAGAAAAGGTCTATGGCTCGGTCTCAAAGTCGTCACCTTGAGGAAACTGGACCTCTTCTTTACCCAGCTGCTTGAATTTTCATTACATCGGTAATTTCCAATTGTTATGAATCACGTAAATTGAAACAGAGAGTAGTAAGTGTTACCCCCCCCTAAAATAATCACAAATATCACACATATTGCTAGGAAAAAACTCCTCCAAAATGTTGAACGCTTCGAAAACCTGCAGTCTCCCTCAAGTCATAGGTATGGAAGATCGCATAAATCGTATATAATATTGAGAGAAGTGATTAAGCCAAGCAAAAAGAATCAATCATAAGAAGTAAACAAAGTTCGAAGTGAAAGGAAGTAGGCAATATATTATATTTCACGTGCTACGCCGCTTGTATGCATTACCTAGAATATGTGGATCAAACGTGGAGCGTATCGAAACAAAATCGTTGTATTTCACTGATCGTTGATCCATTCTTGTGTGCGAGAGGAAAAAGGCTTGCTGTAAGGGTGATGTGAATTGATGTATGATGTTCATTTGCATATCGAAGCTTGAAAAAATGATCAATAAACAGACTTAGATACTCAGAAGATAATACGGTCTTCAAGTGAATCACTAACCACTGACCGGTATTGATATTCAAAAAATTTCTATATAATATCCATCAAGAAGAAAAGAAGATGCTCGAAGCTTCCAAGTCGAGTGAATAAGTGAATAGCTTCACCAACCAATCCCCATCCGAACAGACCCCCAAACCCATCAAAAAGCAGAAAACCAAAACAAACGAAAAAGGAAAGAAGAGAACAGAACAGAAAAATAAAATCCTCCAACTCGAAGTCGAGTGACGACAAAAAAATAATACATCATGCTTGGTGGGGAATTCGAATCCCCGTTTCCTGCGCACTTGGACAATATTGTTCATCTGGGAGGCAGACAGGTTAACCACTACCTCAACCAAGCTTCCTACCACTGCACCACCGCGAGGGGTTTGATGCATATTATGAACATTCGATGGGTGTTTTGATATATATGAGCAAGAAAGGAGGAAGGAAGGAATGGTTTGTTTGTTTGTTTGCTTGCTGCTGTGAGTTTGTAAAGTTGAGATGAGAAGGAGGGAGATGGTAGCTTAGCTGATGTAATGAAGAAAAGTATAGGAAGGATGGAAGGATTTGAGTCACTTGACTATCTATCTATGGGGCAACATGTTTGCTTGTGAGTGGATAATGAGCTGAAGTTCAAATTCTCGGGAGTGGAGTGATTTGTTACAGATGGATGGAGTTGGATTTGTTGATGAGGAAGGAGTGAATGAGAAAAAGAGGGATAATTGTTCGATCTAGTGCTCACCTGACCTTTTGCTCACTTTGTCAACTATTTTCTTTCCATAAAATAGCCTGGTCTTTTAGTTGCAAAGAATGTCATGATTTCAAATGAGAATCTTGAATACATCTAATAAGTTGCCACATATTTTCTCTGTGATTGCATAGACTTCTGCATACATACATACATTAAACACTCACCCGACCCCACTTCAAAATTCCAGTCTTTTAGCAAGCCGTCAGTCATGAAGCCCTTTGTATCGTTGAACACATACACTATGAAATTCCCATTATTTGATACCGAGATTTGCAGAGCACTACTCAGAAAATGAGGAACGATGATTCTTTAATCCCTTGACTCCAGATGCATCGAACTCGAACACGAAAGACTAATACGCAACTGCTTCAAGAACTTGAATTCAAGGAAAAGCAATCTTGGAGCATGGCATCTCTCATTCTATATCACAAACATTCAACACAATGAACCTTAATACGAAAAATCAATTCCATTCCTTTAACCTAACCGGCCGTTTATCATTCCATGTCATATCATATCATTCTATCATCCATCATATATCCATCAAGTATCCATCAAGTATTCATCAAGTATTCATAAATCCATCGATCATCCACCACCTAAACCTCCCTAACCCTATCTCTCTCCCTCCACATACACAACCCCTCCAAAAACCTTCCCACATCCCCCCTGACCCCCTCCCGAACCGCATCTTGCATATCAATGCCATAGCGATCCCTATACTCCCTCTTCACCTCCTCCAAATGCTTACGATCCCAATGATACCTCACCAATCGACTAATCAGCAATTCCGTCTTGAGCGGATCTCGCGTGGAGAGCGTCAATGCATGATGTACCAAGAGTGCATCACGGACTGGCTTATTGATGATTCCGTTGAGGATATGGGCGAGGAGTTCACCCTAGGAGAAGAAATTAGTTTTATTACCAAGAAATGAGGGATAAAAAAAAGAACATAGAAAAAAACAAACATACCACAAGATTCGTACTCTTCGCCAACATTTCCCTCGCGAAATTCTTTCCAAACCTCTCCTCATACCCCCTTAATACCTCTCTCAAGTGCGTATCACTCCTCGTACAAATAATCTCAATCATTCTCGTCTCACCACCCCGCTCACTCGTGACGCATTTTTCCAACTGTCTGATATCCTCTCTGAGCAAATCTCCATCAATGCGTCTACTCTCTTCCATCTTCTTTTCTTCCAGAACAAGTAGCACTGCTTTCTTAAACTTATCTTCCTTGAGCTCCTTTTCCATGCACTGTCTCAACGAATCTCTATACTTCTTATCACTAAATCCATCTTTGATCTTCTCGATTTCGCGATTCGATCGTCCCATTAAACTTTCAATGAGTAATTCTCTACGGGATTTCTCTCCTTGATACCAGAAATTAGCCCAGTATGCTTCACTCTCCCATCGTCCCAAAGCAACTGCATAGCAAGCTTTCATCAAACTTGGATCTTCATCCTTGAGACGGAGCTTGATATGTTTAGCGATATTGACACCCTTTCTTTCATGACCCGTCTTGACAATCTTCTTGTACTCGTCGCGAAGATCAAGGATTTGTTCATGTGTCAGACCCGGAAGAATGGTGATAAGAGGCTGGACATCCGGAGCACGATTTTCACCCTTGAGTGCATCACGAAGAATCTCAGCTTCATCTTGAGAATCATGGAAGCGGGCTGTGCGACGGAAAGAATCTCCACCGGAGGGGGACAAGGGGGAGAAACTCTCAGAGATGTCAGAATGTGATGTGACGACTAGCATTGGAGAAGGCATGGGGGATATAGATTGATATGTTCCCTTGTATGCTTCGAGGAGAGGAGAGTTAGGTGCATTTGCCAAGCTGAGAGAGCCTGAATGGGAATGGCCGCCAGGAGATAAGCTCAGAGAGCCATGTGACGAGTGATGACCACCGGTATTGATGCTCAGTGTGTTGAGTCGATCGCTCAGTCTAGCGGGATTTGGTGAGGCATCGCGACGACGTGCACCAGGGTCAACAGTGACGACTTGTTCAGAGACCAAGCGAGAGCTACTGCTTCGAGCTGATGAACTTTCATGTCTATGATGTCTAGGTGGTGAAGAATCTCTACGGCCGTGTGGTCGAGCTGGAAGTGGAGGACTTCTCTCTTCAGGGTGTTCCCCACCAATAACCGTTTTCCTCGTGGTACTTGAGAAAGTAATTTTTTCACCCGTATGCGAATATTTGTACTGAGGGGACTCTGCATATCTATGTTCCTCATCTCTCTTGCTATACCCCGAGAATTGCGAGCCAGCTGGAGACTGGACATGATGTTGATCATGACCCATACTCAAGCCAGCGGAGAGAGCCCCATGATGACTGCCCACGCCCGCCGAGACCTTGAGGCTCGTCGATCTATGACGACCATGACTATCTTCAATATATTTGTGTGTATCTCTCTCATATTCATGGTCGCGGGGGGAAGCTAGCCGGTCACTGTGAGTACTAAAGGTACTATAGGTAGGAGTATGGAGATCCTTCCCATATCCAGCGCTTCGAGGAACAGCTGCTGGTGATGGATCGCGGGATCCATAAACATTGATCTTCGCCGGAGTACCAGGTTCATATCCCTCTCCATATGCCAAAGCGTCATACTGAGCAGGAGTATGTAGTCTCTCATTAACCCTATCCCTCTCTGTATATTTCACCTCATCGATCTTTAATGTATCAGGTATACCGGCACTATCCACCTCTCCATATCTTGAAGCGCCAAACCCTGTTGCGGGGTTCGCACTTGCATTTCTGAATCTGCCAGTGTATTCTTCCACTTCATATCCGGATCTTGAATGAGATCTTTCGCGTCCGGGGCTCGTAGACCTACCCCTCCTTTGTGAATCTCGCGGATCGAGTGACATTTCGAGCTTGTTTATCGTGCCGGCCTTATCGAAAGGTAGAAAGCTTGCGAGCTTGCAGATCAGCGAGTAAGAGCTGCTGAGATATAAAGCTGTGATTCGTGTAGTTGTCTTGTGTGTCGTAACTATTCCGCAACCTCCTCGGCTTTGAGTATATATATATGCCTTAACCCTTTCTTAAATTCACCCAGTTCCTGAGCTGAAGTCCCGAGGTGCTAAACAAAGTTCTGCCGTTTAATCTATTCGAAACGAAGCTCTTGTGATCAAAAGTTTTTTTCACCACAACACTGAATTCTTCAGATTTTAAAACTCCGGTAACATTCCTTTGAATGATTCAAGAATGACGACCTTGACCTCTCTTTAAACTTACCATTAGCTTCACGTTCGAAACAAAAAAAACAAGAACACAAATACAACACCGTGTACAAAATCATACACTCCCACCAATCTTTTCAGCTCCCCCTCTTTATTGGGTCCTTCTGGATCATGCTTCTGAGGGCTCCATTATCCTACTCTTAAACTGTGGGCGCTCATAGGATCAGTGGGAAATCCCGTCCCCTCACACAATTTTAGTCTCACTCCATGTTGTCAGCATATTACAGGCTACATTTTTGTGATGTATGCATGTATGACCACTTAGCTGCATTGGTATCTGCCCCCAATTGTACGAGGAAATGATGGGTACTTACTGATTCGATGATGAAAAGTTTTGGTCATCGCTTCTTCCGCGGCAAATTCATCAAAAGTCTAGGCACGCTCGACACGGAAATATTACGATGAGTGGGCCCCCCTAAAAATACAGGCTTGTGGCATTGGCATGGAGAATTTCAGCCTCTCAATACGATGTAGATCACATATGAACATTCTAAATTGGATCGACTTCACTCGTCATAATCAAAAGGAACCTTGATACAAAATTGAAGAATTATTATCATTATTCGCTATTGAGTCTTAACTCTTAGCCCTGGCCTTATTAGCCCTGCGTACAATTTTGGTCATCCGGATATCACGCCATATTTCCTCCCAAACCAAAGCTATGCAGCAAAATTGCGTTGAACTTCATTAAAATACAAACCCTCAAACCGTAACAAATTGGCCCATTGCAGGAATGCCGTCTACAAGAATGTAAACAACATATGGACCAGGAGGTGCAACATTGTTGTTTGGTGGTCGAGTGACAGTCAACTTCTGTTGTGTAGCACCAGCGACGAAGCCCGTGTTATCCAAGTGCAGCATGCGATGACCCATATGTACTGAATGAGTAACGAATCCGCCGTGGTACAAAGTTACAGTGACTGCTTTCGCGCCAGCTGGGCAATCAAAGGTGACATCGAGTGTGGTGCCATCAGCTTTAAAGCTACCCGATGACAATTTTACATTGGTAGGACGCTTCTTTGCATTATCACCTGAGAGATATGGAGGAACATAATTCTCAACTCGGAACTCCGTAACATATGGATCGGCTGCATCTGGTTTAAGCTTTGGCATCTCGACAGGATTTGAGCCAGCGACCATTAGTGTACCGTCGAGAAGAAGAAGAGAGACAGAATGGTAGAGACGTGGGATAGTCGAGGTAGCAAGAGTTGAGAATCTTTGGCCTTTAGCTTTCGTAGGATCGTAAAGAAGTGCTTCCAATGTTGGGTTTTTTGCAAGTCCGAATCCTTGAGCACCCAAATTACCTCCATTAAGCCAAACAACTGTTCCATCAGGAAGTAAGGTTCCTTCAACCATACCACGACCTTCCGGCATAGCATCCAACTCCCATGTGGGGTTTGCGCCCAATGGCTGAATTCTTCCACAACTTGGCTCTGTCGGACTGGTAATATCTTGGTATGCACCTCCACCGCAGATGATAATATCAGGGTTCCATTTGTTTGCGCTTGACAAAGGAAGTAAAACACTTCCACCAGTGTTGGGATATGTGCGATAATCTCCAGCGAGCTCTGGCAGTTCCTTGACGATGGTGTTGGTACCGACATTGAATACTTGGGAAGACTTTGAAACGAAGACGAACAAATTTCCATCATTGAGGAGATGGACAAAAGGATACATATAATACGGCTGGTTCTTTTCCAGAATTTCCATGTCGATGTTTTTACCTTGTGACACAGCGGCAGGACTAAGGATCTCATATGTCGGATTGTTGTTCGTTTTGACAGTCGGATCAAGGCCGTTCAAACTTCCAGAAGCAACAAAGATGGTTCCATCGCCCATGGTTTGAGCAGTAGCATACCAACGAGCACTTGCGAGCTTGTTACCTGGTTCACTCCAATCTTTTCCAGTGAGGCTAGCATCGGTAGAAGATCGTTCAAGGTATCTAATAGCGTCGAATCCATCCCCAATATTTGGATCGAGCCAGTCTAAGGGCGCGTTACCTCCGAGGGAAACAACACGTCCATCAGCAAGGAAAGTACCTCCGGAACAAAATGCATTTGTCTTGTAAGCTAACGGAGTGGCAACTGCGTTGTTTTCTGGGTCGTATTCCGAAGACATTGCATAGTATCCGTTTGGCAATTTCAACTGGGTGTAGTTCTCCAATTTGTCGAGGAACATGACTCGGCCGTTTGGCATAAGTGCGGCATGCATAGCTGGAACTCCAGATGACCCGACGATGTTAAAGGCACCTCCCTCTGGGGCGGCTGGGGCAGGACTCGCACCAGGGGCAGGAACCGCAGGCGCATTCAAACAATCTCCCGATTGGCATCCAGCACCACAATGTGCATTAGTACTACCACTACCTTGTGTTAGACTATTTAGAATTTCACGAGTGAATGATTACACTTACCAAAAGCCGTACATGGAACAACAGTTTCCATTTGCCCAATTGCCACAAACGGTACCTCCATTAGCAGTACCACATGATCCATCAGTAGTTACTGGTGCATTGCTGGCTGCGGCAGGTGTGAGTGTAGAAGTAACCGGAGCAATAACTGGTTCTTGAGTTGTAGATGAAGAAGGTGAGCTGCCTGCTGCAGCTTTAGTAGTAGTCTTGGCGGCTGATGTAGACTGTGAGCCTGTGCATCCACTCTGGCAACCATTCGAAGCCAAGCAGTGATCAGTTGTAGAGCCACAATAACTGAAAATGGTAAAATTAGCATCCGATCATGATAGGAAATTATGTTGGTGATATGAAAGCTCAAATTGAATATGAGCAAAGCATGACTCACCCATACGCAGAGCAACAACCACCAAATGCACCGTTTGCATCGCAGGTAGCACCACCGAAAGCCTAACAAAGTCAGTATAACACAACCACAACTGAACACATGAATACTCACACTTCCACAGCGACCATCAGTTCGAGGAGAGGTACCACTTGGAGTTGTAGTGCCGCTAGTGCATCCTGATAAACATCCGGCTCCGCAATGACTATAAGATATTAGTAAAAATTTATGAATAATAATGATTGCTAGTGTACTCACGCTTCATCATTTCCACACCAGCCGTATGACTATCATCGAAATCAGTGATTGGCCCTCCATGGTTTGTTGGGGTAACCTACCGAGCAGCATGATCCTTTGTACACTGTACTGTTTGGATCGCAGAGAGTGTTGCCGTTGGCAGGACCACAGCTACCATCTTTGGAGTAGACAGCTTGTCTTGGCTCAATTTTTCGATCTTCGACTGGGACCGGATAATAGCGAGATGGCATTGGGGTGGTTGGGACATAACATCTGGGGGAATCAGTCATATGCTTCTGTTGTACTTGTCCAAGGTAACTTACTCGTTGGTGCCATCATCTGTACAATTTTGACCTTCAAGACAACCATAGTATAAATTAGTGCTTCGAATGTCACAGCTTAATGGGACATGATTGAAGACAATATTGGCGGAGGCAGAGGCAATAAGGCCCAAGGAAATGAAGGTAGCCTTCATGGCTGCTAAGGATCACTTGAAGAAGATCAGTATGGGGTGCGTCAAACTCAATGCCAGAAAATATTGACAAGTAACGACAAGTGAGTAAGCGAAGTGTAGCTTGAATAAAATGGAAAATAGAAAGAAAGGAAGATGTTTAAGATTTTTGAAGTATTGTGTGAAGTATTATATAACTCCCAGCCTTGCCTTGTCGCATTGGAGGTGAAGGCTGTGTAGATCAACAAAAGTCATTTACCCATTCACTAGGCGACCGCAATTTCCTGCGCCGATTGGCGATGCAAGTGATAGAATTCAAAGTATATCAAGTGGGAAGGCTGAAGTATAAAGCGTGAAATGAGACATATATGACAACTCACCTCGTATGATAGGGTGTTTAATTGGACACAAAAAAGCAAGCAAATGCGATTGCTCGTGTGAAGGTGCTTGTTGTTGTTGTTGTTGTTGTTTTTTCGACCCGATGAATTAATTCAAAACGATGAGAAATCTAGGATTCGATAATAGAGATATAAACAATCTTTAAAGGAGTGAACAGCAAGCCCATATAAAGATTGAATCTTTGAAAGAGGGAATTAATAGGGAAAAAAGAATGTGAGGGCTTGCTAGGAGTGAAGACGAGAGGTCAGAGGAGAGAGAAGAGAGGTGAATGTTGAGGTTGAGGTGGAGGTGGAGGTGGAGGTTGAAGATGGAGGGGTGGTAGGTAATTATTACGGATAAGGGAGAGGAGGGGAGAGGGTAAAAGAAAATCGAAAGGTAGAGAGAGAAAAAGAGATGAGATGAGATGGGAGGAGATGATAGGACTAGGTAGGTAGGTCCCCACTTACATAACAAAGTACTAAGTACCTCTTTCCCTTCTTGATTTGATGTGATTTGTATGGGTAGTACGGATATCAGTCCCGACTAAAATTGTGGTATCGGCTATATTTTCTTTCATGTATGGTGGTAGTCACGGAGGAGAGTCAGGGAGGAAAGAAGCGTCTGTGTGAGTACTAGGTTTGTACCTCAGCTAAAGATACCTTGGGGAAATAAGAAAATACTCAGGGACCAATGTCTGTGAGTTTGAGTTTGAGTCGGAAAATGAAAAATGGAAAAATGCTTCTTTTCGTCCAATGTAGCAGGGCCGTTGTTGCCGGCTCTTTGACCTACCTCACCTCCTCCCAACTAACTACTCAGATGTTAACAATAGTCTTTCAACTGGATCCTCCCACTCCTACTAGGCCTTACGGTGCTCGACAACCCGCGGCCCATTCGCAAATCACCCACTCGGAGGAATTCGCCTTACTCATTAAGCTATTATCGAATGCGAGAGTGACATATTCTAGTCGTTGCTTATCCATCTCTTGGTGAGGTACTTTTTACATGAGCGCCGGCAACCTTGGCTTCCATGACATATCATTGGCGGGGGTGATCGTAGATCATTAAATTACCCTTGTCGATCTTTCCCGTCGTAAGATTTAACTGGTGCGGCGATTTTAAGCTTCTTTCTTTCCTAGGTACTTTCAATGGTGTGTTTCATGACAGATACTACCAGAAGTTGGAAAGGCTGGCTACAAGCCTACAAACCTACCAGCCTACCTGTGTGCATTGACCGCAGCACACAGGGTGGCACGCAGGGTGGTACTCTGCACATGAAAACCCCCTCCCCCAGCAATTGGGTCTCCTTAAGCGCTCAAAGTTGGTTATCCGGTTAGTTTCTCGTATCTTGATTTAAATAAATGGAGTACAGGAAAGGTCAAAGATCTATAGGCACATAGATATCAGAATAGCACACTGTATTAATGGGTACGTCTATTATTATAATTCAAATGCCCCATGGCAATAGCTGGCTACAGAATTTCCATCCAATGGTTAATTAATTCCACACACTTTTTCAACCTTCAAATGTGAATTGATGCATAATCATCTCAAATGAGACAGACGCCCAGGGTTTGTTGGAGGGACCCCAAAATGGTTCTCGTTACTTCTAGCTTAATTTTAGCGATGAATGTTGGCGTACGCTTGGGTCCTTGAAAATTCATGTGTCTCTTCAAACTTCCGAAAAAAGGGTGGCCTTTGCTCTGAACTTGTGATCCCGAGGTCACATCCGCTCCATAGAGGGCTGGTTATGTCCACGAGGCGTCAATGCTGGGACCGATTAATCTGAACCTTAGACCTGCTTGCATCAAAATGGAGACAAAATGAGGAAAGGATGCATGTTGTAAATTGTCCCGAGCAAACGGACATTTACCCATTAGGTTCCTGTCCTCCACCAAACCGTCAGTTTCCTTCAACATGTGAATATCGGTGCTTGATCATTCATTTTGGTTTGAGAGATTGGTAGTCCCAAGATGGCATCTGCTGGCCAAATCTCGTATATGCCGTGGAAAGTCGGATTCGCCTTCAGATATGATCGTTTAAATTCTGTGTTGTCAATGCTCTTTCACCAGTTCAGATCCGTTTTTGCCGCACCAATCCTCTGCTCCACAGCATCAGCTTTCATATGCTGTCCCACAAGCACAACGTCCTCTTCATTTCCCTCCATCAAATCCATGTCCAACGACCACTTTTGTATCTCCCCTTCCACAATCCCTTCCCATTTCTTGAGTAAAGGATGTGCTGCAGCAACATCGGGAAATACGACATCCTTTCCTTCCTTCTCCCCCGGAACTTCGAATTTCCATATTCCATCCTCGCCCCACCACTCTCTAGCAAAAACCTTCTCTGTCTTTAATTCACTCTTTGCATTGTTGGACAATTCCTCTAATCGACTCTTCTCTTTTCTCCATTCTGCATCTTCGGACTTGCTCGCAGTCACGGAGACTGCCCCAAAAATCCCTTCAAGAATTCCGATAATCTTTCCTATCCGCAATCCCAACACAGCACCTAATCCATAGCCTTCGTCAAATCCCTTTTGAACACTCTCAGATTTTCCCTTTGTAACACCATCTCTATATCCTTCTGTTTCGTGCTTCTCCTTTAATCTTGGTATATCCGAAATCTCTGTATTTCCAACTCCAAACAAATCTCCGTCGCGCATATCTCTGCCGTCAAATGTGGGAGAACCTGGTTCAGATCCGAAGACATCGTCAAAGTCGTCGTTATGAGTGGTAGGTTCAGACGGTGGCATGATAAAAGTACCGGAAGATAGTGGAAATTCGGTGTCGCGAAACATCTCGATCGTGAACTAATTTTTGATTACTTGGATTGTAATGGTTCCTTCCGTAAGTATTCAAAAATTTAGTGGTGAGGGATGCTTAGCTAATCTATGCGAGTTGTGATTGGCTTTTGTTCTTAGTGCGGGGTCACATAATTTGGCGATAAGCTCTTATCACTCCTGTCACCATTTATTTTCCTCTTCTTGATATCCTGTTACTACTGAACAAACATGTCGATTTCATCACATTTCTATATCAATAAATAGTTTGACCATGTTCTGCAAGTGCATCAAAAGTTCTTTGAGTTTCGAAGCCCTAGAAATCCAACATGGCACTCACTGTTTCTATTGCCACATCGATGACCACAGGCATCTCATCTTATAAGCCGTAACTCCATTCAACTGTAAGTCCAGGTAGGCTTACCAACTTAGTGCTTGTATCTTTGAGTAAGGGTATTCTTTTTCCTTCTCATACCATATCGTTTAAGAGGTTTCTTACTAAAGCTTCAAAATCGCGGAATGGTATTTATCTGATGAACGCCACGCTGCATATTCCAAACCGAGCAGCGAGTTCGTACTCTGTGGTCATTTCTTTCAATCAACCCCCTTTAGCAAAGCTTCCTAGCATCTAGTTGATGGAGGGAAGAACGCTTCATGCCTTATCTACCTTCTGGTATCTCAGCATACCACTGTCTCCTATTTCGATTTGCGGAGCTATATTATACAAGATTGACACACTTATCATATGAGAGTTCTTGGAATGGCCTCAAAAGATCAATACTCAGATAGAAGGACTAAGCTAGAGAAAGACGGGATTTCAGATATCAGACCAGGTAGCATATCAAAAGATTCAAGTGACAGGATAAAAGCAAAAAGTAAAATAGCAACGAAAGCAACAAACGCAGCAATTCATCCCTTTCCAAACACGCATCATCCACTTGTCGAAGTCCGTTTTGACAATTCTCCAGCAAGCCCCCGTTCACTAGTTACAAATTCTAGTGCCTTCAGCCACAAAGACCACCAACCACAGCATTAGTCTTTCCAGGAATACATGTATAAATTGCATTAAAGTCGTCGAAATAGAAAAGAACAGAGCCAAGCGCGGCGGACAAGCTTCCAAGCAGACTACCAAGAGTGGGGCCCACGGTTGTCAAAATCTGAGATGCGACGACTTGGTATGAAAGTTTCCCAACCGTGGTCCAGGTAGTAGGGAACGCGCATTGATCAACTATCATTAGTCAGATAGTCAGCGTGTGTTAGTGCTTAGGACTTGGAAGTGTTTCCAAAATACGTCTCGAAACACATTGGAAATCGTCTTTACTTACGAGTGTTTCCGCCATCAAAAGAACATCCCGCTTTATCAGCATATGGTGTGCCATCGGGTCTATAAGCTGTAACTTCTACGGTACAAGATACAGCTAGAGACACAGCAGAATCGCTGTTCAAAACGCATCCGAAGTATGCGGAATTAGGCTTGAAATAAGCGACTGGAGACCCAGCATAAACTGATGTCAGAGCGGAAGCATTGTTTCCAACTGCAGCTTGATTGCCATTAGGTTTGATAAGGAGAGTAGATAGACCCGTCTGTCGTACCGCATAGAAATTAGAATAGGAAAGCTGATTGTAGAGAGCGGTGATAGGTGCAGCACTCATGACGCCTGGGATGCCACCGAGAGAAATGCTTTCATACTGTTACATTTTTAGCGAAAATCATTTTAAAAAATGGTAGTTTAGACACACGTCGTTAAGAACTTCTCCAGAAGTCCTGGCTACCAATCCAGGAGTTGGGATCGCTGAAGTCAGAGATGCACCCAAGAAGAGTGGGAAAATAACCGATGGCTTTGTAAAGAACATGTTATTGGATTTGAAATGAGATGAGACTCAAGACTTATATTACCCTTGGCGTTGATGATCTTCAAAAGATGGAAGTGCTGTGCTGAGTCTGGAGCAGAGGTGCTCGTCTCTTTATATGTTTCTCTGACTCTGCTTTTGTCTCATTATCTCTTCTGGTATGCATCCCTACGAGTGAGCTTGACTAGGTTTCAATGACTGGGGAATATGGTGTTTGAATTTCTATTGGCCCTGAAAGTCATTCTTGAGCGGCTGAGCGGCGCGGGAGAAATCTATCTGCATGGATTACCTCTATGGGAAACCCTTAGCGACTCTTTCAATAGTAGCGATGCCAATGTTGATAGCCTGGTAATAATTGCACGCACGGGATCCTTGAATTCGGGAGTCAAGGGCTTCATATGAGCATATTAAGGCGAGGAGAGAGAAAGAACAGGAGCTTTCTCGAGACATGAGGAGTCTACACATGGAATCTTCAGCGATACCCATATCGTAGAGATGCGGATCTGATTTTATCTGGCGAAGAGAGATAAAACATAATCGTTCCGTTCTTCACTTAACAAACCAATAAAGAGTCTAGATGAGCCTCTACTTGAGATTCCGCCGCTGCGTCTAGACTCCGTGGCTCTGATGAAATCAGTCCAGGCTGATGTTACCCTGAAAACCTTCGAGCTGAATCAAATCATTTGCAATCTCAGATTCTATTTTCCCACGTATCTTCTCTACGCAATGCTCATGGCACCTGGCATTTTAGTCTAGTCTGGTAACTTAGTGCTACTTTGCCGCTGCATTTAGGATTCAAAAATTCAACATGATCGTTCTATTGGGTATTCGGCGGAGAATCTTCTGGCCCAATACTGTCGTCTATACTCTACAAATTGGGTATCTCGCCTCGAGCTCGCGTATCTCGTTTTGGGAACCTTGATTGTCTCATCTACCACCCCGCATGTTCCTTAGCAATATAAATGCACGAAAAGCTTTCATAGGTTCAATTTGGGAGTCAAAAGACTCGATGTGGCTTTTGTGTGCCCGCTGATTATCAGAGCAATAACGTTTGTAGATGTGGCTGCATTAGTTCGATCGATCGGTTATGCATGGTAAAAGCTGCGCGAGGAATTCTACATCACATTTTTATCTTCACAGGGTGATGTACCAGATGATTGGATCTGAGACAATTGAAGAGTTAGTGGACATCCATAGATGTGGCTGCTTATGTTTGATTTGCCCGCTAGAACTTCAATGGTGTTTATAATTTGTACCGAGTCATTGGATCTGACATCTCCCGCAAGTATGCAGCTGGATTTTAATGTATTCAGCTCGCCATAGCGCGCTGGAAAGGGTTAGGAGAGTCGGACCTATTTCCCAACAAACTTGATGGATGAATATCCTTGCATGGTTTACCGGGGTCGTCGTTCACGTGACTACATCAGCGTTCATCTGTGACTCTATGTGAAAGACTGAATGAGAGCTGGTGTATGGAGATTGAATAGAAGAGGGGGAGAGGATTCAAGTTTGAAGAATAGCCCGGCCAGGATGCAGCAAGATGTTAGGTGCGAACTCCTTCGCCCTGGATCTGCGTTTTTTCTTTTTTTATCTGGCGATGAGGCGCTTTTTGTCCTTCGAGCTTTGGTCTAAGTGGCGATTATACGAATATGCAGTAAGCCCCGGTTACTAGTGGATGACTTTTCTTCATTTCTAGTCGAATTGAAGAGAGCTAGGAAAGAAAGTAGATATGGGCATTGGCGTCAAGAAACCATTGTCTCACCAACTTACCAAGAAATAGATGACCAGATGAGATACTGGGTGCGATCGTGTAGATGTGAATTGATTTTATTGAACGTTACTAGCTACATAATAGAAAAAACGAGAATTTTGCCATGAAGGAATGTCGTAAGTTTACCAAGTCTCGCCGTGCCTAAGATCGTTCCCATGAAATTGGCCATTCCCATCCGGATTTTCCCTCAATTTTTTTTGATAACGCGATTAGAAGAATCCAAGCATCCAATAATTATTACATCCTCCTCCATTTTCCTTTCCAATAAACACTGCGGTAATACAAAAACATCGCATGCTGTACTGTGCTATGGTATTCCAAGTCTAGAAGACAAGACCATCTACAAAGCAGCGACCACGGCCGCAAGAAGACCAACCATACCACCAACACCGGCAAGACCAACAGAGTGTCCCGCATTCGCGGTGACCTCTCCAGCTGCACTAGAAGTAACAGTAGGACCTGCGGTAGTCACCGTTCCATTTCCAGGTCTTGAAGTCGTAGCAGGCGCAGTGGTTAACGAGCCTACCTCAGAAGTTGAAGCTGGGCCCGAAGAAGAAGATGATGAGCCTGGAGATGCAGACGAGGTGGAGCTTTCCGAAGTAGTCTCTGCGGTGCTGGTGCTTTCGGAGGCGGTTGTCTCCGCAGCTGCTATGGTGCATCTATTTGGGGCATTCTGGGCTTGTTGAATTTCTCCCGCTGCGGTACAGGCGCCGATGATACAAGGAACGACGGCGCTGGAGATACCGGCGAGATTGGAGGCTTGACATTGGCAGGCTGTGTCTTCGATGTCGCAGTTGGTGCCTTCTGCAACGGCTTGTGTGATACAGGCGCTCTATATGGGTTGTTAGTTAAGCGATTGAGAAAGCGACTATGGAATACCTACAGCGCAAGCTGGCTGACCTGGAAACTCGGCCGCAGAGGCAAGAGTGACAGTAATGGCCAAAACAACGAGTGAGAACTTCATAATGAGGTTGGTTTTGTAGTTGAGACTTTAAAGAAGAAGATTATACAGATGAGATTTAGAGACTGAAGTTGACGTTGAAACGAATTGGTGGGAAGTGAATTGTAGATGAGAACGATAGAGAACAAAAGAAAATGAAGAGGGGTAAATTCTGGATTTATATATGAAGCGTACAGACAAAGAGTTGCTTCCGAAGGTATACATCATTCCTTTCAATGGCGAGGGTTGATGCGCGGCAACGAGCTTCATTCCTTAGGATGGAGGGACCATTCGAGGAGGGTGTGGATTTGATTGTTCTTGTAACAATAATTCACATTATTTTCTGCCATTTCAATTTCATCCATCTTTTTCATCTATTCATTCCTTTTCGAGGATGAAAATCTACCAATGTTGCCCTGCCAGAAAAGGATGTTGGGAACAGGAATGTACAATTGTCCCACATAATCCCGCAATGGCGGGATTTCAGACATGCGGGTATGTATGAATGCTGGTATCAGGTTTGGCGACGCCGGAACAGGAAATCCCACATGGCAATTGCAAGACCGCCGCAATTAGATATTAGTTTTATACTGATGCGTGTATGTGTGTGGCTGGAGAATTTTCAGTGGGGTCCTTTGTGTAGAAAATAGAAATGAGATGGAAAGTTGACGGGTGAATGCAGACGGCATTCTTCGGAGGCCGGGTTTGGAAGAATGAGAGACATTTCGAGAAACGGATGTTTAAAAATAGATCATTTGTCACGGGCAACTGAACACATAATTGAGGAGGCTTGATAATTTTTTGATAGTGACAGGGGAAAGTTGAGAAGCTTCGATTGGGTAGCGTTGAGAGCTCTGAGAGCTCTTCTTTCAAGACATTTACTTGAGAGATTTTGGGTTCCCCTCATAGTTAGTAGCTTGATTCCAAATTTCGACTGATTTGAGCAATTTTGGTATGAAACGATGAGTAATCGTGGTCTCTTTGAGGTTTTGGTGAGATGTCATGAGAGCATTGCATTGATGGATAACAAGAACGGTGCGACGATTCAAGGTGATCGATTGGAGCACAAACGCTCTTCAAAAGTTCTTGATTTACATGCAAATAATAGTCAGATAGATTGACGGATATTTTGGAATCGCAATGAAGTCTATGGGAGGTACAATTTATCAAGAGTTCTGGAGCTATGTAAGCTTAATGATGTAGTATAGATCGCGAAGTTCGTTAAACTAGGATTATGATTTGACAGCGAGTATGCGAATTTAACAATAAAGCGACTAAATACATATGCCACCATTTAAAACTAATTTCGGGCTCTTGTAGACTTTCTTGCGTCTGCCAATCTTGGATCATTTTTCATCTTTCTTCTTTCCCGAGTATTTCTGAAAAAAGTATCTTTCCTGTTAGATCGAGAACTATCTGACCAAACCAAGCGAAGTGAATTTAGATTCAAAATAGGGATCTGACAATGAATTCCTATCGACTCAGGGCCAGAGTCCTAGCCATCAGTACCTAGTTATGCCAGATATCTGACGAGCTCCCAGTGAAATCAGTAATGCCGCTGCCACATTCCCGCACCGTTCGGCATGAAGCATCCCAGCTCCTGAATATTTGTATCTCACGTGAGTTTTGCAAGGAAATGATATGTGTATCGACATTCGAAACAGTCTGCACCACGTTCATTAATTATTCCTTTCACAACGAGAGACACTTCAAAAGCTTCTCTATCAAAATGAATGAATGATCTTGTTGGTGGAGGACTCTCAGATGATATGGTAATGTCCGCTAACCTCCTTTCCCCTCTCATCTATGTGGGCCATAAGCCGATTGCCAAATTTACCTATTTACTTGCTATGATACGTTTTGCTAAGAAGTTGGCACAATGTTATCCGGTCGAAATCATGCGAAGGACAAGCAGAGGCGAATTTGTCATCCTTGGAATCATTCAATTCCTACTACCGATATACGAGATACATTTAAACGAATCGGTATCTACGACATTCTCGACATGTGCTTCACACGCAGAGATATCGTCCAAAGATAAATCAACATTGTATGAAGAATTGAATTTGAGCATACCTTTCAACATTCAATGTTTGCACTTGCAAAAAGATGTACACTAGATATAAAAGGAAAATAAGGAGCAGATATACAGCAGATGCTACAAAAGTTACAAATTTAACATTTCCAATACTTGTACCCATTGCGCTGTGGAGTACATCGTGATCAAAAAGCAGACCAACAGGAAAATTGAATGCGAGATCACTGCTGCGTAGGTTGTTGGTAATGATTATGCAAACTGAAATCAAACAATGGAGCTTGTCTTTTCCTATTGTTCATGCAGAAATCGGACAACGCAGATATGTTTGCATGATCATCTTGATCATTTTGAATAAGTGAGAAGTACAAAGCCAAGTCAATCTTCGCCTATTGCCAACAACAATTCGAGAGAGATAAAAAGGGGGAGACAAGCACTTGAGTGCCGAAAACTAAATAAATTGACGGCGGCACTTGATTGCTTATCGATAAGAGAGACCCCTGAACTAACAACCTTTTCGTATTTCGGCTCGGCAATGACTCTTCCAAAATAGCAATCAATCAAACTCCGGTCAATCAATGTCAGATTCTTCTTCCAACATCTTATATTTATGTCTTTATAATCACTTCAATTCCCTGGCATTCCGGCCAGCAATAATCCGTCATGTCTGCGGATATCCCGCGGACTGAAGAGAATCTCATTCCCTCCACCTCGAACTCCATTAATGAAAACCCCACCAACCCCTCCTCGCAAGCTCCGGTCGGGGGACATTTGCGCGCGAGAACAAACACGGCGGAAATTGATAGTACGATTATCCATCCAGGAAGCGTGAAGATTAATGTGACGGGCGCATTCATAGTCGATCAGGATTCTGCTTCACCGAAGGAATTGAATACAAATGAGAGGAATTATGATACCCAGGATATTCGGCTGCCGAACCATACGGCGGTGGTCAGCCATATTGCTGTAGATGTATGAGTTTATTTTCTCGATTCATGGCTGTGGATTGGTGATTGATATACTGACATGTTCCTAAGATCGGAGGTTCTTTAGCTAAGCTTGTATATTTCTCGAGGGAGGCGCATTCGCGCGAGCCAGGCGGTCGTCTCAATTTTATGAATTTCGAGACGGATCGCATAGATGATTGTGTGGAGTTTATGAAACAGCTGCAGGTCAAGCAACAGAAACTCAATGGATCGAGACCTGGCGATTTATGCGTAATGGCAACTGGTGGAGGGGCATATAAGTACTATGATAAGATCAAGGAAGCTTTAGGTGTCGATGTTATACGAGAGGATGAGATGGAATGTTTGATCATTGGTACTTTCTCCTCCCTAATGGCACGCGCCCTATTGATATTATGCAATGCTGACGGAAAATAAACAACAGGTCTCGATTTCTTCATTACCGAGATCCCCCGGGAAGTATTCACATACAGCGAAAGGGAACCAATGCATTTCACCTCGCCCAGTCCAGATATTTATCCATATCTACTCGTCAACATCGGAAGCGGTGTGTCCATGATAAAGGTATCCGGACCACGAGAATATCAAAGAGTTGGCGGAACCTCTCTGGGCGGTGGCACACTCTGGGGATTACTATCTCTCTTGACCGGTGCTCGAACATTCGACGACATGCTCGGAATGGCCGAAAGAGGTGACAATGCCAAAGTCGACATGTTAGTCGGCGATATCTACGGTACAGATTATGGCAAGATCGGGCTCAAGAGTAGCGCCATCGCAAGTTCCTTCGGGAAAGTCTTCCGCATGAAACGAGAAGCCGAACGATTAGCCGAAGACTCGGGAGGACAAAACAACAGCGAAGAACCATCTAGCTCTTCCCATTCCGCCGAGGAACCCCCATTTTCCCATGGGGATATATCCCGGTCCCTCTTGTATGCAATATCCAACAATATAGGACAAATTGCATATCTGCAATCGGAAAAACATTCTTTGTCGACGATATATTTCGGAGGTAGTTTTATTAGGGGTCATAGACAAACGATTAATACATTGAGTTATGCAATCAAATTTTGGAGTAATGGAGAGAAAAAGGCGATGTTCCTGAGACATGAAGGATATCTTGGGAGCGTGGGTGCATTTTTGAAGAGGAAACCAGAGGGTTGGGGAAGAAGGATGAGTTTTGATGAAGGCGGAGAGGCAGGAGTAAAGCATATTGGGGATGAGCTGAAGGCTTTGACGAGGGAAGTCAGTAGAACAGAATAGGTCATTGTGGATGGATTGATGGGTTGTGGAAAATTTATCGGAGGTTTGGGATAGATAGCATCTTTGTAGATTGGTAGGGGAGTACAAAGAACATACAGCCGCGCGGGAATCAAATCAGAATCAATCTCATACACTCTTGCGCGATAAATGGAAGAGGATGTTTCAACACGATCTCGATCTTTCATAGGTATACATGTATACATAAATCGGTGCGCTCGCCGCTGGATACCTCGTTGAACGAAGTCAACCAGAAGAAGACGAAAATGGATTAGAGATTCTTTCAGGTATGTGTTGTGTTGTACTGTGTGAATGTATGTATGTATGTATACATTATTATTATATTATCCAAGATCGAATCAAGTTCTACACACAGTCTCAGTCTCATCAGTCTCAATCTACTTTCGTACCACGCACCACTCATACAGCGACACGCACGAGATAAATTGCGGAATGGAACGTGAATATTGGATTTGAAATTTTGAATCACTGTGAGATCTCCAGTGCACAGAGGTGTCAGATATAGGATCTGGTTTGAGATATGATTGAATGGGATAAAAGAGTCTGTCTTTACGTAGATGATGTATGATAGATGAAATAAATTGATGCTAGAGATCTTGAAAGATACACCTTTTACAGTTTCCTTTTTACCTGTTTACCATTTTACCTCCCAAGTCAACATAACTGGTGACACTTTACAATCTTCAACGCTTGATATTGAATCAGAGCAGGTCCAGAGTATATTGCAACACGTTGTTAAAATGCGTTTCGCCACCTATCCCGCCATGAATCTTCCTCCGCCTGCTTCCCTCGTATCTTTTCCTACCGGTTTATTTGCGCCATTTCCTGCTTTCACACTTCCATCCTTCGAATCTACATCTTTCACACTCAATTCCTTATCCCTTCTACCCCTTGCCCCAGCCTTCAATGCATCGAACTTTTCCCTATACCTCAAGAGCGTCTCTCGATACCTTTGATTATCGCGGAATAGTCTTTGATTTTCTTTATTGATGACCTTCATTTGCTCTTCAAGCTCTACTACTTTCCTAGCCATTTCATCGTTTGATTTGCCGCCGGGACTCCTATCATCAGGTCGCATTAGTCGAATACTTTCTTGCAATGCCATACCATTATTCTGCGCTGACATTTCGAAAGCATGAAGTCGTTGGCTGAGTTTGTCGATACATTTTTTAAGACTTTTATTTTCGAGATCTAGTTCTTCGATTCGAATATCTGTTTCCTTACCCGCTATACGACGATTGGTCTTCGACTTGCTGGGTGAATTAGGCATGGGCGTTTCGCGAGCATCGACAAAATCATCCTCATCATTTGGGTCGGGGAAAAGCTGCGGGTCTATTCCATGCATGGACGCTGCCAAACGACGTTGTTCTTTCTTTTCAAAGGAGAGGATTTGCGCGTATGATACCATGCCGCCCGTGGTGGGAACTACGTAGAAGGAATCATTGCCCGGATGACCATCACGAGCAGATGCACGAAGAGCGGCCTTGGATATGTATTTGGTGAGATCAGGCTCCTCTGTGGGTAATCTTTCTCTGCTTCGGGGTCTACTTTTGCGAGTGGTTGTAGGTGATGTTTCTGGTGACTTTGCAGACGGTTCAGGCTCTGAGAATAGAGGCAAGCCAGCAAAGGCTAATGGGGCTGATAACTTATAAACAACACTATTGAAGGCACTGTAGAACTTCGAGAATCCGTCATCTTGGGCAGTTGCAGGAGATGATTTTGGCTCGGCGACCGCAGATGTTCTTGATGTGGAAGTTTGAGCATCTGCTTTCGTTTGAGTATGTTGAGGGGGTACCCAACTCGGCTTCAACGTGGCATGCTCTGGAATGGATGCAACATTTGGCTTTTTACTGCCTTCTCGACGTCCGTCAAGTGTACCTGGCGCCTGTAAAGCTGATATACTTGGTGAGAGTGGCTGGCGACTATGGCTTGAGCGTATGCCTCTTGCAGAAGCTAAATTACTGGCGATTGACGAAGATAATTCACGCGGAGGGAGGCGCCTGGGAGTTTGCGAGCCTGAGGTATTTCGTGTGCGAGGGCCAAGGTCTGATTTGGAAGAGCGTAATTCTGCTACAGCCGCAGATGTCGATACTGGTTTCTCCGTGGCAGCTTTTACTTCTGCTTCGTTCGCGTTCGGGTTCGGAGTTACGGGGTGTTCAGTGGGGTATCGAAGGAGTTCTGAGAGTCGCTGATGATGTTGTTCTAAAAGTCTCAAAGTCCTCGAAGCTTCTGCGCTTCCTGTCCCAGATGCAGCTTTTGCAAATTCTCCCGCAGCTAAAGCATGTTCATTTATTGCGACAGTTGTATCTGAACTATGGGTCGCGAGTACTGCAGCGCGAGCATGATCATGGGCCTATATTGGCTATCAGTTAGAGGTGATCATGACGTTTGGACGTGAGATGGAAATATCTATACCAACGCCAATGACGAAGCCTCCATAGTTATCAAGGATTCAAATTTGTGTAAGTCATATAGGAGACTTCTATTCAAGAGACTGTGATCAAGTCAAGATAGATTCAAATATTGTTTGTGTGTATGTGGGCGTTTGGAGAATGAGAAGGGATAAGGCTGGATGCGATCGTCGGATAGGGATAGATTGGGCTGTCTGGGGTAGTCGGCATTGCTTATCTTTCAACATGACTCGGCTAGTTCTCCGTAGACAGGAAATACTACTGCAGACCTAGAGCACTCTCCCCTATTGAAAATGTAGATGTAAATTCTAGATCAGTTACAAATGTGGCGAAACATTCGTCTACTCAAGAAGCTCGTGTAGTCAGGCAGGTAGATATGCAGATAGTTAGATAGAAGTAATGAGCTCGTAGTGG
The DNA here is from genome assembly GCA_004786125.1 of Botrytis tulipae. NCBI lineage: Eukaryota > Fungi > Ascomycota > Leotiomycetes > Helotiales > Sclerotiniaceae > Botrytis > Botrytis tulipae. The sequence goes on from PQXH01000002.1 coordinate 315,148, forward strand.
CCATTTTTAGGTGTTCGATGCTTACTGGGTACCTAAAAGACAGAGGGGTTCAAAGCATCTGGTAGGACGGTACGTGCTAGATACCACCTGCACCTATTTATACAGAGACAGCAGCGACTGAGATTTACCTACCCGGCGAGCCTGGTAGATACTTTATAGTGAATTTGAGGTCCAAATAGCCTTGATGGTCAATCGAATTAGCCTCAAATCTCCAACTGGGCGGCCGTAACTTTCTTTCCCTTGCATAGCTTGCATTCTCGGCTACCAATGACGTGAGAAAGAGACTGAATTCACAAAGAAAGCTCGTGTTGAGTAAGTAAGTACCTGGGTAGGCAGGGGCAAGCAAGGTAGTGACCAAGTTAGGTAGGTTATTGAACTTTCTGGATGTAACTCCATCAATCAAGTACTGCGGTGTGGGTAGGTAGGAATGATGATGAGAATCACACAGTCTTTGAAAGTTTGTTGGAATTTAACCTCTTTTGTTTGGTTTGCGTGCATTTAAACAATTGTACTATTCCGCACCGTATAAATTCAATTCAAATCAAGCATTATACCTATAGACGCGTCATATCGTCAGGCTTTTCGAATTGAGAAGTACAGTACCAATACCTACTTTTATGAATGATCTTTACTTCATCCTACAATCAAGTCTCATTCCAGTCGAGCCGGTTGTGATTTCACTCCTCATCATACCTTCTTATCTTGGATCCGCTTCAAGGACCTAGAACTTTGAATCTACATATTCCAACCTCCGAATCTACCGTACCACTTACTCCGTACCTATTATTCGCATATCGCACAATAGACATTACATTGCATATCAATATCTCCATCTCGACAAGATTGTCTTTCGACCGCGATCCCTTCCTTCGTACATGGGAGATCCCAATTACTCCATCTTACAGATTTCTGGCCGATACCCCCGCCATGGACGACATTCCCACATCGCCAACTGCCTCCGAATCGTCCAAATCGACGGGCATCTTTTCGAAATCGCGAAACGGAAGGAGGCATAGAAATTCAAGATCACATTCAGTAAGGAGCGGCGCAAGTGATGCGTCGCATGGCTTCCGCGCCTCATTAGAGCAAGTGATAGATAAAATCAAGAAAGATTCGGATTCCGAAGAGGAAAGCCATGCGTCGAATAGCCTCAAGAAATTCGTGCCAAAAGGATTCGAAAAGAGGAAGAAGCGATTGCAACGAGAGGAGGCAGAACAACGTTTGGCAGAAGAAGTAGCTCGCGGGAAATATATTGCTGAGCGAGGGACTCTGGAGAATGACATCAGAAATCCCATCAACAGAAACCCTTCTGGTGGAAGCAGTTTGTTAACATATGATTCGGAAACGGAATCGTAAGTGCCCACTCTTTCCATAGGTGTTTGGATTTGATTGCTTGCTTGCTTGCTTGCTTGCTTGCTTGCTCTCCTTTTTCTTTTATTATTTCATTTCCCTATTCTCCCCTCACCGACAATTGTCTGTCAATCCCGCGCGGTTATTTCAAGGTTTGGGGATTACAATGAGACATGGTTTAAAAAGCGAAAAAAGTTTGGGGGACCCATTAGGGGTATCTCAGGCGTCACAACCACAATATTGCAGGCTTATTCCCCATTATCATCGTCAATCTTGCATACAGCACAGTTGTACTCTAAAATCACAACATCGACATCGCATTGCCACCGAGTCGCTTGATATGCGATTTCTATCCATTTTTGACCCATCTCGCACTACATTTACCTATTTATAGCACCCATCTTTGCTTTGACATGTGGAGAACTGATCTTAGCTTTGAGAAATTAAGTCTCTAATTCAAATTGCTGCTTTGATAGGGCCACCGAAACACCTCCACCATTGACTACGCACCCTTCGCACACTGGGTATCTCACTTCTTCGTCCCCACTCATACATACTTCGACAATTCCACAAATCAGACCCTTACTTTCTCACTCAGAAGGAGAACCATTCGCAGATTCTACAGACAGTCTGGCTACCTCCGAGTCAGCTTCCAAAAGCCTTACCCAAAACCTTCGGGCTCCCACCGACGGATCTCAGAGGCGGTCATCATCACCAGTTGGCAGACTCAAAGACGTATTCAAACCAAGACGCGGGTCAAGCACAAACACAAGTCCAGAACGCAAGACTGGAGGGGGCGGGGCTGATCAATCACTGAATACTAAGGACGGTGGGGCTGATTCCAGGCGGGGGAGTCTCATAAATGTGAAAGTTGGTTCAATCTTTTCTGATAAACAGTTCCCCCCCGGTAAGTCTCGATCTACAACATCATCTCCTGAAAGGCCACAAATCGAAAAGGGCAAACTCACCACCATCGATACAACCCCACGTCCTCAGACTCCACCATCTGTGAACAGGCCGGCCCCTGTTATTGTTAATACACCTCCAACACCTACAGACACAAGATCACCGCAATTTACTTCTGTCACTAGCCCAGAGTCCCCTACCAGGTTCGCTGCAAATGTTTTAGTCTCTCCTTCGGGAAATATGATATCACATCGACGAATTCGATCAGGTTCTGCTTCAGGAGTCCCAAGTAAATTATCGAACATCCAATCTGCGCCGCTGACACCCACACCAGAGAACGGAGCAATTACACCAGGACAAAGTCAAACTGGATTTTTCTCCACGGTTTTTTCTGCAGCTCAGAACGCTGCAAATACATTGAGCAACAGTATCACAAACACGTCTGTCCCAGGAGGGACGAGAAGTAAGAGTGGTGCGCACGCAATACCGGGTATACAGGAGATTGAGAGTCCGGAAGTCGAAGCATTGGGAGAGAAGACAGATACAGAAAATCTTATGGAAGAAAAAGAGCCAGCCGTTAAGACATTGGGCATGGGAGATCTTAGTCTGAGCCAATTCGGGATTTCAGAAGAAGGAAATACTCCAACAATGCCGAAGTATCCAGACGAGGTTCGCGGAAGGCCTGATCCCGCTAGGGATGATCACTTTTTCGCGAATCGTTCTGCCACTGCCCCAAACATGTTGACTGGAGAAAATCTCGAAACGGTCGCTGCACCTCAACTTGACGACTTACATACTCTTGCACGTCCACGCTCTGTCTACGAACCAAGCGCGAATGGAGATCGAACTCCTCCAAATGGAAGTGTTTTTGAAGGGAAATCTGGTATCCAACGTAGCGGCAGTATCCGAAGCGGCATTAATCACAGGAAAAGGGGCAGCTCTGCAGCAACTGGTACAACAATCGGAGCAGCAATTGCTGCAGCTAATTCATCCATCGGAAGCCCAGGTTCCGCGGCCCCCAAGATCACAGGTTTTGCAGTGGCAAGCAAGAAGAGAAACAAGGATTTTCACGCGCTTTTCAGAAGCGTACCCGATGATGACTATCTTATCGAAGATTATAGCTGCGCTTTGCAAAGAGAGATTCTTGCCCATGGTCGATTATACGTCTCCGAAGGTCACTTGTGTTTCAGTAGCAATATCTTTGGTTGGGTAACAACATTGGTTATGAGCTTCGACGAGATCATTTCAGTGGAAAAGAGAAGCACAGCACTGCTATTCAAAAACGGTTTGATGATTTCAACACTACATGCGAAGAATGTTTTCGCTAGTTTTACAAGTCGTGATTCGACGTATGATCTCATAGTCGGCATTTGGAAGATTGGCCACCCAAATTTAAGAAGCTCGTTGAATGGAGTTACACTTGAAGGGACTGGCGGGGATAAGACTGTAAAAGATGATGGCACTGTTCCTATTTCACGTCCAGGTAGTATCTCACAGTCCTCGGATGACAGCGAAGGTAGCGGGGAAGTCTACGATGAAGATGAAGACGATGAAGACGGTATGAGCTTCACGCAAGCAGATGGTAGCGTCGTGGGTAGTGAAGCCGGTGAAAAGGTTGTCAGTAGAAAGGCGTCCGCTGCTGTTGTGACCAATGGGGCTGGGGCCGAAGGAGGAAAACAAACTAGTCCAACAGCCGCAGTGGACTTTCCTGGTCCAACTACACATGCTCCAACAACTTGTTCTGATGGTGACACACATTATGCGAAGATACTCGCAGATGATGTCATTCCTGCTCCTCTAGGAAAGGTTTATAGTCTCATGTTTGGACCCGCATCCATAACTTGGATGCGAGATTGGCTCACTAATGAACAAAAATGTCTCGAGCTCACTTACGAAGAGAACGCTAAAATCCCCTTGTCTTTGGAGAACAAGGTTCGAAATTACACCTATATCAAGCCTTTGAATGGCGCGATTGGTCCGAAGCAAACCAAATGTGTCTCTACAGAGACTCTGGACGCTATGGATCTTGAGAAGGCAGTTTCCGTAACGGTATCGACAGTGACTCCGGATGTACCTAGCGGAAACGTTTTCAGCACCAAGACTAGGTATTGTCTTTCATGGTCAGAAGGCAATGGCACTCGATTGCAAGTCAACTGTGCAATTGAGTGGACGGGTAAGAGTTGGCTGAAAAGTAAGTACAAAGCGATCTTCCCACATATTGTATCGTCATACTGATTTGAAAACAGCTCCGATTGAAAAGGGCGCGAATGATGGTCAAGTGCAATACACGAAAGATGTCATAGCTGCACTCAAAGCGGCTGTCAGTACCAAACGCTCTGGAGTACCAGGCGCTCCTGGTAAAGGCAAAAAGAAGGGTCGCAAAGGCTCGAGGGCAAACAATCTTAGCAAAGTTACCGATGGCGCTTCTGAGACTAAACCAGAAGCAACTAACTGGGGTCTCTTTGAGCCCGTTCGTGGTATATTTGAGCCTATTCTCGATATCATCAAACCATTGATGACAGGGAATATACTCTATGGACTTCTCGTCGGACTTCTAGTAGCAAGTTGGTTCCGTTTCGGATTGCCTATAGGGGGCGGTGGGAATAGAGATGTGGGAATGAGCTATCTAGGTACTCCGGAGAGAATCGCAGCATATGAAGAGATTTGGAGAAGAGAGGAAAGTGAACTTTGGTTGTGGTTAGAGGAAAGGGCGGGAATAGATAGGTTACGAGAAGTTGGGAGAATGCCCATGGAGAGGTTGGATATAGAGGATAGGTTGAGGAGTGAAAGGATGGATGAGAGAGAGGTAGAAGATGCAATTAGGATTACAGAGGAAAAGCTATTGGTTTTGAAAGATGTGGTGGGCAAGAAGAGGGACAAGTCGAAGAGGGTACAACCTCAGGAGCAGGAGACTTCAGCTAGTGCGGCTTAGGGCTCTGGCGGATGGGTGGACGGTCAAGGATCTAGACGAACAGGGAGGCAAATGGTGTATGCCAAATAGCGTGTTATACCATATCTACAGCGTAAAAGCTCTACTCAGTACAACACTTCACACAGATATCTCTGTTGTGTATTTTCTTTTTTGGGGTTCATTTTCATATGTTTGGGAGGCTGAGTCATGGTGGTTGTACATCATTGGTGTTTGGGCATATATGGAGAAGTACCAGGAGAGCATATGGAGAAGGGCATCAGAGGACTGGCATATCTGCTATAGCGTTTCTTTAATCTCTTGTGTCTTTTTATTGCATTTTTGGGATCGGGAATAACATATTGTGAAGATTTAGCGGTTCGTTGTTAGATATCAAACCTTTCATCGTTGTTGTTGGTAGCTAGGCTAGTTACGGGGAGGATTAGGAGGGGGGAGGGGGGAGGGAAAAGGAAAATCCAGACAGTAGAGAGCGGAAACGGAAATATATGGAAATACATGGACATATTAAATTTGATGTTGAAATTGATTGGAATGTTTTGTTGTGCACTTTGATCTGATGAGATGTGATATGATTGTTTTTTATGTGGTTAGACTAGTCTATGGGAGGACGGGTACCTGAATATGTCTCACACAGTGTGTGGAAGAGGGAGGAATTGATCTGGTAATCTGATGGGATCTAAGGTAGTTATTCGGGGTTTGATCTAGTGAGAGGAGTTGTGTTTATGAGTGAAGAGTGAAGAGGAGGGAAGAGGGAAACATAGGGTTTCTGGATGAAATAAGAAGGTAGTTTAGGATGTTGGGTTTGGGTTTGTGTCTGATGTTCTAGTGGTATAGAACATTATTCTATTGTTTCTATATTGTCTTGATAGGTAGTTACTGGAAGGTTGTCATAGAGTAGATGCGTATAGCGATATTGATATCATATCTGGTAGTATATATAGTCTTCTCTTCAAGCAGAGACAGGTTCTTTATAAGATATTGAGTATTATATATCATATATGAGTATCAATCAATATTAATATCGATTCCAAATCTATATCTACATTTACATCTACATCTATATTTATATCTATATTTATATCTATATTTATATCTACATCTACATCTACATCTACATCTACATCTACATCTACATCTACCTACATCTACCTACATCTACCTACATCGTACCCCCAACACCCACTTTTTATCAGAGTGGGGACAGCGGAACCAATCCCTAAACCCCTTGAACCATGCAGCTCATGCTATGCTACAATGCCAGCACAGCACTAAAAGCTCCCGTCCCAAAACCAAGTTTCATGGGAGGACCTTTCACGTCGAGTATAGAAAGCTTTTTCCTTTCTTTTTGCGACAGAATTCCATAATTCTTCCTCTAAAGTTCTTCAACGCCATTATATATATATATTTCTTTTCCAACCTCCTTGATTCGTACTTGGATTTTCATCCGGAATTGCCGATACCATTCATTATCCGAAAAAAGGTCTAGTTTCAACATCGAGCGACTATTTCTCTTCTGGACGTCAAGAGAGAATCCATCTTGTCTTGCTTCTGAATGTCTTGGTTTGACAGAATGATGTTATGATTCAGAGCTTATTACTTTGCAATATCAAATCGAGTCACAGAGCTCTATGTCATGGTTGATATCTAGAGCCTCAGATCAGATCCGACTGTATCAATGATATTCGATATCCTAATTGATAATTGAGATTGACCACATCAATTGAATCACACAGCAACAACATCACATACACCGTCTCCTTCAGATGTGATTGATATACACATCACATCACATCTCCAGTCCTTTCAACCAAACCAAACCAGTATTCCACCAAATCATCGAGTTGCGTTGCGTTGCGTTGCGCATTGACGGATACCCACATCTTCTCCATACATGTGTACCAGTACAAAGTACTCGACTCTTCACTACTCACTCACCTACGGGAACGGTACTTCCTTTAACCGCCCTCGAAACGAAATTTGCAATTGAGTCAATCATTGTGCGAGCATGATATCTTCAAGTCCATCGATACATTCTCTAACTTCTCCTCTCTTTTCTCGCCAATTTTCATCAATTCCTTCATTGTCCAGAAGTCATAATTCATTTTGCGCTTCAAGAGCTCTCATCCTCAAAATACCGAGGGAGAAGATATCCTGCAATCAAGCTTATTATAATCTTGGAGATCTGTGTGCGAATACCTACTACGTAATAAGCTGTCCAGCTTTCCAAATTCACTCTCGATATCAACAGCGACAAGTAAAAAAGACCAATTCTTTGTATTTCAGAACAAGCCAAAGGATCTGGTTTCTTGTATTCATTCTCATTAGCTCTATTGTTTTGGCTTGGTTGTTGAAGTGCTTTGATTCAACTTGCCCAGCCTTCCTCTTTTTAACCTCTCTCGTTTAAAAATAGCCCACCATTCGTCCAACCTCTTAATATCTTATTCACACCGAAAAACCACCCTTCTATCATCTTTCGACTCTTGAAATTCACTTTTCTGTCTTTCACTTTTGGTCGTGGCCTTCAAATCCCGGGAGGTACTTTGTCTCCATTCCTATCTCGAGCTTCTTTCCGAACGACAACCTCAACAACCAACAACTTACAACAAAAACAACATCATCAACAAATTTAGCATCAGTCCTCACACTTTCTCCTTCTATTCTCTAATCTTATTAGCTTCTCTATATTTTTACACACAAGCAACGTTTCTCTACTTTATCCCATTTCGGGCATTCTATTGAGCAGCGTTCACCTTGTTTTCCTCTCACCCAAATTCGAGAAATCCAGCAGAGCTGACGCTCCCACCCATCCCCATATCTAACGACCGTCACGATACCCACGAACTTAACACACCAAATCCCGAACAGCGCCAGCAGCGAAGAACACTGCGAAGAACTCACATTGAAGCAGCTTCAGCTGGAATCTCTCCTTTACCTCGAATCAAATTCGCCCATCGACAATCAAGTGAAGGCGACTTCACTCATGACATCGCAGACGATCCCGATACTGAACCTCATCCATTAAGTCCCTCTCCGGAAGCGGAAAAAAGTCCCGCCTATCCTCCACGTATTGATAAGCACACTGCGAGTGCCATCCTTTACACCCTCGAAGAAGCGTTACGCCAACCCAATCAATTCACTCCAGATTATATTGAAGAAAACGCTTCAATGTCAGATATGTTAGGAGGAGCCACGAGCTCGGCTAGCAATGGCGCTAGACCTGTAGCCTCTGGTTCGCCCCACATTCGTGGTCCAAGAGATATTATGAGAGATAGACAAGCTCGCGAAGCTCGAAAAGCATCTGAAGCGTCGGAACAAAAAGCCCGAGCCGCCGAACAAAAAAGAAACGAGGAAGAATCAATGCGTCAAGCAGAGAGAAGAGCAGCTGCTGGCGCTGCAGCACAAAGACTCGAAGAGCAAGGACAGCCACGAATTTCGAGCAATTCCCAAAGAATAGATCGAAGAGCCGCAGATCGAGCAACAAGTGGCGGAGAAAGTATCAGACCAGTCGATCAACCAATGCAAAGACGTGGAACAACATCAAGAACTCCTACAGGTCCTGAAATTGCACCACTCAGATTACCAATGGCGCAACCAAAACCCGCCGAGACTGGTACAAGTCAACCAAATCTAGCTACTGGAGCCGGTCCAGCTCAACCTCCGCCTTTGACCGTTCCAAGCCGTGATGGCCCAACTCGATCATCGTTTCCGCATGCATTCGAGCGCTGGGAGACTCTCTCTGCACATTGGGAGGGACTCACAAGTTTCTGGCTGCGCAGACTCGAAGAAAATTCCTCGGAAATCAATCGCGATCCATTGTCCCAGCAGTTATCCCGACAAAATACTGATTTATCAGCTGCTGGCGCAAATCTCTTCCACGCTGTTGTCGAATTACAACGTTTACGAGCTTCTTCTGAGCGCAAATTTCAGAGATGGTTTTTTGAGACAAGAGAACAAGAGGAACGTGCGACAGAGAACTTGGCAGTCATGGCAAAACAATTGGAGGATGAGCGTAATTCCAGAGCTCAAGCTATTCAGGATGCCGTTGAGGCATCCAGACGCAAAGATCATTCTGATAAAGTAATATCTGAGTTGAAGAGAGAGTTGGAGATTGCTAGAAGTGAGGCTCGTAGAGCATGGGACGAACTTGGTCGTCGTGAGACGGAGGAACGCGAACGAACAATCTCTTTGCGAGAAGGTCAGCCAACCTTGTTGGGTGGAGTCCAGGTTGTTCCAATGATCCAAGGTGTACCAAGTCGTCATGGAAGCACGGCTGCTCGAGATCTTCCTCCAACAAGACAAGGAGGTCCTTCTGATTCTGGAAGCGGAAGCGGAAGTGCGCGCACAGGAGGTCGATTCGCAGATCCTGAGAGTCCAGCTGGATCGAATGAAGCTTACCAACAATATCAGCGCTCTCAACGTGCAGAACCAGCTGATCCATTCATTGACAACGTTCGTCAACGTCGAGGCGCTGCTACAACATCCGCCCCATCGTCATCTCAAGCACCAGCCGTACAACCTGCCTCCCCAAGTGCTTACTACCAACAACCTGAAGGTCGTCCAAGTACTCAAGCCGGCAGGACCGAAGGACAGTATGATGGATCGAACAGTGATGAGGAATATGAGGTTGATGAGCAAGGAAGATACGTTCTTGACGCTGCTGGGAACAGAATTCCATACTCAAATGACGATTCTGATGATGATACGGCTGAGTATGAGCATAGTCCTCGCCAACACCGTCAAGGTCGTGCTCCAGTTACTGGACCCCCAATCCCAATGGCTGGCGTTGAGTACGGACAAGGTCCCACAAATAGCACAGCCGGCAATCCAACTTCTGCCCCCGCTGCCTCAGTCGATTACACAGGATCAGGATATGGTGCAGGTGGCTCAGGTGCAGGCTGGGAGTCCTTCCCTCGTCATCATCATCCAACTCGTCTCAGTGATGTTTTGGAAGAAGATGAGAGAAGCCGTACTAGTGCTAGCCAAGTCAGCCGACGCGAATAGACGATTTATAATGATCATATCATTATGATTTTTCAGTGGGTCTCCACCGAATATTTGTCATCACATCATCGTTGGTTCGATTTGCTGGATTTTTCTTTTTTGGTTTCATCTGCACGAGATGAATCGGTTCATTGAGATAATAAAATCCCTAGAAAGGGTACTCCATAGGGGTACTTACTTCGTGGGAATGGCGTCCTATTTTTGATTTATTTCTGTTCACATTCCTATCTAATAGAATATCCCAGGAAAGAACAGAATGGATTAGTTCCCTGGGAAATGCATATGCATGGAACTGGCGTTGCAAAGGAGTTTTGGTACATTAATTTGAGCGAAGAAGGAGCATATTCGAATCGACGCATCAAGCAAGAGAAAGGGAGGGCCCTTTTAATGTACCTCTGTAAGATAGAGGAAGAAGCTGCATATAGTATTTACTAGGAGTTGCAAGAGCAGTAGAGATAGTTAATAATGAAAGAAAACTTAATAATGTGACTAAAATCCGTTGAAATGTGATCTGATGCTGGTAGCGAGGGGGGTTGATCTGAGGAATTCAGATGAAACTAAATGACGCTGCTTTGACCAAAATAATTCTTCTTGGTGGAAATCGGGACCAGACTAAAGCGGCATCCCAAAGGTGGGCTAGTTGATCTGAAGCTCCAAATTTCAAGCAAGCATCATCAGTTCATAATCGCTTCCCCTCTCCCCAAAGCTTTCTACATTGGAACTACAGCAATCATGTCAAACGCTATATTACCCACGAGTCGCAACATGCTCTCTACGATATCGAGGACGGGTGCGAAGAATGCGCAAACTTTCGGGCTTCAATGCCAACGATTATCTACGATTTGCGCTTCGAGACTTCCGAGGGGCGTACAGAATAAAGCTTGTTTGGGCGGAGTGAAGGGATTCAATGGGTCTGCGAGTGTGGGGGTGAAGAGCATGGGATTGGGTGAGGAGGGTGCCGGGAGGAGGGGTTATAAGACGGTGCAGGAACAGAGGTCGAGATATAAATCTGGGGTAGGGAATTTGTTTCTTTTTTTCTGGCTGGCTGGATGGATGGGATTTTAGAAAGGGTGTGAATAGAGGCAGGAGATTGCTCCTACTTAAGAACAATGATGCTTCTATTGAATCCTATTCAGAATGTGTTCTTGAAGAAGAATAATCGCTAACGTATTATATCTGGAACAGCCTTTTTCGTGGACAGCAGGAGTCCTCTTTCTTGGAGCAGGCGCGGGGCTGATCTTCTATTTCCGATATGAAAAGGCGAGGATGGAGAGGAAGAGGATAGCGGAAGCTGCAAAGGGTGTAGGGAGACCAAAGGTTGGCGGACCGTTTGAGTTGCTCGATCATAAGGGAGGCAAATTTAGTAGTGAGGATATGAAGGGAAAATATAGCCTGGTAGGTTTGGATCTTTGTGCTGCGCAATTGGAGGCACGCAAATGAAGTACGGGACAGAAAGGGAACAATGCTAATATAATGAATTCGAGTAGGTCTACTTCGGCTTTACCCACTGCCCGGATATCTGCCCGGAAGAACTCGACAAAATGGCTCAAATGATCGATCTCATCAACAATTCTCCCACGCGCACCTCCTCTACCCCCGCTCTCCTCCCCATCTTCATCACCTGCGACCCCGCACGCGATACCCCCGCCGTGCTCGCCACGTATCTTGCGGAATTCCATCCTAGCATTATCGGGCTCACGGGCACGTGGGAACAGATTAAGGATATCTGTAAGAAATATCGGGTTTACTTTTCGACGCCCGAGGGCGTGCAGAAGGGCCAGGATTATTTGGTCGATCATAGTATTTATTTTTACTTGATGGATCCTGAGGGGGATTTTGTAGAGGCGATTGGCAGACAGCATAGTCCGGAGCAGGCGGCGAGGATTATTCAGGAACATGTGGGGGATTGGAAGAGATGAGGTGAGGTGAGGTAGTTGGTTGGTTGTTTATAGGAATGGAATGATGGGGAGAATTGTGTTACTAATAGATGGTTGGGCTGCAGAGGCCGTGTATAGGTATGAATATTTAGCCACGAGTGTAAGGAATAATGAAAAGCGAACGCAGCTCTGTATATGTATCTGCATGATCTGATACCTCTACTAGAAAGTTATAAATGGGTATTGCTCTTTATCTTCTTTTGCGGCATTTTTAATGGCAAGTCGCTATGGTATTTCTCGGATTAGATGGGGGGTTGGGGTTTGTGTAGTTTCGTTGGTGTGCATATTTTTGTATATGTGTGTATGTGTGTATGTATATATGTGTGCGTGGATTGGTTAGATTCGTATATATTAATTTGAAGTGAGATTTGTGTTTAGGATGTGGAAATTGAATCGAATGGAATAGAGACGGGGGGAGACGGGGGGAGAGGAGAGGAGATTATGTGTATGGTTTGGTGTGGTGTGGTCTGGTCGGTTGTGGTATTTGGAGGTGAGCGTGATTGGGAGGGAGAGGATGGGAGGAAAAGAGCTATTGATGTTGAATTATGAGGTGAGGCGTGGATGTGTTTGTGTTTGTGATCTGAGGTTGATGGGGGTGGGGATGAGGGTGAGATGAATGGAGGTGAGTTTTGGCAGGGGGGCTTGGGTTTCCGATGCAAACACAATTCAACAGTTACAATCAAACATTCTCGAGGATGTGGCATTGTGTTTATAATTATCTGTCTATGTGATACTAATGCTTGGGTGATTCATCATATTACTTATCTCACTTTTTATCTTTGGGAGAAGGAAAGTCAAGCATGGAGGGGTAAGCTTTCTAGTTTATGACAGTATTGGTGAAGATTAAAAGCTATCTTTCTTCTTGAAAGTTGCATTTTTTCCCGAAGATCAATATTGACTCGCTGTGTCGGATTGGGAAATCGGCTTTTTGCATACTCGCTAAGCCACGCAGTTTCGTCTGCGCCTTTCCGATGGGGAATTTGGGGCGGGGCAGGGCAGGGCAGAGCAAGACAGGACAGGATAGCAAGGTGAATTCGGTAGTCATTGGATGAGAGTCTTGCTGCCAGCGGCGATTTAGCTCCATTGCAACCCAAATGCCAGGAGCCGAATTGCAGTTGTACACCTAGTATCCATACTAGGTGTATTCTTCAGTCTTTTTGTTTGTTATATCTCAAGGAAGCAGTGCAAAGATGTTTTTCAACTTGTTCACTTCTTTCTTCGCTATGCTTTCAATATACTTATTATTCGAGTATGAGAGTTAAAAAGTCAACTTGGCTGCGTCATCTCGTGGTTGACGTGAATGGCACGTTTGCCATTTCTTTTGAACATTCAGATATCTTTGATCTGAGATGGAATTCACTGCTGATATCTCATGCTATGTTTAGGGCAGTGAGTCGGCAGTGAGCCGGCAGTGTGTTTGCTGTATTCGCACTAATTTTTCATGCTCATTTCTATATAACTTGCTGCGTCGATACTTATACACTACCTACATTTCACACCATACATATCACGAATCTTCAAAATGGCTACCTTGATCTACCACGCAGTAATCTTCCTACTTTTGATCATGTTTACGCTCGCTCAAGTTCGCATTCCTATCACAAGAAAGCTTCATGCTCCACATCCTGCTCTCAATCGTGGTCTCTCTACCCGCGACTCCGTCTCTGCATCTCTTGTCAACGATTTGACACAAGCAAGCTATGTGATCTCCGTCAAAGTGGGAACTCCGCCTCAAGATATTGAGTTGACTATCGATACAGGAAGCAGCGACACCTGGGTAGTTGCTAATACTGCTGCTTCATGTACTGGTGTTGGATTACCAGAGAAAAATGGATCTGCTCCAGTCCTGTGCGAGACACCATGTAAGTATTTCCATCATTATATGGTTTCTTAGCTGCTTCAGAGAACACCGTCAATTTGTATAGCCAAGACCTGTCCTTGAGAGCATGGAAGGAAATGTTGAAGTTTTGCTGATGTATAATAGACAACCAAAACGATTCTTCGACTGTCGAATTGAACATCACTACCGATAGATTTAATATTGAGTATATGGATGGTGGTATAGCTAAAGGACCTTATATAGCCGACACTTTTGTGCTCGGTAATGCCACCATTAAGTCTCTCCAGATGGGTCTCGCCAACGACACAAATATACAACTTGGAATACTGGGACTTGGTTATTCTATCAACGAGGCCTCTGATACCGTGTATCCAAGTATCATTGACGAGCTAGTCTCCCAAAATCTCATCAGTACCAGAGCTTACAGTCTCTATTTAGATTCGCAAGACTCAGCTACTGGATCCCTTCTTTTTGGTGCAGTCGATACCACCAAATTTGTCGGTGAACTCGTGAACTTAGATATAGTACCGCAACCGATCTGGAATGGCTCGGTTCTCTACTCGTCAGTGTCAATTGAGCTTTCTGCAGTGGGCATCACAGATCAAGAAGGCAATTCTGCAAACGTGACAGCTTCTCCTCAAATTGTACTTCTGGACTCTGGAACCACGCTTACCATATTACCAACTGAGGTTACAAAGGTCATATTCAAGAAATTCAACGCCTACGATGACACAAACTCCACTGGAAATGTCTACCTCCCTTGTTCATTCCTCAATACTTCATCCTCTTTAACAATCGACTATCTGTTCTCCTCCTCTTCTGCTTCTGCTATGATTAGGGTTCCAATATCAGAACTTGTATTCCCACTTACAAATCCGACTTACGCACTGTATCCCGAGGATACTCTCCCAGATTTGCCATTTAGCGGCGAAGCATGTGCGTTTGGCATACAATCGACATACGCGGACTATCATTTGCTTGGGGATACCTTTTTGAGAAGTGCATATGTGGTTTATGATTTGGATAACAATCAGATTGGACTCGCGCAGGCCAACTTTAAGGGAAATGATGCGGCAAGCGATGGAGATAGAAATGAGTATATTGTGGAGTTGAAAGTGGGAAAAGCAATCCCGGCTTTAACTGGCGTTAGTTTAACGAGCTCGGCGGAACCTAACCCTACGAGTACCGCTAGCAAGACTTCGAATTCTCCTTCTGACACGGCAAAAGCTGCAGCGACTGGAAAGTCTAGTGACGCTGTATCGATGTTAAGGAATGTGGATTTCGGAGTTCTTAGTATCTTTGTGCTGGGAGGATTAATTTTGAATGGAGCAATCATCGCATGATCATTTCGAGTTACATACTGCTGATTGTGCAGGGGGAATGCAACCAGCAAGCAAAAATCTTTTACCGAGGAGTAATCAGAGGATATACAAGACACAATCAGCATCATTACCTATTCATAGAAACACAAGAGTCAGAATCATCCCACCTTTGCGCTACCCTATATTACCGAATTCCTCTCAGGAAATTCGTGCTAACATGACACAAACACGACAGAAACTTTATCATGCCCCTCACCATTCCCCTCCAATTCCGATTACCTGCATATGCACACCCCGCTTTTTGTGCATAATAGATCTCCTTTTGTCCACCTGCGCAGACGATATCATATTCCTCGCTTCCCATAGGATTGAATAGATATGGTTTATATTTTTGCAGCCGAGCCTAATGTCCTTCATAAGTAGTCGTGGTAGTCTGTCTATACGTAGAAGGAAAAAGAGGCCAGAGTTGATCATCTGAATTTTTTTATGACAAATCAGTGATACATGGGTTTATGCAATTTAGTAGTATTCAGCTATCATACTATTTGAGCCTTTGATTGTTTTAATTGAGCTAGAACAATTAGCGGGAGAATACTCCTCGGTTGTATGTATGATTGTTAATGATGATGCCAAGGACTTTCTTGCATACAATGATTTTATAACTATATAATATGAAAGCAAGAAAATGGTTGTAACCATTTCCGAACAACATTGCAAATATACTATAATATTTAGTAACTTTCTTCTTCGGGATCTTTTTCACAGTTTCGCTTACGGCTCAAGTTTAAGCACCGGAAAACGTCACGAAAACGAAGAAATATACCCAACTGAGATCATCATCATGACTTCGCTTGAAACTCCCAAGATTGCACTCATTACAGGAACAAATGGAATCTCAGGATCCGCTTTGTTGAGGCAACTTTCTAAGAATCCGATTTGGTAAGTATCCAATCAGGAGGTATCTTTCAAGTATCTTTCAACCTCGAAACAAATACGATACCTTCAACCTCTGCTTCTCCTCTAGCCCGACATCGGACCTCCAACTAAAATCTTCTCTTGATACCAGGTCTCGTATCATTGCTCTTTCACGCTCCCCACCCTCCAATCTCCCTTCCGATCCCCGCATCGAATTCCATTCTCTCGATCTCACAGCGACTGCTGGTGAAATTGCCGAGGCTTTGAGTGCTAAAGGACTTACAAATGTTACGCATTTCTTTCATTACGCCTACATTCATACCGACTATGACCATCCCAATCACCTAGAAGAGATGACTAAGAATAATGTACCTCTCTTCACCAATACTCTCACTGCTATCGATGTCACTTCTCGTGATAGTTGTGAGTATAATCCCCATTTAATTTGGCTATCCCGTCCAAACATTGGATTCATTCGAGATTTCTACACTATTTCCATTTCATCTGATGGCTCTTTACACCAATCCTGGCACTCAAAGGCTGACTTTCCCATTACAGTGCAACGTGTGATTCTCCAAACCGGAGGAAAGAACTACGGCTTACTTACCTCTCCACCCGCCTCAGAGCCCCTAACCGAAGATGCTCACCGGGTGACCGATCCTCGTTCCCGTAAGCTATGACACCCCACCTCTACCCTTTCCCGAATCTAAGCGCGCACTTCTTCCGAATACACTTGCATCCTATTGACTCTCATATTCATTTCAACTCTCGATATAACTTCGCTAATGAGTTACTAACTTCTCATCATAGTACCAAACTTTTACTACCATCAAGAGGATTTTCTATGGTCACTCTCTGGAGAACGTTCTTGGAGTTGGAATATTACAATGCCGTTCTGGATATCAGGGTATGTAGGGAAATCCGGAAACAGCTGGGTTACATCCGCAGCCATTTACTTTAGTCTCTGTCAAGCTCTAAACAAACCCGCCATTTTCCCCGGTGGAGAAGATGAGTACTATGGGAAATGGGACAGGGGTCAACACTTCAGTACGAGTTGGGTGATTGCAGAATTCACAGAATGGTTAGCGTTGAATGAAGAGCCGACAGTGAAGAATCAGAAGTTCAATATTGTCGATGATACAATCACTACGTTTCGAGATGTTTGGGAGGGAATTGGAAGGTATTTTGGGGTTGAGACAAAGGTGGAACGGAAATATGATTTGATGAGTGAAGTGAAAGAGATGGAGAAAGAATGGCCGAAAATTGCAAAAAAGTATGGAGTAAGGAACGATGCATTGGGGATTGTTACATGGGACGCGTTTGTTCGTGCGATGGACACTGGGGAGTGGGGAAGTGTGGTTAATATGGATAAAGCAAGTAAGGCGGGGTGGACGAAGAAGGTTGATACTATCAAGGAGATGGAGAAGATATTTGGGGAGATGAAAACTGATGGATGGATTCCGAATGTCTGAGGACAAATTCGGCCAAAAGATTCTTCATCTTCTAGATATAAACCTCGTACATTATCTTTTGTTCTTAGTTCAAATACTCGGTACGAAAATTCATGATTTGTCGCTTTCCTAGAATGCACAACGAAGTGGAGATAAAGTCCTGAAACGCATTATGCCTACTTTGATATTAGCAATTCCAGTTTTGAGTAAATACATTAGAACCTCCAAAAGGTTTGGATAACACTATACAGATCGACGAGTGGCAAACTACCAGTCAAACTATAATGGATTTTCATTCACAGCCTGTATGTATATGTCTTGTTGATTATTACATTGAATCCAATGCTTACTAGAGCTGGAATGTTTGGTTTTGCCTCCTATCTCTGATTTTTGTTATGTTGAAAATTGATTTTCTTGGTACAATCAATTAAAAGAGTTGATACATGAGTTCAGACACATTTTATATGTTAGTCTTTCAAGATTGTAGTATTCCAAACCTAAGTGATTTCCGCGGCTCAAACACTCCCGCTGATTTTAATGGGTAAAGTCTTCATCTATGGTTTGAGAATGGTATCTCTTTCGATGAAGATTCGCCATCAGGGTGTAAGTTGCCTATCTAATTCCTGGCGTTTCTTTACTTAAAGAAGAATTCCACGGAGATACATTGAGTTAAGGCTTTTGAAAATGTCTCTTAGAACTTGGATTTGATACAGACTGATGCTTGCCTTTTGAGCTTCAATTTCTCAGGGGCCATAATTGGTGAACTTGATTCCGAAACTTAACGTATTATAACCCAAAGCGACAGCAGCAATAACATTGACCGATTAGAACCAGCGCACTCGTTGGCAAGCTAAAATCGAAAGATATCCTCCCAAAAAGTAAAGATTAATTGCATACGTAAATAAGCGAATGATGCATTGCGGGAACCCGCATTCACGACCCAGCGGTCCGCTGCAACCAGCTCATACTGGATAGGATTCTGTAGTAAAGCACTAGCTTCACAAAAAAAAACATCTCAAAGAACCAATTAATAGCAAGGATTTCCTTGTTCTCGTCATCGAATTCTCCAAAAACAACAAGCTAAATTAAAAATCGCCCCAGTATTGTCGCGGCACTGATCGTTACAAATATTGATCTTGCTACTTGAAAATGTTGCCACCCCTAGCGATCTAAAGGTATTAGTGGTGACTATTCCGCTAGATAGACAAGCTATTGATTAATTCTGTAGACCTACGTAGCAGAATGCATCCACGTCGTCTTCCGAGTGTCGAGGTTCTGTTAATCAATGTGACAAAAGTCCGTTTGAGTATTTAGGGAAGCAGGAGTGCTCCACTAATGAGAGAAACACTGAAGATCTTGGTTCCACACCACTTTCGATTGGGACGATAAAAGACATTTGGGAAGAAAGTCCGATTGAAGACTTCTTAGAAGTTTTATGTATAATATCAAGTGGTGCTGAAAAGTAAATCGAGTGCATGAGCACGAGCCCTAACCTAGTTTCATCTGACACGTGATTTGAGAGAAAGCGATCTATGTAGGCTCAGGTAGGGGAGTGGCGATGAATCTTATTAGTTTCTTGTCGGTTGGCTCAACGCTTGTCAATTTGCAGCAGGTACTTGAAGACAGGTACCTAGTATGTACACGATACATGGCTAGGAACACAAGGGCATATGCAAGATGAAGACAAAATGCTCCGCACGGCAGCACGTACCCGTTCATGAGAACTCACAGCATTTTTCTTTTTTTGGCCGTTTGCCATGTTCCATATATATTGGCTAACACCTCTAGAGTGTCTACACATCTGCCGATTAGCAACCTCACCGCCGTTTCATTGGTACAAAAAACAGCTGCGAAAGCTTCAGCATCACATAGTGAATAATTGGTGGCCGAGCAAGAGATCCTAATGGCCTTCCCAGCCCAGACTCCCATAGCGTTGGTGTACCTATAGAATGCGTAAGTATACCTGCAAGTATGAAGCACCTTCTGAGTTGTATACTTTGTATATTTTCCGAATTCTTATGGCTGTCCAGTTTTTGACTGACATTATCATCTAGGTAGATCTATATGGCAAGCAAGTCCTTGCATAACTCTTCTCGCAATGAAATATTCCAAGAGATGTTCCAACGAGAATCCAACATTAATTGATGACATCAGTGGAACACCAAACTTTCAAAACGTACTGCGTACAAGCAAGCAGCTTGCATTCTCCACTATCATGTCTCGTTAGCTCCTTGTCATTTGCGTCAATACTTACTTTCAGAGTGGATTCAAAAGATATGAACGATATCTTGGACAGTTGCTTGTTCTTACCAACATAGTTTAGACATTTGGACATTTGGACATTACATTACCTAGGTAAATTCGATGGGGTAGATATCTATTATCTATCAGGTTAGCCTATTATGCACGCCATTAGATACGGATTTCAGTGGAGTGCCTTTTTGTGGGGGCTGGTGAATACATATCACGATACCAACAAAACTACCCCCAACGAAATAGGTATGTGTCTATTCTAGAACCGATTAATCAATCTGCGGTCTGCTTACTTACTGTTCAACGTTGATTTGGTCCTGATAAATTCAGTGCTGGGAATATTCCTCCAAGGAATGAGTTATCACTGCAAGTGCAGGTATAATCAATCAATCAATCTTGGATATGATCATTCTACATGTATGCTACCTGTGTGTATTCCTCTTCCGAGTCTCGCTCGGAACGTTTGGTCTTCGGGAAAAGTACCCCAGGAAGCTCGGCTGTAAAGACATTCTGCATGCCAGCATGGCTGGCTCCAAGACTAGCTAGCCACCCCTAGACGAAAATCACACCTTCCTAGTTCTAGGCGATGACACCTTCATCCAATGATAGAAAAGTGGCCTTGTAAATTATTATTTTATCCATTGTCATGTGCATTTCACAAGTGGGAACCGTTTTAATGGAGAGAAATTCGTGAACCGAAGAGCGAGCGGAAAATGACCAAAATAAACTACTTCATAGTAGCTACATGTTTCTGGAGAGAAGCTTCACATGTCTGTTTCTCAAAGGCTTACGACTGTACAGTTGTGTGTCTCGTACAATTTCAACCAATTATAGTCTTGAATTCACCATCGGACAATTGTCCAACTGCGGAAATGAAGAACAAGATCAAATTGAGATTTCAGTCACCGGAACATTTTGCCGGGGGGTAGACGTTTATCATGCTGCCGCATCTGCGCTACGAACTCAATTATGCAGACTATACTCACGTTGCACTCAAATTATCTGGACCAGTTATATACTTCATATCTTCTCTACTTCTTTGCCTTTCCGCAGTTTCCTTTCCTGCAGTTGTCCGGAATTCTTGTCAGAAATCCTTGCTGCATACATATTATGTTTATGCCCCACCCTGGAGCCACACCATAGAATTTGAGCAACTAACAAATACTCGCACACTGCACCTGCACAATGGACTCTATTCCTAGTCTTTTAAATAAAGTTCATGGCATGTCACCGAACATCGTTTCTCATTTTGATCATCATTTCACCACTTGATGAACGATTCTACCAAAGACAACGACAATGGGTAAAAGGGACGATATATGTTCCTTTCTTGGATATGAAAAAGATAACCCTACGAGGGATCGTCGGAATCTGTTGAAATCTACTTCTGCGTTTTTGGCTGATTACGAAGCTCGCGGGAACAAGGTTTATGGTAGAAAGGCCGAGTCTATTGGAAGTCGACTGTGTGCTGTAAATTTTCTTGAAGAAGAAGGTAGAGGGGAGAGATTCTGGCCGCCAGCATCAGATGGAAGCTTGGTTTACGAACAAGCTCGCGATAAAGAAATGTAAGAGAAGATTTATTTTGCTTCTTCTATGCCGCTTTGTTCTGAGAAATTCTGTTTCTAGTATCATCGATCATGTAGCCGACCTCTTTCTCATCCACGCAAGATCCAACTATAGCAAATTGGTATGTACTACTCTTGTCTAATTTTGTTTTATGGAATATGGCACATCTGATGGATGGTCTCGCTTCATTTCTGATGATTTGCGAGCATGTTAATTTCCCGTGTGGGAGCTAACGCCACAATCATGCAGCATGCGAAACGGAGGAGCCAAAAACACGATGCTACCTCCCCACCATCAAATGTTAACAATGAACATATTAGCAACAAACCCTCGGCTTTGTGTACACCTGAAGTATTTCCTTCTGTAACACTTTAATCTTCAATTCCAGATACTAATTGGGCGTACAGGAAACGTACTTGGAAGACGAAGAGCCACAGTTTACTTATAGTTCGTCTTTAATGACCATCAAGCCAGAATTATGCCTTACACCATGGTTAGATCCGCCAAAAAGATTTGACCGTAACGTGGCTATGCCGTGGGCAGAGCGTATTGACCCCAAAAACCTTCCAGATCCACCGGTTCGATTGGGGAAGGATTGGTTGTCACAGGTTGTTCTCTCAAATACCAAATTTTCATGGAAGCTAACTTGAGCTTAGAAGAGTGTACAATGGCCCAGTGCAGTTGATAAAGAAATCCAGTATTTTATGCATAGATGGTTGTTTTATTACACAAATGATTTAGAGAATGGCACAGATGATGGAATTCAAAGTCTCGTGAGTCTCTTGAGGAAGAAAGAGGGTACAAGTGTGGAGCTCGACGGCACACAACTTCGAGAATTCAGAAGGCGAATTATCGATAGAGTGAGACATTGGACAGAGACATTCATCAATCATCAGTTTGTAGAATTACAAGCCGACGGTGTTCCTCAGATGACTGCAAGATTTCGCGCAATATGGACAACCCTGAAGTATGACACACCTACTCCCCGTGTCAGTAATCGAAGACGAAGTGTTGAAGAAGAAACGCCGCCAGAAACCCATCGCAAGCGACGAAAACTTTCAAAGAAATCTGAAGACAGTGCGCTGGATAGTAGTAGATCAAAGAGAAAACCTTGGACCGAGAATGCATGGCGACGCAAGACAATTCCACCTCCCGCGGACATGACTTTCCCGAATCTGATATCGAGAAAAAGCTCTAACATTGATCCCGTGACCGTGATGGTGACACCTCGGGTCAGTGTCAACGAAGAAGACAGTGATGAAGAGAGGTTTCAAAAGTGTGAAGTACATGAAGGGTCTGAGGTATGATTTACATCATAGCAAACTCCGTTTCAATTTTCATTACCATCACTAATCATGTTTAGCATACGATACGAAATTCAAAAGTTTCCGTCGAGATACCTTCACCTTACAAAGTCATATCTAAGAAAGCTGATGTATTCATCAAGATGGAAGAGGAATCCACTATAGAGGTATCCCAGCTAGGGACGACAGTCATCGAAGTATCGGACGATGAGCGATCCAGCGAAGCAACAAAAGTAGCAGTACCTACTCAAGGGGCAGTCATCAAATCCCCATCACCAAATCCAGATGATACAAGGGCACTTGAGACAACGCCTCAACATGTGCAAGACAGCATGAAAGGGCCCGAAGCCAAGTTAATCCTTTCACATCAATCAAGCAACACGCCAGAAGGTCGAAATGACTCACCACAGTCTGAAATTCCAGATGCCATTGTCATGCCAAACCAATCGTCGAAAACAATTGCAGATGGTCTTCCGATTGACAAAACGGTCGATGCTCAAGCAGAAGTAATTGACTCTCATCAATCAGCAACCCAGGTCGAGCATTCCAGTCAACCTTTACAGACTTCGAATGCACCTTCACCTCCGAAAGTCAAAGGAGATCTAAAACTTTGTATCGAAGTGAGCACTCAGCCGATCGACCTTGACGAGAAAGAATTTACAATAGCGTCGACGCCAAAGCAGTTAAAATATTTTGTTGATGAGCCTCAACGACCCGTCGCAACGAACCATCAAATTTTTACTGAGAATGAGGATCATAATATCTCTATTTCTATAATCCCACCAGAGATTCAATCATCAGAAAATCCAAGAAAATATAGCCCTTTCAATGACATCAAAATTTTGAACCAGCTTTTCTCGTCCAATGGCACCCGAACCACAGATACCCACCGACAGCGTGGTACTTCTAGCATTTCGCCAACATCAAGCGTTGATGCGCATACACATGAAATGGAGAAGAATTCCTTCCCGACAAACGCAACCCCGAAGCATGTGTGGCCCCGAGCGTCGTCATCGATTGAACTTGCTCCAAAAGAAGGTCCTGAAAAACTCCCGAATCAGGGCGAGTCACCTACAGCTAATAAAGCACCCGTGGAGGGGTTGAGTACTTTGTCGCAAAGTCCAAAGACTGCCAAAGCTCAATCAGGTCATTCTATTCCTACTTCCTTGTTAGATGTTATAGAAAGAAGCCAGAAATCGTTTGAGAAGAATGATTCTAGTTTGATACGAACCCCCCTGCCGTCAGGTCCATTGACGTCTGAGACCGGTCAAGAAACATCAACTTTATCGCCTATTGTCGGGCAAGCTACAACGAACATATCTGAATACCCCAAACAAAATGTATCATCTCAAATACCACCTCAGAATCCTGTCCAGGAAACTCAAACAGCCTTCCGTGATTCATTTGTTTCAGGTTTCCAGCCTATAAATCGACCGGTATCTGGTCTTTCTTCGCAATCTCCGTCCGCTCCCACATCTCATAGTCTCCCCAGTGTATCTAAGCCATCGGTTGAACCACAAGAAACTCGAGATCAACGACACAGCCAGCAAATAAAGGAGATACCAAGACCGAGTGAAGCCATAATCTCGCAAAATGTTGCACGGGAACTTGGCAGATCATCAGGGCCCTCCTGGACCAGGAACGTCCATCTCAACTCATATCCGGTAAACTCTCAGAATGGCGTCTATCCCGTGGCTTTTGTCAGTAAACCGACAGCATCAAAAAACGACGTGTGGATGCAAGAAACCTTCCGAAAAAGGCAGTTGGAGCGAACGGATACCAAGCCTCGGAAAACAAAGTCAAGAAAGAAGTCAACGCCAGGCGAAAAGCCGACTACGGCTTCTGGTACTGTTCAATATCCACTGGCTTCATCAGCTCCTGCACCCCAAAGTATAACACCTTTTGCGATGCAAACACAATCTTCGCGACAGCCTGAATTTGACCAAGAACGCTCTCCCAAGCCGCCGCATCCAGAACTCATCAGTCATCTGAGAATCATGGACGAAAAGATGGATACGAATTCCGGAGCATCTTACCAGCCCCATATCAAGACAATTAGCTCTCCGATAGTCTCAAATCGGCAGCCGAATAACCATGGTCGGAATCTAGATCAAATTTTCACGACCAATTACGATGCCAGGCAAGAGCATAATGTCTTGAACCCCCTCATCTTGCAAGAACAAATACACTCAAAGCGAAAGCGATCATCAGAGGATTGGGGTAATACAAAGAGTCCTGTGGGTATACATCATGCGACTTCTGTTGGGTCTCCAGCACAATCCCAGCGAACTTCCAGCATGTCGCAAAAACGGCCGTCAATCCCCGAAAATATACAAATTTCTCGCATGGATCAAGAGAGGTTTCAGCACGGTTTGCAACAAAGTAGAAGATTTCCCAATGCTGGGGAAAATAAACTTGATTCTCAGAATGGCAAGCAGGAAGTGTCCAACCTTCCTAAACTTGACATGCAAATAAAAATCAATCCTGGGGCAATTACAACTCGGAATCAAGTGCAGTTTAAGGAGAACGTTCAAACTAGAGCTGACATTGAAACTCGGAACCAGCGGCCCGAATCTGTAAATATGGGTCAGTCAGATTCAGTGCGTTTGCGCGAGACGGAAACAATGCATGGGGCTCCTATTAATAGTGGAACGGGTCATAAAATTTCCAAAAGCCCTTCACTGTCAAGTCCTAAGACATCGCAACATCTCAAGGATCTATCTGGGACGCAAGATAGAGTTTATAATAATGCCCAACAGTCATCCCCAGCACAAACCAACCAGCATCCCAACCAGCAGCCACAAGAGCCGAAGACTCACAGCCAGATCCAAGCCAACTCTTCCTCTCCAGAACTGTATCGATCACAGGACCCATGGTGGAACTCGTTAGCTACTGATTATAACATCTCCACGATTCCCAAACAGCCATCAAGATACGTCCCGCAAACTAATACTAATATTTTACACAACCGCACGATGAGCAACACCACTCCAGTCTCAAAAGTATTAAGTGCGTCACAGGTTCAAATGGGAAATCAAGAGTCTCTACCTGACACGAGACAAGTTGCACCCCAAGCAACAGAACGCCCGCATTCCACAGGAAGTCAGGCCTCCAAAGTATTTCACCAAATACCAGAGAGCCAGCGCGCCAAGCACCCTTCAACGAAGCCATCTAATACAGAACATTCACCGCTGCAAAGTTACTCGGTCAATGGATATTCGACACAGATGTCACAAACTCAGCAGTTTAATCCATCTGGTCAAAGTGCGCAATTTGGCGTTCGACCCTCACCTTCTCAAAACGAATTCTCAAAGAAAGCTCCGGGTCAGTCGTCGAGCGAAAGCACACCGTCACCAATCAATCAGTCCCATCAGCCTGTAAATCAACCTTTGAATCGTCCTCTCACATCTTCGAGAAGCCAATACAATAACAACGCGACCAGTCAACCTTCCAATACACAAACTTCTAACTTTCACCGTCAATCTCTCAGTCAGCACCCCGCTCAGCCTACTATCATCCAAAGTTCAGTGACCCAAAATCAGTTTGTCAATCGCCTCCCCACGCAATTCTCCCCTATACAGGCGTCGTTTCCCCAGAACCAATATACTGGCCCGCCTCCAACACAACAAGCTTCTACAGCTCCGGGCTCTTACAATACAGAGTATACTGGGCAACAGAGAGCAATTTCACAATACCAGTATCCAAAACGGCCACAGCAGCCGCAACAGCCAGCTGAGTCACAAAATGCTACGATGCACCCACAGAAGAAAATTTACAATGAGCAGAATCCTCATGATTATACACAAAGTAGATTGAATGGCGCGAGTCCTCGAACTATAATAGATTTAGTTAGTGCATCTCCAATGCAGTCCCCAACAATCCAGGTCCCTGCATCTCAACCCTCATTAGCAACTGCGATGTCTGCTATACTAAACCCTAAGCTTCCGCCAACGCCGCCAACACCAGCTATCGTTCCTACGACTGGGTCAGATTCCATGTCGAAATTTCCACCTAGTACCCAATCTATGTCTGGAAACCCCCTGCGACAACAGCCCTTGGCCATTGTACCCACTCCCAAGATTAATAGCACTTCTCACCATTATCGTCCAGCGTCATATCCTCCACAACAGCAATCACCTGTTATAAATTCTACGCCTAAAATCGACACTGCCTCTCGATACTCTCATCCTGCTCAATCTCTAGCTACGCCACAACAAACACCGACAACACCCCAAGGGGCGGGGCCAAAGCTCGATTTCTATCTCCAACGCTCCAGTTCCGTAATTGACACTAGCATATCTTTCTCCTATCAATACATGGAATCACTCTCCTTATCGAATTTGTTCGCCTTTTTCTCTCAACGCTCCGGTATACCTCTAGAGAGATTAGACGATCTTACCTTCCGATGCATGTTTGGAGAGTATCAACAATTCGTGATTGGAAAGAACATGGGGGATGGGGAATGGAAGCGAGCACGAAAGAGAATATGGAGGAATTGGGATAGAGATGTTAAATCTGCTAAACAAAATGGAGACGATGAAGATGAGGAATTTTGGGAGGTTAACATTTTGATTGGGAGGTGTGCATAGATAGTTGGCCGGGGTTTCAAACTCGGTTGATTTCCTCCTTATTAGATAAATGTAGATACTGATTATAAAACCTGTAACTATATCTTTCCAACGCCGATGGTGTCTCAATTGTCTGTTTTGAAGTCTTTCATATAATGAATTACACGAGTATTTAGTGGGTGTGAATACTCTATTCCAGCACGAGTGTTTCACTGATTGCATGCCGTCAGATGTATGATGATATTGTCAAGGCTATCTTAATCACATCTGAATGTGGATAGTTTGATGTGAGCATACCTATGAAATCTCCCACATTTTGAATTTTGCCTATCACCTCTAAATCACACTCACCGCAAGCCATATCCAAGCCAAAGTCAGCAGTTTTACGCCTCCGGCAGCCATCCCGAGGTCGATGTTTTGAAAAAACGCCGAAGGGTAAGACTTGCATCCGAAATGCACTTTAGCCGATAAACGTTGATGTAACGGGGGGTCAACAGCCGCTAGCCGAACTCCGTTATTATGTTATGCCGTTACATCGAAGGATTGCGAAATAAATTAAAATGTTGGTGATTTAATATTCTGCGCCTCTTCAAGATCTTGGCGTACATGAAACTGACAGTTGATGCCGAGCAGCGTAGAAAAATATGACGAATCCATCGTCTGCCTAACCAACAATACGCGTAAAGGCAACCTCATCCGGAAATGGAGTGCAACACGTACAGGACTAATATATGTATATGCACGATTCCTGGTTCGCGTGATCATTTTATCAACCAACTGTTTGATTTCACATGCAGAACGAAGAAAATAGATGGTTATGAGCGGAAGAAATTTTTATGCACATTTCAGACGAATCCAAGGAATTATCAAGATTGGTAACTCGAGTGATTGGATTGAAGTGTGTGTGCAAGGTTACATCGGTTTGGATGAAATTGTGTGTGCGTGCGTATGTCTGCCAGGGGAAAGAGGCGAATACGAATTGACAATATGTCGGTATTCATGAAGATTACAGGGGAGAACATCTCATTATAACTTGGCAAGATGCATGACTCAGTCGTATAATATTTGAGCATACCTATTTTATAAGATTCTTCCAGTTGAGGATTGTCAAGATAATCATATCAATTATCAGATTGGCTTAAGATGAGTTAAATTTTTCTCGGCTATGCATTGATTCTACGGTTGCGAGTTAGACCTGCTGCTGTTGAGATAAAGCATGGCTAGTCTTCACGCAGTGTAACCAGATGAGTAGAGTTCACTCCCAGGAAAGTTCACATGTGATAGCTACAATAGAAAGATTTGATTCCAGAGATATTGGATCGAAACCAACCACTCAGTGGAAATCGCCACCAACAACTAGGGAATATTTAATTTTATGAGACGATACTACCGCCACTTTTCTCAAATTACAGAATTGGCTTGAGTCTTAGTAAACTGCTTTGTATGTAACATATCAATTTACTAGAATGCCGCTTAGTAGCCCGGCGAGGTGCTCAGAGGAAGAATGAGTTGACTCAATCAGGACTAGGACTAACACGTGTTCAAGAGTCTTCTTTTGAGTTCTATTTTCGAAACAGAATAGAATGGCAATATTCCACTTCCAGGTTTCGTCTGATCTTTCAGCTAATACTGCACATATTTGAGCTGGAGGATACTCCCTTACACCTAAGAAATATACTAGGCTTTCTCTTTACTTGATGGGACAATATGTCGATAATTCTAAAACGAATGCCCCAACAGGTAGACAAATGAGGGGAGAAGAGAAGAATTGAGACTCCGAAGTCCTGCAATTCTGTTTGAAAATCGCTCTATTGATCTTTGAAATACTATATGTAGATGTTGGAGTATAAACTGGAGCTTCTCATGGTAGAAAATAAGTTCATTAAGCATATTTATTCCATAAAGAAATCTCTTCTTGATAAAGACTGCACGAAAACACGTTTCCCATCCAAGTCAACATCACAATGCTCGAGTGTGCATCCTCTCAGTCAATATCCTACAAACCCTGCTCTTCAGCTTCGTACCATTAAGCCATTGTATCTTACTATACTTCCAAAGATCTCTCACGATCTCTACTATGTTCTCCCACTTTCTCTCATCTCCCTTCATCACTGTCTCCAGCCGATCGTCGCCTAGTAAAATTGTAAATTTCAAACCGTCAACTTTATTTATATTGACACCCGATCTCAGGGCAAAAAGTGAAATAAAGGATGATAGCGAAAAATCCTCAAGATTCTTGATGTTGACTTTCAGAGGATTCTCGTAATCGAAGTTTTGCTTCGACAGAAAAACAAAGTTTATGTCGTTCGAGAAAGTAGCAAGTGGAAGATCATCCTCGCATGCTGGCTCACCTGCCATTTGAGTTATGGGTTGAAGTGGTGCGGTGAACATCGGAGAGGTCTTAGGTTCTGTGGAATCTGGTTGTGATTGTGCGGAAAAATGATTGGAAAATGCTGAGTGGGATGACAAGAATCCGCTGCGCGGATTGAAAGTTGGATTTGGATCTGGTTTGATGGCAGCTCCGCTTACTATAGTTGTAGTACTGATTGGTCCCGTCAAATTCAATTTGAAGTTGCTAATCTCAGGATTGCACATGGCGGTGGGAGTTTTTGTTGCCGTCGCATGTGCCAAATCGTCCTGAAGTTCAAATTGGTTAGAATGGTTCACTATGATAATAAATCGATATCTTACTTCAAGAAATTGGGAAGTTCTCCCGAACTGATATGAGCTATAGCTCTGCACGAGGTCTATTTCACGTTGATATATCTCGTTCGAGTTATTTTCACCTCCATCTTCCCCTTTGTCTTTTTCCTTCATGATGGGAGATTGATCTTGATTGAATATTGAAAGTCTTTGACGCTTTGCTGCGGTAGTTTTTTCATCCACATCACCACTTAGTGATTTTGATTGGAAAGTTCGTTTTCGTGATAGATTCATTGGACCTTTAGGGTTTAACGAGCGTTGTTGGGATTTGGCTGTAAGCTCATCGCGATCTGGAGACACAGACATGTCGTAAACATCTCGACGTTGTGTGGTTGATGACTCGACCTCTTCTCTGGCTTTCTCGGAAGGCTGGTCCCAAATGGCCAACCTCTGATCCCATGCTGCGTCCAACTCCCGTGTTCGTGATATTTTGTTGCTACTGCGATTGCGGAATAACAATCTCTCAACAAGTAATGTATCAGCTAACTCTCCTACCCGGGTTTGAAGACGACCTTTTAATGTCTTGTAATGTATCTTGTTTGCAATTACTGGCTCGTCCTTAAAGAGGCGAACAAAATTCATCAGACTCATGTTCTGATCTGAATTGTAATACAAGAATCCATGCATAAACCTGAGAACATATGAATCAGGCTCAAGGCCTCCTTGGGCCACCCAGGAAAATTCCTCATCTTCCAACCATTGTGGCGAGATAAATTCAGCCATCGTCTTCTTGTCGTCGATTGGCTTTATGTACCGTATATGAGCGCTGCATTTTTCCTGATGGCTGGTATTCCTTGTTTACAACAACGATTAGCTCAAACATACTTCAAAATTCAACTTGGAGATTGCAGAGTTACCCTTTGACATACATTAGTTCTCTCAATTTACTCTCGTCAATGTTTCGCCTGTTCGATCTCATTGCTGGAGATTCAGCGATATTATTAGAGATTTTTCCAGCTTTTGAACATTCTTGGCCAGCCTTTAGGTGTTGATTTCGTATTGATAGATCTTGATGTCCCAGAGTGACCAAGGGTTCGTCGTCGGAATCTAGGTCTCGTCCACCCCCCAGAGTATTTTGTGGTGCTTCCTATCGAAGCATTAGTCATACAATAGATGAGCAAAGAAATTTTACACTGGTTGCACAAACCTTTCGTCGATGATTCCTGAAAAAGTAGTGCATCTTCAATGCAAAAATGTGGGCAAGTGACTTCAAAATTCTAGCCATAGATCGTTTAGTCGTCGTTGCCATACTGAAGAAATCGCAAGACGCTCACTTTATCTTATCATTCTCCCAACTAAGTCGGCGATGATTGCCCGCTCCAACCTCCGGCCATAGAAATTGAGCTGTTTCCTTGTCTGCGCAAAATAATCTTGCCAATTCTTGCGCCTCCGGATGCTCTTTAGACATCACTTTTAATGGTGTAATATTAAGAGATTTCGCGAAGATATTGATCTTCTTCTTTAACTCCGAGTCAGCAACAGGGTAAAATCCTAAAGATCTGTATAAATCCTGGATCCTTTTGTCTTTGCCTTTTGATACCGTCTTGTTTCTGCTCCTCTTCTTAGAAAGGAAATATTGTGCTTGCAAATTTGACGACATCGTTAGTGATGTTGATGATCCAAGACTTCCGAGAAGATAAAGAAAAACTGGACAAATGAACACAAAAGAGCAAAAGATCTAAATGAAAGTGTGGAAGGGATGATGCTAGGCCCTTTTATAACTTCTGGATTATGCTATCCAATTTTGGCGAGGAGTCATGTTACGATAAGCACGTTTTAGTTGGTATG
The DNA here is from genome assembly GCA_004786125.1 of Botrytis tulipae. NCBI lineage: Eukaryota > Fungi > Ascomycota > Leotiomycetes > Helotiales > Sclerotiniaceae > Botrytis > Botrytis tulipae. The sequence continues at coordinate 346,981 of PQXH01000002.1, forward strand.
TAACAAGGATTATAAACAATACAAACGATTTAATAGCTTCTTTAATAGATTCAGAAGTTTCTTGTGTATAGTCTGATGTGTTATGCAACTCAATTGATCTAAGGTATTTGATTCATTGGTTTCTAGAAACTTCAATAGGCCGAATTTATTCTTAGCGAATCTGCCTTACTTGGCAAGCTAAGAATATTTAACGGTCTGGTTCTTCAAGTTGGGACAGAATTTCTCTGGAAGATTGTTATTCTGCTATTGATGTACTGCCTGTCAAATAGTTAGACCCTTGAATTAGATGTCATATGTATAAACAGAAGTGGTACCAAATATGTGACCAGAGGACGGGCGATGCTAGCAGCTATTCACATACACGATAAGAACCTGAAATTGAAATCTAAAATCACAATTACATACCACCATCTGATTCAATAGAATGAAATAATAGTAATAAAAATAAAAATGAAAAGCTAAAGATCGAGATTTTAGATAGTGATCTGTGATAATCTGGAGAATGAATAAACTTAAATAATAGGAAAGTGCCTAAATGCTAAGATGTATGTTTCGGATATAACAGTAGATAAGATGGCAGTATCGAATGATGCACCATATATTTGTTGCAAGCAAGTCTTTGTTCTTTGCCTGCAGCCAGTTCCACGCCCTGTAAATTCCCGAGATTATGGATCTCTTTCGAAATTAATTGACGAGCAACATTTCATGCTCAGACAAATTGTGGTCAACATCAAAACTTTGCACGCCCCAGTCCTGAAATTCTCCACTACTAGGACGGGCATCGGCATCTTGCATGATCTCGTCATTATGATAAATGGGGATGCCTTTGGCACTCAGGTTGGCTTTCTTTTCCTTCATGCATTTGGGCTCATGTGAGCAGCCACCTCTATGGGAAAAGCAACTGTTTCGGCCAATGTTAACATTGCCGGGTTCAACAGTTGTATGGTTAGGATTCAAACATGTCCAATTCCCACAAAGGTGGCTGAGGTGCCACTTCTTGTTGACAAATCCATCTTTCTGTCGTCTTGTCATTGTGTGAAAGAGAATTTTGGAGACTATACCAAAATTTAAGACAAGACTGTGTTTGCCATTGTGATCTTGCCAGCTGAAAGCTTTCTGTATATTGCCGCAAGCACGCCACGTACCGATGGGAGTGATGCGGGGAGGCGGTGGCGCGGGGTGAAACCAGCATTCGCCGTCTTCTCTGAATGGATCGAGCAGACGATTGGTTGATTCTAACCATATCTGCATGGACTTTTTAACATGAGGAGGCCTGCGAGTCGAAGACACAACAATGCGCTTTCTTTCTCGGCATTCCAGCTTGTTGCCCGGTGAATCTTGATCTGGTTTATCAGCTAGATGCACGACGGCTGCGGCAGATCTAGCATTGCAAGAACTGGTGATTTTGTGAGATGCGAATGACCGATCTCGGAAACTTCCCGATGGGCTTGACTGAATGCTTTTCGACACAACGGATGACTTCTTACTCGTTTCGTCTTCTGGGTCATGACTCAAATCGATTGCATCGATAATTGTGGATTTACCTGCAGAACTGCTAAGGTCCAGCGTAGTTCCCAAATCTTTGCCTCTTGTCTCCCACAACTGTGCCTCACATAGGTCTTCAAAGATTTTAAATGAGGAGACTGGAGGAAAAGACGCAATCAAATCTTCGTAAGTTGGTAAGACCACTAAATTGATTGATACTATATGATGAGTAATGTCTGCCAAAGGCGAACGATGATATCCTTGAGCACCGCGTACTATAGAGATTGAACCTTCGAGGGGTTTCTCTCCTGGAACCTCAGAATCATGTTCAAAGATTCGAGTGAGATCGATGAATATACGATCATCCCCTGCAAGTGTAATCTTGCGGTCACATAGACCCTGGTCGCTCGGTAGAACATCTCCCAATATCTGGCTCTGTTTCTTCAAGTCCCTTGAGCAATACATCTGGTAGTTTTCAGGAGTTTTGAACTCAGAACTAAAATCTGCAACCCGAGCGAGCGGCGTCATCATGTATCCCCTATACCAGTAGCCGTCTGAGACTTCAAGTGAAGCCGTGTTGACACTGGATACGATATAAAGATACTTGGTCCCAAATGATAAGCATATGATATTGTAATTATATGGCGAAAAACTGATATTTTTAGATTGTTACTCGTCTGAGATCATATGAGAGTTTCAATGATTGCGGTGTACTAGGAAGTGTGAATCTTGTAATGTTCGTGGTAGCAGCAGCAGCTGAGCAAGCGATTTGAGCGAAAGTGAGTTTGTAGAGTAGAAATAAGTTTCAACTTTCGACAAACATGCGAATTATGTAGGCCAAAGGTAGTAGAGTTATGTTTTATCGCTGAATGGTTCGAATAATAGCAGTTGCGCTGCTACAAAGGACGACTCTGAGTGGGTATTGCGCAATCTCATCTCAATGAAAATACCGTGTGATATTTCTAGCCATTAGGAACATCGAAAGGGAACTTCAAACGAGTGTGTAGTGAAATGTAAAATTGGGATGTGCTAGAATGGCTTCCTTGACTGCCCCTGCTTAAGGATCAGACGTCGAGGGGGTAAATCACGTGTCTTGCCATTGATTGCACCTTCCCTTATTGTTGCTCCTTCCCTACTAGGTACTTTACCCTGTCATTGAGAAATTTCAATTTACCTGCTGGGTAGAATAGACTCTTTAACTTTGGCAACTATATGAGTAGTCGATAACCTCTATGTTTCTTCAGGTCATTGGATTTAACTATTGTGAACGACAATCTGCTCATCCAGAAATGATCAGTATCACTGCTGTCAGACGCGAGTATAATTCCTTTCTTACTTTCCACGAGCAGCTTTCAACTTTTCGTTCTGCACAACATCGAACACTGGTCTGAAGATCATCAGCCGAAAGAGATGTTCAAGTTTCAATTTCAGGTGCCGGCGCCCTGTCAAAATTGTCGCCGTTTCCATTACGGATACTGTCGTGATGCTCCGAGACAATGCTGGCGTTGTAATGATTACAACCACATAGAGCGCTATTGTCCACGTCGTCGCACAAGATGGCCTCGCGATCAAGCACTGCCAGGAACTCGTCAATGGTGTGATTATCATGGCTTGAGTACTGATGTTACGCTTCGGTGAGTACACAATTGACAATTACATTCATCATCTAAGAATATCTTTGACGTTGCTTCTTTCTAGGACAAAAGTTCTTAACGCATTGAAGGCTTCCCCAAGCTGCAATATTTACATTGATGATTATTGTATCTACAAAGGTTGTGTAGAGCATCATTTCCGACGCGAAGAAGCAAGAGGCAGACCTTTGGCAGAGAGAATGACTCGCCGTAGATCCAGGTGAGTAGTTATCGTGAATCGCCAAGACAGACTCATTGATTCAAACAGATCTCCTGGGCGAGAGCAAGTAAAGCGTGGTAGATCTCGTTCACCAATCCGTCAAAAATCGCCGTCACCAATGGAAAGACGGTTCAGGACTCAGAGACAAGTCTCCCCAGTTCGTCAAGTACGTGGTCGATCTAGAAGCCCATTGCGACAACAAAGACAATCGCCGCCACGCACACCAATCAGACCTCGAGTACGATCTCCAGTTTTCGGTGTGAATGAGGCTGCCAACTCCCAATGTAACAATGCAGGCACAGATCTCAATAATTCCCTGTCTTCATATCTACATAATCAAGGCTTGTCTGTCAGCCGAAAGCAACTACTGGAGCAGAACATGCAGCAGAGCATCGAGGTCCTGGATTCTTCCAATATAACCAACCTCAACTCATTTTCGATTTCACAAGTCCCATTTGGTGCAGTGTCGGCAGATGCATCCCTGCAAGAGATCGAGAAGGGTGGCTTTATCCATAGTGTTGTCGCTCTTCAACAACCACTTTCAAACGTGCATTCAAAGGGACAAGACACTGAAGAGGTGTACGTCGAGGATCCATATTTCGTACTAGGAGTCAGAGAAGAAGCTCTCGAGAAGGAGTACGTTTGCAAATTCATTCAATTGACTAAATGTAATTTTGCTAACACTGAAACAGGATTCTCGAGGCCTACCAAAAGCGAATGTGGGAAGTCGAGCTTGAACGTGTTGCAGATACAGAGTACACAGAAGCTCCCGGACCAGATAATGTTTGGGATCAGAGTGTAGCCATATTGCGCGCCGCGAAGAAGAAACTTGTGGGATACTGAGGCATTCAACGTCCTGGGTTGATATGAATGCACCATGACTTTATTTGGCTCCTGCAACGAGACGGGAGGTCATCGCACGAAAATTTGGGAATAATACGCGGGATGTTCTATTTATAAATGAATATTGATGTGGATGAGTTTGACAGGCTGAAAAGGGATATGAGGGAAATGAATTGACAAGATAGATGACCAGAATATAGCTTTGTAGAATATAGCTCGTGTTTGGTCTCAACGGCCATCTCGCTAGACTATGCCTTGTGAAAACTCTGTCAATACCCCAAGTTGCCCCAAAGATTGCCATCGCTCGCCGTTATAGTATCTGAACATCACTTGAGCGTGGCGTCCGAGTGCAAAATACTATACATACATTGTCTTGATTGTAGCATGCACCCCAAATTCAGAGGGTAACAATACTAGTTATTTGTTCCACGGGTAAAGAATAGTTTCAATCGTATCATCCAAAAAAAAAGGAAGTCGGTAGAAATTTCAAGGGGCATCGTATACCACATTTATTGTAAGCCACATACCTCAGTCAAGCATGGTTTAAAATTTTGTGACACACGTATGATACAAGGTATCCAGGAGATACACAGAGAGTATTCAATGAAATGTTACGATCCAAAACCTTTTGTAAGCAACTTGCTAAACTGGTTTATGATATTGGACGTCGTGTCCTAGGTACGACGAAATACCTTATTGTGGTGCTTGACTGCCTGTACCACGTTCGGAAAGGGGCCGATGAAAATTACCACCTAGCTCATCAATCCGTTGAAAACCAAACACCTATTGGCTCTATTCCAAGTGGAGTCTCGTTTTCGAGATCCTCCATTGTCTCTACCACTGCAAGGCGTATTAGTGCTGGCCTCTACACGAAGTCACAAATTAAAAGTAAATGGGGACTTACAATCGATTATGTCCCGCCTTCCACTCTGCGTTGCATTCCAAGCTAGCCTGGAGCTAACCCTTACGCTCCTCAAAAATGGCAATCTTCCCTCTTCGACTGCATCATAAACTGCCCCTGCAGTAATATCAACCTCTGTGCCTGCTGTGCCGCTACAATCTAGATCCAATATTCGCAAGGGGTGGCCGACGGATATATTCTCAAATAATGCATCTGTAATGAAATCGGCAGATATTCGAAAAGCAGTTAAGGAGGAGCACATCAAAAGGACGTAGTCCAAGGTCCCAACACCCATGCGATTCATCGGGTGTCGGATTGTTAGGTGCTGCAGTTGAGGTCCCAGGTGCTCCAGAGTCTCAAGAAGTGCAGGTCCATATACCATACTGCAGTGTTGAATACTGAAACGTGAAAGTGTCGGTGGGACATGGCGTAGATGAGTCCGAAGAAAGTGGTCATCGACTCCCCCTGCTAAATGGAGACCTTGTAGCTTCGGTGGCCACTCATATACTTCGTCAATTCTGTCTTGGTCACTGTTGGAAGTCCGCGGGAAAAGTAATGTTTCGAGTTCTTGCAGTGTCTTCAGAGTCTGAAATAGTAAGCGGGTTGATATCGAAGCGGAGATCAAGGAGAGATCCAGGTATCGTAGGTGGGTACATTTGCTAAGAGCGGGGAAGGAATTGATAGCGAAAGAGGCTTGTGGTGCCACAAATTCAACAAGATTCCCCTTTAATCGGCCTAGTAGTCGTGCAGTCAAGCTCCTGGAACTATTGTGCACCAATCCTCCCATATCAAGCCGGCGAACCAGAGGTGCGAGCGCAGATTGCCGTATATGTGCATTTTTAGAAGGGCAAACAGTGGCAACAAAGCTATTGAAGTTTGAGCCACTAAGATATGGTCGCTCATACAGAATAGAGATAGACGCCGAATACCAGAGCCTAGACACCAGTGCGCAGGAGTAGAAAGTGTATTGGGTGTCCACGCGATTGGGAATATACGAGAGGATCTGAGAAATGATCTCCATCGGGAGAAGGATCTCTTGCGCGGGAGCTTTACGATAAAGCTCTGCCATTGATTCGGAAGCCGGCATAGGCTCTTGGTTTTGTGATCTAATGGACAACTTAAGAGGCTGTGACATCTCCACGTTCCAATTACTCTGTGCGTCGAGAGCCATTATGTAGTGTTCGATATCGAAAATGCTTCAATGGTTCCTCAGTTGTCCGGCCTTTTGATCATACAGTGCTATTTTTGTTCTGAGAATTTTCACGGCTCGAAGAAAGAATTTGCCAATCTATCAATGAAGCAGAGAGAAGTCATTGTAATGGAAGCAAGAAAAAGAATTCGTAATGTACATGATGGTATATTGAGGCTTCCAAGGTTCTGATATGAAGATAGCCTCGCCACAAGATGGGAGGCTTTATTTCGGGGGATTAGTCAGCCTTATCGCTTGAGGGTATTTTGACGACAATAACGTCATCTGATATCAAACTCGAGTTTACAACACCAACCCTATGGACTAACATCTCAATCTCATAGTTGTATTTGGGAAAGTCTCCTTGAATGCAAGTGATCAATGCCTGCTGTAAGTGTCTTAACAAGATAAAAGACATGGGAAAGATCTTCAAGAAGCGAAGCTAGCTGCACTAATGTCTGTAATAGCAGACGTTATCAAAGTTCGATTGTAGACTTATTCGATTTATCATGGAATGAATATCACGCATCCTCCGTTCCTACTGCTGTACGAATCCGACAGTAGGACAAGGAAGCAGTATAGCGACAAGAAATGCTATCTTACCTTTGGGTTATGCTGCACTCAAGACGGCAAAATCCACCAGTAGGTGTACGGATTGACAGGGCGCTGCAAAAATGGGCTTGGAAATATCTCTTGACATATCAAATCACTTATTCTAGGAATTGTTACAATTGTTGATTAGAGATAGAACAATCAAAAGGTAAATCCTGATATCAAACAATTTAAGGAAAATTTTATTAAAATATCGAAAATTAGGAAGGGTCCCGTCAATCCATGCACCCACTGGCGATCCTGGTCGTCTAAGAAGCTTGGACCCTGAGGCTCAATCATTTGTCTGTGTTGCTCCAACCATAATTTATTTACCTTCATATTGATATAGGAATGAAAAGTATCGAGCTTCGAATCTGCAAAAGAAGCACTATTCGTTCGAGTGCATATTTCGGAAGTAGGGAGACTTCACGATCTGGAGACTGAAGCGTCCCTCCTCGCAGATTTTGGAAGGACGATTGAAGAAATCTAGGTTAGGCGCGTACTTGCGAGACGGAATTGAGAGAGACAACTGCTGGAGACCATGGCCGGTACGAAGCGCGCTCGTTCACCTTCGCCTCCAAGCTCTTACCTCTACTCAAACAAGAAATCGAATTCCGTGATAGAAGCGCGTGTAGATCCAGTCTATGGACAGCGAAGTGCGCTTCCAGCAGATGATGATTCTCTCAGCTTAGACGAGGACGGTATAGATGCTCTGAATTATTTGAGATCTGTTAGGTGAGTACACTGCTTGTCAATTTCAATTTTTGAACGCATGAACATGAGATGGTGTTGAATCATGTATTACATTTAGTTGGAATTATTGCTAATTGCAAGTTCAGAGCCGAAGCAGAAGACCTCCCACCAATATTCTATGCCCCGGCAGAGACTGCGAGCTCCCACAACAACGGCGGGTACGATCGATCGATTTATGAGAGTGGTGTGGGCGATTTCAGAGGATATTATGAGGATGGTGCTTATTATGCAGCGGCCGAAGTTGAAGACGAAACGGAGGATGAGGAACATAAAGGCGAAGATCCTCGATCGGCGTATTTCAACTCTATCTTGACACGATTCGAAACCTTACGAGACAAACTTCACCAAGTTCCCCCAACAGACCTAGTAAAAAATCTAGATGCAGATCATCCCACATATTTAAATGTATTGAACACCAAGCTTTGCAGGTGGTGGAGATGGAAAATGAAGACGGTTGACCCGCTGCCTGTGCAGATAGCAAGTATGGATAAGGACACCGTTCTGAGACTACTGAGGCTCCTATTGACTGGCACATTATTGCAAAGTGGCTCTGATATCAATTTGAAGGTCAGTATGTGGATCTGGGCATTGTTAGCTAGGCTACCGGTAAGAGGGGAATTGAGTAGTGATGAGATAGGAGTTGTAAGGGAACTAGGGAAAAAAGCTGTGATGCTCGGTGTTGGATTAAAGGCGGGTAGTGACTTGAAAGAGGGCTTGGATGAGGTGGAAAAGGTATTCGAGGCCGATAACGAGGTCGAAACTGTGGATGATGAAAATGACATTGGCTCCAAAGATGAGAACACAGAGAGGATTGAAAGCCAACCGGAAGTGGAGCTCCAGGTAACACAGAACAGCAGTAGTGCCTCGCTGATATTAGACTCGACGGATAAATCCATCCTATCAACGACAACAGCAAAGTCTACTAGTCCGGAAGAAGACACTTTGGGAGCAACGCCAGATGCCCATGAACTAGAAGCGCTCAAAGCCCGCTTCCTCGCTAATCTCGCCTCAAATCCGCATGTCGGTCCCGCAGCAATCGCAGATCCTCAGCCGCTCGAAGCAGAAGAGCCTTCCAATTCCACAACTGAAGCGTCAGCGCTCACACCAGAGCAACCATCCGATTGGAATACTAGAGCGACGATTGACATGATTATCACGATTGCAGGTGAGATGTACGGACAGAGGGATCTGCTGGAGTTTAGGGAAGTACGGGGTGAGTAGGACTCCCTCGAGCGGCCTGATGACAACATATGAATCACTTGGCAGTCAAAAAACTATTTAGCAGAAATGCGTCAAACTCATTTCACTAGGTGTTGCAGATAAGTAGAGCTTAATCTTTGTATTATTCTCTCACTTTAGCCTGAAGTGTCATACATGGCTGTAAGTATCTTTGTAGTAGGTTTTGCGGCAAGTAATATTTCTTTAGATGCAGATGAGGCGAATCAGCTGGCTTCTCATGAGCTGAATATAATTCCATTATTATTTTCACATTCATCCGTTCCATACAACTAATGATTCATGTGATCAATAATTAATTGTGTAGAAATAAATGTGAATACAGGAAGTTTTGTATGATATACAAAAACCCAGGGAATGGTAGCATCCTTTCCAGATATTGCGGCGTCCAGGCTATGCAATCATGCTCAAATAATTTCTCCAGAAACGCCGTCCAAATGTATGCAATCGACACACAGCTCATTCCGAACCATTGATACCCATAATACAGATCCCACCTCCCATAACATACAAAGATTGCCCGAAGCCACTGATCATACATCATTTATTGGCATCTCTTAAACACCGCCCATTTGAACTTCGTCGGCTAAATCATAATCCAAAAAGTCCGCTTCTTCAAAATCCACATCGGCATTCTCATCTCCACCAAACCTCATCATGTCCCTTCCTCTACCCTTCTCACTCTTCCTGGACCTTGGCATCGCAATTCTTCTATCTCCAACATCCATCAAAGCTCTTTCCCCATTTCCGCCCTGTCCAAATACGTCTTCTCCCTCTTCTTCGTCAACAAATCGCCTCTTGGCGCCATTACAACCCCCGTAACTTCCGACACTGTCATTACTCAGCATGCTCTCTTGACTGCTATCCCAAATTCTTCCTTCGTAGTCCTCCTCATCTTCATCTTCAATTGCCTCTCCGGATTCATTGTATCCTTGTACGCTCATTCCCCCAACCTTCATCAAACCGCAGAAAGGCGTCAATTCCCTAATTCCAGCACGAGGTCTTGTTCCTTTGTATTTCGGTGCTGTGGGTGTCGAGGAGGGGGGTGCTGATGCGAAGTTTGATTTTGTGGCAGGTGTGGTGTCTGAGAATAGGTTGAAGGCGGAATAGGAACCGGTTTTATATCCTTCGGGAACGGATTTGCGAATACGCATGCCGACGGATAAGAGGGAGGATTGGATTGGATTTGGGAGAGTAGGTGGTTGATATTGAGAGGGAGTAGGAGGCGCAGGAAGAGATGTAGTGCCGGGAGTGAAATAGGAGGTAATTTGAGATTGAGAGCCGGCGTAGGGGCGTTTAGCTTGGCGAGAGGACATGATGATATTATTATTGATGGATGAGATGGTATGAGGAGTTGAGTATTAGGTGGATGTTTCGCCGTTTAATGAGGTTGAGGTCCAGTGAACAGGAAGATGGTAATGAGTTTGTTGTGATAAGTCGAAAGGAGTTACGGTATCAAAATTGAGGACAAAGCACAGAGGTATCCGAACTTAATTTTTGAAGTGACGGTCGTCAAATGAATGTTTCTACAATGAGATGAATGTTGATGAAATCAACACAAGAGCAACTGATACGATGATGACGACAATTGATTTGATATTCATCAAGAATGAGAGGTTGAGAATTGTGCAATGGTTTTGTGAAATGAAAGAGGGGCTCATGCAAAATGACTTTCAGGGATTTGGTATTCTATTCAATTGAATCCATTCATGAAACCGGTTGGGAAGCGCGATCGACCGCGAATTATCGCGTTTAGTGATTTTGTGATTACATAAGTAATGGAAGTGAAGGAGGGAATGTACCTAGTCTGCGCTTCACAATAGCTCAGGCGAGTGCTTTTGTTGAAACGATAACTGATTTCCTTCTTAAGTACGTATGTCAAACAAAATTCAAATCCTCTGTAGTAAAGTGTTAGAAGTGTATCCAATATCATGTTTGGTAAGGAGAGATTGACGAGTGTCAGTCTTATCTATTCGAATTAAGCGGGAATCAGCCTCATGTTGTAGATACGCATACGCATACACAGCCATGAAGGAGTGGATCCTGAAGATGGAGTACCCAACGAGTAACCAACTCAAAAGATATGTGAGATAATGAACTCAGACTCAGAGATATGGTACGGCTCATTCCGATCCCTTTAACCTTTCATCAGATGCCTCGATAGTCCTCTCATCCATGGATCCCAACCTTGAGCTGGGGTACATATCTTCCCCAGTCTAATCCCCTAAAACAGTCTTCTTCAAGGGCCATCTTCGGAAATGTGATGGATCTGGAGATCTTGAAATGATATGTGTTGGCACCAGCACGTCAGACGATGTGTGAATGGGGAGGTAGCTACCTGCCCTACTTGTGTATGCGTCACACAGTAGTATCAACCCTACCAGAGATAGGGTAAATTAGTAGATCCGAGGGAAGGGTAACGTTAGAAATCTTGGTCTTATTTTTGGCCTAACCGGCTATGCTGGACAGCTATATTACCAGGTAAATAGTACAGCTTTTGTAGGCGCAAGGATTGGTCGAGACCTCTTTGCATGAAATGAAGCTTTCGAGTATTTCGAATAGTTCTATCTTCTGAATATAACCAGTAGTTCCACATGTGTCATATGTTTCAAACATTAGAAACCCTTTCTTTCCAGTATTGCTTATCATTCCAGAAATGAATGATCAATACTGTACATAGAGTACCTAGGTAGGTAAATAATCGTACCTGGTGTACCTACTAAATTGTTCCAAGAGAGCAGACTAGGATGCTCGGCGGGGAACCCTTGAAAATGAAGCTTTGACCACTTAGAGATAAAGATAAACACCAAAAATATCTCTCCACACTCCAACTCATTCACTTCGTACGCGCTTCACCCTTTACTCTTCACACCCTTCACATGTGCCTCACTCCCATCCAAAGATTCGTTGAACTGTAGCACCCACATACAAATACTAAAAATGTCCCTTATCGCCCAGGTATCCCACAAGGTTTCCGTGAACTCCCGGCGCTACCAATTGTTGAATCCGATAACGTCGAAAGGAGGGAAGTCTATGAATAGGATAACCAGCTTTATCTCGAACCCTGCTAAGCCAGCTTATACCCAACAAAGATCTATATATTCTTCTCGATTGCCATCGACTTCTTTCTCTTTTTCTGCCACTTCTTGCTCCCCCAAACGATCGACAAAAGCTGCAATGGCTCCTATTACTCACCAACGTCGGTCCAGTACTGCAACTCCTGTAACTGCAAACCTCTTACCAGGATTTGCTTTTGCTTTTGAGTATGTATTTTAACCATTATCATACAATTAGTTTCCAATCTAACTGGTTTTAGCATTGATGGTGTCTTGCTTCGATCTTCTTCGCCAATCCCTGGAGCATCCGAAGCTTTGAACTTACTTCATTCAAACAACATCCCTTTCATCTTATTGACCAATGGAGGAGGCAAACATGAAAGTGCTCGTGTCGCAGAGTTGAGCAAAAAGCTCAATGTTCCTCTTACTGAAGAGAACTTTGTTCAATCACACACACCATTCAAACAACTTGTTGAGGAGTCGGGTACAACTGAGAGTCTTAGGGATAAGACAGTTCTTGTCACTGGTGGAGATGGAGATAAATGTCGCAAGGTTGCAGAAATGTTAGTCCCTCTTTTTTTTTCTTCCCCTCAGTAGGCTGTTTTGTTTCACAAGACAGTCTCACATGTGTAATTCATCTGAGTTTGAAACATTGAACCTGATGTAAAACCAAATATCTCCAGGAGACGAAGCTAATCCTGAATACACAGGTATGGCTTTACCAAGGTCGTCACACCTGGCGATATCCTTATGGCTTATCCTACCATCTGGCCCTTCAACCAAATCTTTAGCGAGTACTATAGCAAGGCTACACGTCCTCTTCCCAGACCAGTTGATCTACACAACCTTTCCGAATCTCTCAAGTTTGATGCTATTATGATCTTCAACGATCCTCGTGACTGGGCCTTAGATACTCAAGTTGTACTTGATCTTCTCTTGTCCGAAAAGGGTATTCTTGGTACTTATTCTTCTAAGAACGGCGACGCTTCACTACCCAACAACGGTTGGCAACAAGATGAACAACCAAAGCTGTTCTTCTCAAATCCAGATCTTTTCTGGGCAACCAATCATCACATGCCTCGTCTTGGCCAAGGTGGTTTCCAGGCATCCCTCGAAGGCGTTTGGAATGCTACTACCGGTGGAGCGAAGTTAGAACGCACTGTCATTGGTAAACCACACCCAGCGACATACAAGTATGCTGAGCGTGTACTCCACAAATATCGTACACACATGCTCGGTGGCAGTGGCGAATCCAAGCGAAATATCCCACAACTGAAGCGCGTATTCATGGTCGGTGATAATCCAGAATCGGATATCCGTGGTGCCAACGAATTTGAATCCTCTCACGGCACAGACTGGACCTCCGTTCTGGTCAAGACCGGTGTTTATAGAAGTGGTGCAGTTCCTGCCCACAAGCCAAAGGCAATCGTCGGGGATGTCTATGAAGCTGTCAAATGGGCTTTGGAGCAGGAAGGTTGGCATTCGGCCTTGTAATCATTTCATTTCTGCTAGCTGCTCTTTTTGCATTGTTGTGGGCTCGGCATATCTTCTTTAAGATATGGGGACGGATGGGTTCTGTTTTAGCATTGAAAAGCGAGCGAACATTCCAAAAACAAATATGCATTGCGGGAGGAGTTTCATGGAGTGGGGAGTTTCGGTTGCATTTTGCTTTGTATGATGTGAAAACCATCATTTGAAGGCGATGGATGAGATACCAATGAGGACTGGCAATAGCCAGCCACCTCAGTTTACATAGATGAGATAGATGAATAAATAAAGACTTCAAAAGCAAGAAAATTCGTTAGCATTATGGATATCTTCGTATTTTTGTGCAAGTGCGAGCTACCGCTCTAACTACGCGAAACTTGCAGAGTAATACCGTGTCCATGAAGCAGCCCCCACCTCGCGATTGTATTCGCTCTCCCTCTTGCCAACTCCTTTCTGAATCTATATGTACTCTCCATCTCTAATCCTCAAGTTCAGGCAAAGCCGTTAGATGCGCTCAATGTGCAATGTGTGAATTCGCTCCAAGTCAGAATTATCAAAACTTATAACTCTCCATTGGATTCATAGTGCTGAGCTCTCTTGCGCTATGAGCAGGTCATGAATGGAATGCAGTAACATATATGTCAAAGAAATGAGCCGAAACAAGACCGTAAAACAATGTAAAAAGATCGATTCAGTAATAGGACTTCAAGTGCTTGAACGTAGGCTGAAACATTTGTGCATATATAGTTGGGGAAATCAAGGGAAATTCAACTGGTAGCTCACCAGGGACATTGTTCAGCTACCCGGAAAATGTCGTTTGAAGACAGAGCTATTTGACATTTCAACAATTGAGAAGTTAGAAAGTGACATTGTATGATGCATAAGTGAACTCACAATGCCAAACTATCATTTGTGATCTTTTCTCACGACGGAGGAAGTTCAATGTTGTGGCATAGAACTACAAAAAAAGGGTGAAAAGATCAGGGTCAAAATGCCGTGGCTTTGCAGGCTTTCAATCGAGATTCACACCAATATAGACACCAATATAGATTTTTTCATCTGACATGTCTGGGGAAGGCAAGTCTTTGCTTCATTCACTCGATTGAGTATTAGGAGCTTGACCGATGCTTCTCACTTGCGAAGCACTTTGGGGGAAGTCGCCCATATAATGTCACAAGGCCGAGCCTTCAAACTCCCATGAATATGAGAAGGGTAACTTACCAGTATTGAGCTTCACTTTTTTCTCCTGCCTGTTTCATTCCGTGCAGACCAATTGATATTCACTGATTGGGATATTCTATGATTTTCGTTGTTTTGGTACTGTTGATGTTGCCTTGGTTGAACGTGTAGTGATATCTTGCTTTGCAATTCAGTGCTTGAGAGTTTCCAAGTTCGAGGTTTGAGACCTTCTTCCAGGGATGATGAGAAAAACATTTCAGAGATGATGATTCCCCATTATCCGAAAGCAATTCGTTTCTTTATATTCTGTTTTTGGGTTTCTTTTCATGACATTTACTACCAAGGTTCCCTTGAGCTTCCTCTGAGTAACAGAATCCAGCCCGCGGTAGAGTAGCGAGCGGGGCGGAATTATCCAAGAAAGGGACATTCTCGGCAAACGCCGTTCCTTTTACGCCGATGAAACGTCTATACTCACCCCTATCAAATTATTTCCTTCACGCCAACACATAGTGGATTTGGCGACGTATCGCAACCTCAAAGACCACAATTGCAGCAATACTCGACTTTCTTTTGATTCTCAATTCATGACGCTGGGGAGCATACCTTGCACATCATGAGTTACAGTAAGAAAGATGAAGATGGCGAAATGGCCATCATGCGTGTGGATAGAACCTCTGTTTTCCAAGAAGGTCGGTGAACATTCCCTATAACAGGCCAGCTAAGCTAACATTCAAAGCTCGATTGTTTAACTCTTCCCCTATACAACCTCGAAGATGTCGTGTTCTCCTTACGAAGATTGCGCTTTTATTATACACCGGCGAGAAATTCCCTACCAACGAAGCCACTACCCTTTTCTTTGGTATCTCGAAGCTGTTCCAAAATAAAGATGCCAGCCTGCGGCAGATGGTCCACCTTATCATTAAGGAATTGGCGCATTCCGCTGAGGATATTATTATGGTCACAAGTACAATAATGAAGGATACTGGTGGTGGAACAGACGCAATCTACAGACCAAATGCCATTCGGGCGTTGTGCCGTATCATTGATGTGAGTGCGCCGGATTCATTTAAGGGATATCATTGACACAGCCAGGCCTCCACAGTCCAGAGTATTGAACGAGTAATGAAGACCGCAATTGTCGACAAGAACCCTTCCGTATCCTCTGCTGCTTTAATATCCTCTTATCACCTATTACCTATAGCTCGCGATGTTGTTCGAAGATGGCAAAGCGAAACACAAGAAGCTGCAACAGCTACAAAATCGTCGGGCGGCTTCTCCCTTGGTTTCTCGACATCCAGCAGCCAAATGCCAGTCAACAATTCAACAATGACACAATACCATGCGATTGGTCTTCTATTCCAAATGAGGATGCACGATAGAATGGCATTAGTTAAGATGGTTCAGCAATTTGGGGCCGCAGGTGCTGTTAAGAGTCCGGCTGCAACTGTCATGCTCGTCCGCCTAGCAGCACAACTAGCAGAAGAAGATCAACAACTCCGAAAACCAATGATGCAACTCTTGGATGGCTGGCTCCGACACAAGAGTGAAATGGTGAACTTCGAGGCTGCCAAAGCCATTTGCGACATGCGAGACGTCACCGATGCTGAAGTTACTCAAGCCATTCACGTTTTGCAACTTTTCCTTACCTCGCCAAGAGCTGTTACTAAGTTTGCTGCGATTCGCATACTTCACAACTTCGCCTCCTTCAAGCCCCAAGCTGTTCATCCTTGCAACCCAGATATCGAACTTCTCATCTCGAACTCCAATAGATCAATTGCTACCTTTGCTATCACCACCCTTTTGAAGACCGGCAACGAAGCCAGTGTTGATCGATTGATGAAGCAAATTTCAGGATTTATGGCTGACATTACAGACGAGTTCAAGATCACCATTGTGGAAGCCATCCGTACCCTCTGTCTCAAGTTCCCCAACAAGCAGGCCGGCATGTTAGCATTCCTCAGTGGTATACTTCGCGATGAGGGAGGATATGAGTTTAAGCGCGCTGTAGTTGAGAGCATGTTTGACTTGATCAAGTTTGTTCCCGATTCAAAGGAAGATGCGTTGGCACATCTCTGTGAGTTCATTGAGGATTGTGAGTTCACTAAATTGGCTGTGCGCATCCTTCATCTTCTCGGATTGGAAGGTCCAAAAACATCTCAACCTACCAAGTACATCAGATATATCTACAATCGAGTGGTTCTTGAGAATGCTATTGTACGAGCTGCCGCAGTCACAGCATTGGCAAAATTCGGTGTGGCGCAGAAAGATCCAGAAGTCAAGCGCAGTGTTACCGTCCTCCTGACCAGATGTTTGGATGATGTCGACGATGAAGTCCGTGATCGCGCTGCATTGAACTTGAGATTAATGTCGGAGTCTGATGATACAGCGGATCGTTTCATCAAAAATGGTATGTTTTGATAATTATAACTTCCCCTGCACCGCTCTAACCATTTACAGAAAACACTTTCGCCCTGCCATACCTCGAGCATCAACTTGTTATGTACGTCACAGCTGATGACAAATCAACTTTTGACAACCCCTTCGATATCGCTTCGGTTCCAGTTGTTACCAAGGAGCAAGCAGACGCAGAGGAGCGAACCAAGAAGCTCACAACAGTAACACCAACCATCAAGGCTCCAAAATCTGGTCCCAGCAAGACTTCGCAATCTGGCGCCGAAGCTGTTGCTTCCGCTTCTGTAGCTGCTCAGAAGTATGCCCAGGAGTTACTCAAGATTCCAGAATTCAAGCCATACGGTGCTGTATTGAAATCGTCTCCTGTTGTTGAATTGACAGAATCGGAAACTGAATACGTTGTTACTGTCGTCAAGCATATCTTCAAGGAACATATTGTTCTTCAGTATGAGGTTAAGAATACCCTGCCAGATACTGTTCTTGAAGAAGTATCCGTGGTTGCTAGCCCATCTGATGAAGAAGAGCTCGAGGAAGATTTCATCATTCCTGCCACCAAGCTTGTAACTGATGAGCCAGGTACTATTTATGTATCTTTCAAGAAAATCAGTGGCGAAGCTGCTTTCCCTTCAAGCACCTTCACAAACGTTCTGAAGTTCACCACGAAAGAAATAGATCCAACAACTGGTGAGCCTGAAGACACTGGCTATGATGATGAGTATCAAGTCGAGGATCTTGAACTTACTGGCAGTGACTATGTTGTCCCTGCTTTTGCCGGTAACTTCAATCACATTTGGGAGCAAGTGGGTGCTTCCGGCGAAGAAGCTGAAGAGACGCTTCAATTGAGTGGTGTGAAGAGCATAGCAGGTGTGTTTTCTTCCAGAAGAATAATTTTGACTGAAAAGCTAATAATTTTACAGATGCTACTGAACAACTTACCAAAACACTTTCACTACAACCCCTTGATGGCACTGATGTACCAATCAATACAACTACCCACACACTCAAATTATTTGGTAAAACAGTTACAGGTGGAAGAGTTGTGGCTAATATCCGGATGGCTTATTCTAGTAAGTCAGGAGTCACAAGTAAAATTGTGGTTCGTGGTGAGGAAGAAGGGATTGCAGCTTTGGTTATTGGGTCTGTTGCTTAGGGGTTAGCGATTTCATGGAGTTGAAAGTTGGGTGCATTTGATGATTGTTGTTTAGATAATGGGTATAAGAAGCTGTGGAAAAATGGATTGGCTTCATCTCATGGAAGATGAAGGATACAGCATGAATCATCAAGTCAAAAATATGAAATGTATCACAATTAATAAGATTTGGCATGTTCGTGTTTTCATAGTTCTTGTGGTTCTCCAGATGAACCGGTGGAGAGGTACCTAGTCTAATGTTCAATTGTGCGGTATTACTCTCATCTGAGTTAATCTGCGATCAAATCTGTAATTTTTTTAAAAATTCAACTTGCACTATTCGTATTTTGAAGAAAATTCTGCAATTCATTGCACAATCCATGAATGTGTTGGTTGTGTGGCCCCAGGTTTCTTTACTGATTGCCCCTATCAGAATGCCTGAAAAGCTCGGTACTGATATGACGTTGCATAACTTGTGGCTTGGCACGTTTTTCTAGAATTTAGAATTCTTGATTTGAGGTGCCTCGGTTTCCCTTCATATACCACAAAGAACAAAAGAACACCGTTCAGGTATTTCATACCTTCTCATGAACTTTTTCCTTACTCGAAGCTTCTCCTAAACAACCCAAGGTCTCGTCACAATGGTGTACGTACGACAAGAAAAACTTCCAGGCCTTAAGCAGTACAAATATTCTGGTGTCGACCATTCCCTCTTATCTCGATATGTTCTCAAGCCGTTCTACACGAATTTCGTGATAAAATGTTTCCCGATGAGCATGGCACCGAATCTGATTACTCTCACGGGTTTCAGCTTCGTCGTTATCAATATCCTGACTTTGTTGTGGTATAATCCAACGCTTGATGTGGATTGTCCGCCTTGGGTGTATGCCAGTTGGGCTGTGGGATTATTCTTGTATCAAACCTTTGACGCGGTCGATGGGACTCAGGCGTATGTTTACATTCTTTTCCAATTGATACGAAAGGAGAAATGCTGACCTGGCGCGTCGGAAACACAGACGACGAACACATCAGAGTGGACCGCTTGGAGAGCTCTTCGATCATGGTGTTGACGCAGTCAATACTTCTCTTGAATGTTTGATTTTTGCGGCTTCGCAGAACTTGGGAATGGGCTGGAAGACCGTCATGGTCTTATTTGCTTGTGCGAACTTAAATTGTGACCCCTTGCCAGTATATGCTAACGATTGATAGCTCTCCTCACATTCTACGTACAAACCTGGGACGAATATCATACAAAGACTTTGACATTGGGCTTGATCTCTGGACCTGTAGAAGGAATCGTCATCCTCATCACAGTCTACGCGTTCACTGCAATTAAAGGTGGGGCGAGCTTCTGGACTCAATCGATGTTCAGGACTGTTGGCATTCCACATTACGCGTTTGTTCCTGAATACATTTATGAATTGCCATTCAATGAGTGGTACATGGTTCAAGGTGGAATTGTACTGGTTCTCAACACTGTACAAAGGTAAATTTACCCCTCCTTGACCCTTGTCAAAATGTCTCACAGCTAACGACCCCTCCAGCTCCATAAATGTGATCAAAGCTCGCAGAGCTCGTGGAGACAGGTCTCGAGGCGCACTTTTGGGTCTCGTTCCCTTCTTCTTCACGTGGTCGCTGATTCCAGCCTACCTTTATCTCAACCCTGAAATCCTTTACAATCATCTTGTTCCTTTCGTTTTCTTCGCCGGGCTTGTCAATGCTTACTCGGTGGGCCAGATGATCACTGCCCATTTGGTCAAACTGCCATTCCCTTACACGAATGTATTGAACCTACCGCTTGCTTATGGCGTCTTTGACTCTGCAGGACCATTTTTGAAGGAGAATTTTGGGTTTGGATGGCCAAGTGCTCTTGGTGGTGGTGTATACCAGGTCGCATATATCTTCTGCATGCTTGGTGTTGCGATTGGAGTTTATGGAAGCTTTGTGGTGAGTAATCGTTCCTCAATTATCTCTTGTCATTTGCTAACACCGTAAGGTTGATGTCATTGTTACAATTTGCGATTACTTAGACATTTGGTGTCTGACTATCAAACATCCATGGAACGAAGAAGAAGAGGCAAAGAAAGCCAATTAGAATATCTATTTACGACGATTGTAACGTGAACATGACGGTAGGGGTTTTTAGCAGGTCGGAGGTCGGAGCTGGTTCAGGGTTGGGATGGTTGAGTTGGTATTCGTATGGGTATAATATCCGGTCTATTTATATACCATTTATAGCGACTTAAACAAACTAATCCAATTACCTCTGCAATTTTCCAACTCGGTTGTGCTGCAGACGATTCAACCTCAGTTCAACGTGATACTGATATCAAGATTGAGAAGAAGGCTAGCCAAGATTAGTTTTCTAGTGGCTGCAAAGTTGTGCAGAATTTTGGAATTCGATCTGAGATGCCAGGCGAGGCTCGCTTCAGAATATCTACCTAATTACCCATGACATTTTCGCATTTCGTTTCTCCCCGCATGTGAAATATTTTTTCCGTTGAACTGTTTCTTATGCCGCATTCCAAAAAAAAAATTGCCGTCCAACGGGCATTGTCAAATTAATCTTCGCAGTTCGGAGGGCCAGAAGCAGCGCCTCGATATCAATATGTCGCTGTTTCTAGATAACTAATTATTCAGTACTGCTGAAAGGATTAGAAATCTCGGTCCATGTGAAGCCGAAACCGCGAGATCAGTATTCTAGGGTTGTAGTGACGATGAATACCCAGGTCGATCTTCTTTCGATCCGCCATAGTTAAATTCAATCTATTCTGCATTCTTAATCCGGAGGTTATATAAATCTCCGAAGGAATTCAGTTGGGTTAAGCTTAATCCGAAGTTCGATCTGAGCCTGCATTTCCCAGTTTATTTTGCAAAATCTGCATGGTGTTGCCCTAACCCCGCACAATGCAATGGAGATTTGGAGATGGGGAAGATGCACAATTACGTTTTACCAAATGTCTTTGTCTATTTAAGCTTTTATATTGTCTCTGTCCCAAGATCCATATATGAATCATTTTTTCTGTACTTTGAGATAGCTATTTATCACTCAAAATGAGATCGCTCAATCATCTTGCGATTTTGGCTGTTTCGTCTTTCTTCAGTAGTACGAATGGAAACCCGTCAGCTCTTATTCCTCGAGCTACTTGTACCGTCCAACCCAGTCTAAACGGTTCGGACGATGCACCCGCTATTTTATCTGCATTCAAAACATGCGGCAAGGATGGAACTGTCGTCTTTCTCAATCACACATATACCATCAACAGTATCATGAATACCACGGGACTCTCGAATTGCGACATAGATATCTATGGAACACTATTGGTATGTTTTCAATGCTTCCCCTACACCTATCACGTCGACTTACCTGCCGTGCGAAGTGGTCCACAAATATAACCTACTGGCTCAACCACTCCATGGCCTTCGGCTATCAAAACCAAACTTCAGCATGGTGGCTCGGCGGCGATAACATCAACGTGAACGGATATGGATACGGGACTTTGGATGGCAATGGACAAGCTTGGTATGATTTCGTGAAGGGAATTTCGAACTATCCGAACAGACCTCACGCACTTACGATATGGAATGCGAAAAATTCCGTATTCAAAGGGCTACGATTCGTGCAGAGTCAGATGTGGTATGTTGTATTCCAGTCGTTTCTCTTTATGACGGTTCAAAGACTTAAAGAAGCAAATAGGACTATGACAGTCTTCAAATCATCCTCAATTCTCCTCCAAGATATCTACGTGAACAGTACCTCCTCTTCTGGTAGCCCCTCGCGCAATACAGACGGTGCAGATACGATCTACAGTGACAATATCCACTTTGATCGCTGGACAGTTGTTAATGGTGACGATAGCATATCTCTGAAAGCTAACAGTACCAACATATTAATCACGAACTCCACATTCTACAACGGATTGGGAGTGGCAATGGGCAGCATTGGACAGTATAAAGGAGTATACGAAAGTATTGAGAATGTAACTGCGACAGGAATTGTATTCTATAAGACGTTGCATGGAGGATATGTGAAAACGTGGACTGGGGAGCAAGTGGGATATCCACCCAATGGTGGAGGTGGGGGGCTAGGATGTAAGTATTTTTGATTATCTTCGATGGAGATCTTGAGAATATTTCTAACATGAGCACAGTTGCAAAAAACATAACTTTTAAGAATTTCTCTTTCCATTCGTTGAGGGGACCACCATTTTCCATTTCACAATGCACAACATTCTCGGGTACTGTGGGGAATTGCTCTTCGTCAGCGTGTAAGTACTTCAGTCCTCATTCTGTCCCTCTTCCCCTTTCCCAATCCCATTAGTTCAAGTTTCTCAACACATTTTCCTGTGGAACGTGTTACCAGATTCCCCCAAACTAATGCTCTATAGTTCAAATAAGCGATCTAAATATGTACAACATATCCGGCAGTATGACAAATCCCATAGCCAGCTTCCAATGTAGCGCTGTCGCCCCTTGCACAGACATCACCATGGAAAACGTCAACGTCGTAGATGCGAATAAGACGGCGGGTGTAGGGTATAAATGTACAAATGTAGTTGGGACGTCAGGGTTTACTTGCACGGGTCGTGCTTAAATTTACGAGAGTGATGAAGACTGTGTGGATTCTCTATATGGACCTAGGGGAGATGTATTGATGAGAATTTTGGGATAAGAGCTTGGAAAACAATGAATGAGCCGCATGAATGAAAATTATATACTGCTTAAGTACATACAATAGCCAAAACGTACCTTTTGAATAATTGCATCACTTCGTGGTCGTATACAGTCATTGAGATGGAAAAAAATAAAATACTGCATATACATTGTCGAGCTCCCATTGAACCCATCGATGTCGCCTCCATGAAATTTCGAATGGTCTTTCAAAAAGAATTATCTTATGCGATTGAGAGAATCTAATCAGTTGTGCCAGTACGAGTAAGATTTTGTGAATCCACAAAAATGAAGATGATGTAATTGTAGAGATAGATGAATTTTACGCGATGAAGTACAACTTGGTCTTGTTTGATTTCGCGAATCTATGAATAAGTCGAAAAGGCTATCATTAGTGTAGAGGTGTGGCCCAGAATAGGAGCGGTGGAAAAACAGAGGTTGTTGGCCTCTTTGACGTAGTACAAACCCCAACCTATTCCCCCAGGTCTGTCAGAGGTCATAAGTGGTCCGTGAAGCATTTTTGATTGATAATTTCTGATTGGTTATATAAGTTGAATATGAGCTTCTTAGAAGACAAGTGACTGATCATATGTTTTGAAAGATCTTCAAACCTTTCTCTTTATGTAAGTAATAGATATATATAATGAATTAATCAATTGCAAAGGTTTGATGAAATGAGGAACTCGAATTAGACGAATGTAAGATCTTACGTACAACTTCTCCTTGAGCGACGATGAGTCTGAGATATCACTCTTTCGAGACCCCTAAGGAGTTCACAATGAAAATCCGAGGATGAATGACCTTCATTCAAATCCTACATGTCTTATTTTATCGCTGCATCGTGTAATATATCATCTTTGAGCTCTTGTCTAGACCATAGCCTGCTGCTTGGTCGACTCTGGGGACTGACGATTCGGGACCACTCGCGCTTCAATGTACGTAAGACCCATCAGTTGTAGACAACCACAATACTATCTCGCTGAAGTCTATATAAAGCTCATTATATCTCTGTTGTGATTCAATATTCAACAAACAATTTCGACACTGTACACACATATCATCAATACAACTCGCGGTCCACAACAAAGAACTCATCTCTATCATAATGACATCATCATCACAACAGACGAAGAAGGAACGAGTCGAGCTCCATTGGTCTCTACGTGCAAATAGAGATGGAGTCGAAGCCAGTCTCCGCGATCATAATAGGAGGAGGATATGTTCTTTCAAGGACAATAAACCAGTAGCGATTGGAAGCGGCCAAGGTTACCATTTGGGAAAAAATTTCGGGACATATATTAATTATGATGTGTCACATTCGGTCGAAGAGTTGGCCACAAGTTGGATCCCAGCAGAACACATCAAGTTGTATTCAAATGTAAGATTTCACTTATAATGCTTTCACGAAAGGTATATTTTACTAATTACACATATGTTGTAGGGGCTGGAAAAAGTCGTGGAATTTGGCAAGTATCTTCAAAGGAAAGCAGAATTGAAGTTCGAATGGAACAAAGAGTCTCTGGTTAAACTTGAGCAGCGTATTCCCATGGTTCGACGTATTGATAAGCAAGTCTTCTTAGATGGTCAGCAAGATCCGTTGTTGGAGGTGTACCTAGAGGAAAGCCAAAGGCTAGGACATAATAAGCGTGGAGACCGAGATTACAGAAATAAAGGCTTTGAAAAGATTCACCATTCCAAGCATAGGGGAGAGGAGAAACGCGGTCCCGTGCATAGAGCGATTGAAACCGACACTCCCACCTTTAGGGAGAAGGAGAAGATCATTGATGAGGTTCTTGAAATGATCTTAAGAGGGAAGAGAGCACCTGCTCCCCAAGTAACACCAAGGGAGGGTCGGAGGAGTCAAAGGGATAGATAAAGCATATTAGGGAGTACCAGCCTATTTGAAATTGGTATACAAGAGAAGGAAGTCGGAGCGTTTTTTTGTTCTTTTTGGAATTGGGAGTTATCGAATTTACTGTTTGCCAAATATATTAAATTGTACGTAGGTATGGTTTATGTGAAGCTAGCCTCAATTAGTACTAGCAAGAGCCCTGTCCTGCATCAGAACTCTTCACCTCGTAGCTATTACACCTCAATGCAATAATCTTCAACCTCCGAATGCCCTCATTATAGTCTATGCTTCTCATTATACCCTGTAGAGGGCAATACTATAACACAGAATACTACTTAGTAGTTTCCTTCATGAACTCGCTTAATGACTTTGTCCTGAATCCCATTGCTGATCAATAACAAAGAATCAGTTCAATGATGGGTCATGGGATCTTGAGGGTTTTCTATTACAATGAAAGGAAATTATGGAAACTCTATGCAGGTTTGGGGCATGTCATTAATAGTCGGCTTTCGTGAGCGGCCGACTAGTTCCATTATTCCGTGGATCTGGCTTATATGGAGACTCTCATATGACAAGAATAAAGTAGCTAAAATCCAGTCTTTTATCGGTCAATCTGGCATGCAAACTGAACATTCGAAGAGCCTCTCGAAGATTCAAATGTGACTATCCGAGAAATGCCAAGAGCGAAACGACTTTAAGAATGAGAGATAAATTGTATAGCGTTCACTAAACGCTCTAATTATTTAATAAAGACTTACTACCACCTAAAACTCCAAAGAGGAACGCAAATAAGAACTCCTTGATGTCCTTCACTCGTCTTGAGCAGTCTACCTCGTTCCATATGTCCAACAATCAACCTTAACACCTTTGAAATTCTTCCAAGCCATCTCATAAATCATAGTAACTCATCACTGCCACTTGCGACACTGTTCTCGATTGCATCCAGTATTGCACTCTCCTCGAAAACTGGTCCTTGCCCATCGCACTTCGCAGCGTTCTTCAGCCTTTCACTAACAATTCCTACATCCACCAGACCTTGCTTGTACAGCGGATGTTTGATGATATAGTCCCACGTCGCACCCGCCGCCAACAACCTTTCCCCTTTATCACTCGTTACAATTCGATGGCTGGGAAATTTATTGTCGTGCGCACGTAGAACCTCACTGTAAAAGTCCGTAGGGGTATATTTCATGGGCCCTACATTCGATATAGGTTGCGAACCTCCATGGTTCGAATGCCTGGACGTCGCTTTCAATATTTCATTTTCCGTCGCAGCTTTTGTAAGCTGTAGCTTCAATCGCTCGTTTTCTTGAGCCAAATCTCCGGTACTTTTTTCGAACTCTGCCAGTTTGGCCTCTAACTCTTTTACATGTCGCTCTTTGCGTTCGCGGAAGGCCCGTTGTCTGATTTCTCAGGTCTTAGTATACTATGGTATAAATTAAAGCTTCAAAACGAGTGAGCTCAAAGAAATGATCTTACGCTTGGCGATTTTGGGCTTTGCGCCGGGATTGTGCCGGTGTCAAATTCTCCTCCTCATCGCTATCTCGTCGCATCGCATCGTCGATTGAATCGGTAGGCATGTCGGTGTACATGGCATGGGAGATCGATGGTTTGTGCTGTGAAAGCGGGGTTGTGACTTTGGGAATGCGTGAGTCGTAATGATTGGCATAATCATAGGGTTGGAATTGATCGAAGACATCCTGCTGTTTGATGTTAGCAGGAACATTCTGCTCACAGGAGATGGGCCAAATACAGGCGGAGAGTTGCTGAATTCATCGGTAGTTGATGCGTTTGTGTGAGTTGGAGTAGGAGGAAGAAGAGGGAAGAACGGCTGAGCATTCGGAGTGTAATATGAATAATCCATCTTGGATGTTAGAAGGAGATCGATGCGCCAAGAGCTTTATCAAGTAAGAGCTATACTATCAAACAGTATTTAATATCTTCGATAGGAGATATTTCTTCGATTGTATTAATGTATCCGCAAATGGTTACAGTATCATGAACTCTTGAAATGAATTTGATGGCTTGGGAAGGCTTGTGAGGTGGTAGATGCTTGGAGCATTTGTGAATAAGGTTATACGCTAGGAACCCTGGAATGTGGTAAAGCTCGTAGCGATAAAAACGCCTGAGCATCACAAATCTTCCCCCCTCGCCCCTTCAATACCATTCGGTAAAACAGGATTAAGATCACATTGCACAGATACTACATACTTATCCGACTCCAATAACTTGTCTGACTTGTGCGTTTAATACTTGGAATGACAACCATGAGACCTCTTCACTTATATACTCCGTGACTGAGTATACTAGTTGTACCTATGTATATATACTCGGTCGCAACCGTTGCGACAGACAGCTGGCGGAGAAAATTCAACAATATCGCTAAGAAAACGATTAAAATAAACCATGTGTATTTTCATCTGACAAAACAGCCTGAATCCATATACGAGCTGTGCTGTTGTTGCTGACACCCATTGGCAATCGAACAGAGAATTCCAAGGCGAGAAGCTCGAAAACTCACTGTTTATCTCCAAGTAAGCAGCAGCGAAACAAAACGTAAGATTGGGATAGAATCCGGACTACTGTCGTTCACAAGAGAGGTCGCTCGATATCCTCCCAATTCGGATGGCATATAATACGCATGTCCCGAGTTCGGTAGATGAACTAGTTCGAGTTACAAGCGCTCTTTATGTGCATATGCATGTTTGGTGTCATACGTGTGTGAGCCTGCTTACCTGCCTTGTGCTTCCAGTGACGACCCTTGCTTGCCGTTCCGCCGATCACTAGGCTTTTGTCAATCATCGGCAAGCATGTATCTTCACGGATCAGACGCGAAGGATCAATAAGCGTAACTCTAAATTGCTACATATCGAGAAACGACAATATTGCAACAGGGCTGCTAGAATACATATCCCCTAGCTCTTATGGAGCTCAGAGATGTAATCCCCCAGCTTCATGTACTCACATGTCAGTTATCTTTTCTTACGTCTTGCAACCATACGTATATACGTATCAAAGCAACCTTCACTCGGTGATAAGTAACATTCATACACTGAAATTTGGTTTCGCAATCGCGAGAGTCACCCAACTCTCCGGGCTAGAGCAGTAATCAGCTCAATACACGAACTTACGTCCAGATACTCTCACAATCCTCTCTACTCTTTTGAGATCGAGTTACTATCGAGCCCAAGGCAGCGTTATAGAGAGATGAACAAGGCTCCACAGGCCACTTCGTGTAGTTCCGAGCACGTACTGCAGTGAACAGGTAAGCTTATTCCTGTGTTTCATGTTTTATCTTTCATAGTGGAATGTTGTTTGTACCGATATCATTTGAATGCTGGTGTAACAAATGATTCCCACTTATATGCATGATTTCTTGAGAGGTCAATGAGGAGCGAGAGGAAACTCATCGACTGAGATTCGCCATAACACATTCCTTAGAGCTTACCAGAGTACTAGATACCGGAAAAGATATAAAAGAAACCAGCCAGAAACCAGCCACTTGCCCTTTCCATGCTGGCCTGAGCCTCATCAGTAAATCTGCATAACAGTTCTAGCGCCTCACTTTTTGATATCCTGTGCATCGGAGTGACTTAGTATAGCCGTACATATGGCTCGCTCTCACAACCACGTTTCCCTATTCGGCTAATGCTGAGAGTCGTTTTCATCAAAGATTCTCTACATAGCATCCATTCTGCTATAATGCAGCTCCTATCTCTAAGTAGTCCAACAAAACTTCGAGTTTCTAGATATGACGCTCGGTCAAAACAGAAAAAATACAGGGACCTGAATACGCAAATACCTGAAACGTCAATAGATTACATGCTGTCATTAGCAAGAATCGCATGGTCCCTGGTGCTACCCGTTGAATCTGCAGATCTCGATTGTAAGCATTACGTCTCGCCAGTTGATTACTCTATATTTTGAGAAACTTGGCCATCGCGTACGAGAAGTTTAGCTTTTCGTGTACATGGAAGCAAACTGTTTTTAAGACTATCGTAATTGGAACATCAGTGATGGATTTATGAGAGACCGATCCGATATCTGATACCGACTTGTGCTCATCTCACGGGCTTGCGAAGTTACATCTGAATGGTTCTGGAGTGCTTTCATATGACAAACGATCGGTTAACAAGCAGTGCTAAACCATCACGCGGCAAATCTTTATGAGTTTTTGCGCCATCAAATATACAAATATAAAACAATGTTCGATCGCATCGTTGAGGCGATGATCTCATCTCCAGACCGAAATTTATGCTATTCCAACTAGTTTCGCCGATGCTTCCAATTGCTGTGTCTAGGTTGAGTGTTGTTTCTTTAAATGCACTCTAGAGTTGACACCCATCTTGGCCTCAAAAATCAAAATTCCCGGTGTAAGGTTGTCCAAGTCTTGTCAGTGATAAACTCGTCGAACAAGCGAATTTCAAAATGGTCGATTAGTTTCAACGTGCTCGGAGTCTAGTATTACTCCAGTTCGAATATCACAGCCCAGGAATACAATATCTAGAGACTGTAATGCTTCACTCTCTCGAAGCGGATGCGTCAAAGACTTTTACTCATGCCGCACGCGTGCAGCGTATATGTTCCATCTATGGCATTGAAAAAGTAGATGAGAGGTATTTCAATTTCAAACTTGATCTTTTCACTTTCATGAGATAGATACTCTGCACATATTTTACTCAACCTGCGTCATTCTTGTATAATTTATTCTGTGGGTGTATATACAGATACATGTTAAACTCTTAGCGATACTATCTCACATCGCGGACATGTCTGATCCCTGAATCACAACAGTAACTTGAATGGCTCATAGGGAATAGACATCTTAGGTATGGCCATGATGCCCTTATTGGTATGAGCTTCCCTATATACTTGAAAGCGTTCAGCTTCGGCATATCAGCAGACTCGGATGGCTAGCCGTATGCTCGCATGATAAAAGCCATTACTTCTTCCGGAATCGCTATCACCTCTACAATGTTCATTGTGGAATATATATGACCATATATCTCAGCCAGGCTTTCGACTTGGTGGAATGATTTGGAATACCAGATAGTAACTGTCGGTGGTATTGGAGCCATTTGGACAATTCAATTGTCACGCTCTCCACGGAGAAGTCATCTACATCGCCGCGTGGCGACATGATCCCTACAGTTTGCACTACAGTATTGTCTAACACAGATAGAGCTAGCACTCAAGGGCAATTTTGATCTGTGGTTATAGTAGACATACATGTCAATCATCGTGCTTATAATCTCATAAGGCAACACGTAAATCAACAGCCATGTTCATGTGGGATTTCTTCCGGAAGTTGAGACTGTAGCTCATTTTCAAGGTTCTCATTATAAAACTATAAACGATACATTATCTTCAAGCGAAGGGAACGTTTGATATTGTAAATAGAACTTTCGCCACAAGCAAGCTCAGTATATAATGTCTTCCACGGGTCCGATATTCTTGTACTGAAATCGGGGCATTGGTAAGGTGGCCGGTGACTCGTTGCCCTTCATGAATATTTCCTTTCGCCTTTCACTGGCCACCATGAGCGAGCGTATCATGGCGAACCAGATCAGCCTCTTTCTCCGATGCGTGAACCATCTAAGAAGTCATGCTTCTAACTTTCGGGGAAAGATATTAGAGGTAGAGCTCTGATTGAACAACCGAAGTCTACTTTCTTTTGAGATCATTTTCAGATGTGGCAAGCGAACTCTTCGTACCTTCCTCCATCATTTAAAGCTGAGAAGCAAGTAATCTCCGACATCCGTACACATATTCGAATCTATTTGATGCAGGGTGTAATATGCTGTATACATTCATCAAACAGGACAAACACAAACAGGCACGTTAAGCAAGCGGTCAAAGCTCCTCCCAATACCGAAGGGCAGTGGTCTGTAAAAAGATTCGGGGGTTCGAATCCCTCACGTGCTGTCCAATCAATTTTTTTCAACATTTTTGACACTTCAGGGTAGGAAGCTACATTCGAAAGTGATAATCCGCATCGTAACAATTTTTGATCGCGTAGAGAGTGACTTGTATGAGACTTCTTGGGGATCCAGTATGCTCCTTCCTTCTTCGACAGACGTTTAGAACACTGGAGCTGCAAAAATCTTTCAATACATTCTGGCCATGATATTTGATTAAACGGTTCGAATTTTCTATGTGCTTTAATGTCTACACAATTTATAAGTGATGAGTTGTAGTTCAGGCGGTGAAATGTAAAAACTGCCGATCAGTTACTCCAAGGTCATTTCTTTACTAGAGTTCAAGTAGGAATCCGGAACAGTCATCGTCTTCATCACCGTTGTCCGCCCACATGTTGAATCTCGTTTCTCGAAACGCTTTCTTTTGAGCGATGGTTGCTTCCTTCGTCGTTTTTCGCAACTGCCATTCGGCAAGGGGCGCTGCCTCACGAGCAACAGGCAATAACAATGCCCTGTTCTGGTTTTGCTCCGGACTCCAATTAAAGTTCTTGCAGCTCTCTAGAGTGAGCATGATAAGAGCTTTTAAAGTCAAGTTTGCGTCATTGCCACCATGATGAAGAGAATCATAACAATATGGGATATGGAAGTATTTTAGAATCACCCAGAGACGTGCTCTCGTCTCTCCCTTGACAAGACGCCTGAATAAATCGCATGTATCAACTATGATGATGTTTGCAAAGTCACTTAGATCCTGCATCAATCCCATCTTTCTCAAATTGAACAAATCATGGAAAATTCCATTAGCTATCAGGATCACTTGACGGGTCTCTGTTGACTGCGGGAAAGGGCTTCCAGTTCGTAAGACCCGTTGAAGCAAATCATTGACTTTATTTTCTTCCATGTATTCGGCTTGACCATATCGGAATCTTTTGCTGATTGCTTTGTAACGGTGAAGTCCAAAGCTGTATGTCGATAGGAGTTTACGCGTGTCAGACGTCGGCTTTTGCTTAAAATCTTGAAGGTCTCTTGTATCCAGTGTACAGATACCGATTTCATTGAGCTGAGTTTGGTCTTTGCTCATCTCAAGGTCCATTGATACAATTATGCAGTTTTTAAAAGCATTGGGGCTGTCAGCTCGAAAGGGTTCGCAACTGCATTGTGGTAGTTGTGATGCCACTTCGCAGGGAAAACCAAAATTCTGTTGAAGTGTTTGGATGACTTTATCCTCCCGGCATGACTGGCAATGAGCTTCTGTGCTTTTGCAGCTTCCTGTTTGAAGAATGCTTAAATCTTTGAGATACGAAGTCATTTTTAGGCGTTTGTTTCCAACGATTCAGTGATAGGTGCTAATATAGCTAGGTACCTAGGTATTGTGAGATAATAAGATATTGTAAATAGTGAGATAATTTTGAAGTAACTATTTGGTCGTATAATAAAATTTGAAGGGACAGATAATTATGGAGGGGGAAATTTAAAAGATTTATATGGAAATGTTTAGTTTGTATAGAAATCTACTGACTTTCTAGCTTAACCCTAACATTTAGTGATGGACGGACTCATATGTCATTACTAAATAGTACGACCAATAATCTAAACTAAATAAAAGCTTTTACTAGTCCTCTGGTACATAAAAATACCTGGGCACCTTGAAAATCATAGGAAATTTTGCACATTGGATCAATCAGGTGCGAATTGATATGATATACTGAACTTCTTTGGAGTACTGGAACAGCGAGATATCCTCATCCTCATGACTTTTCCACCGCTTCACCCTCCTAGATGTAGTCTAACAGTACACAATATCGGTACCTAAAGTAGGATAATATGATACAGCCAACTGCACACTCGGTGTCACAAAAATGAGTGAAAATAATTCCTGTCTCAAAGCTTTCTTCGTTTCTCTGAGCTTTCGCTTCCTGCAGGACTTCTTCCTCTCCATCGCTTTGTCGCGTTAATTGACTTTCCTGCTGCGACCGCTGCCAACATTCTCTTCTCTTCTTCCTCGATCATATGTCTCTCGAGGCTCTGACAAGCTTGTTTGAGACTTTTTATGAGCTCCGGAGAAAGATCTTCACGTTTATGACGTTGCGGGTGGTCACCTTCCGAGTCCGAGAATGAGGCAGATAGGGGACTCGGTCGAGGCGCAATCTTCGACTCAAGCCTGGAAGTTTTCTGTGAACGATACATTGGAGAGGTGTTGTTTGTATTTGACGTTTTGAAATTTCATGTACAATAATGATGCTGAAAATTTATTTACGATTATTAAAAATTCTAGCAGATGATATTTCGAGTTGCACCGGATTTTTTGCTTCAGTTCGGCGTCGTTATGAGGAAATAGAAATGGTGATATATCGAATGTAATTGACCCGAGCTATATGAGAATATGTATCCGTACCGTAAGATATGAATGATGCAGATTTTAAAGTGTACTTAATATCGATGATGGAATACGGTAAAAGTGAGTGTGAATGAAGCTACCTAGTTATGGTGGACTCCATAAGCTGCTTGAATAAGCGAACTCTAGTGCGAGACGAACTTCATCACTAAGAGATCGAATGAAGCTAAATCTATTACGGTACACGTGCGTCATAAGCTTTCTTTGTCTCTTATAATCAAAATGAGAGTGTTATTACATAGATTACGGATAAGACATAGGAGAGCTCAGAGCGGAGAGTTGGAAAGTAGGGAGTATGGACTTTGGATTTCTCCCCGAAACGTATAAGGTTTGGAGATTCGATGAACTTACGGTTATTTTTCAAACCGTATCTCATATTTCCATTCAATGGACATAGCTATACTTAGTGTGAATGGCCTGTGGCTTCCCCTAGCCTTTGTGAGATGTCATGACATAAATATCCAGATCTAACTAGACACAGGGATTTACCCCAAAGATCTTGGAATCTCCATACTTTAGTAGAACTGTATCATGAGCTCGTAGATTGACAACCCAAGAGCTTATTTGCACCCCCTTAACTGAGACGCAGCTCTATGGATGTTTCAGGATCTTCCAAGAAATCGGGCATTCTTGCAAAATTTGATCTTTTTTCACCAAGTTCTTTGACATTCATCCACAGTAGTCCACGCATGGTGTTTTGCAGGTATCATATTGAACCAAAAGTTTTCTTAATGCAGTTCCAGAATTTTCTTTCATTGTCTGATATCTTGTTGCTAGGAGATACTGCCTAGTTCTGCATCAATCCTATTTTGCTATGGGCGTTTCATATTATAACTCACAAAGGCAGATGCTTATTGTATATTATCCTGTACATGAGTGTCAAAAATGGGTTCAACTCAGTACCAGAATCCACGTCAGTTCCTTCATTATACCACCACAGCAACAAGTATTGAAAACCTAACTTCGAACCAAAAATACCACATCACATACTCTTCACGATGTCTAAGATACCAGCACAGAAGCAACACTCCGATAAACTTTTAGACCTTAAACTTCAGAGGAAGAGAGCGTCAATCAGAAAAATCAATGCAGAAACCCGGAAAATAAAGGCAGAAGCAAAATGGTTAGATGCACAAACAAAAAGCATCACCATTTTCAACAAACAGGCTAAAGAAGCCAGCAACGGTAGTAATCCAGGTACATAAAGGGAAGACAGGAGATGGGAGTTGACTCGGAGTGCCTCTTGAGAGATCAAATTGGGGCTATTGAATCTTCTCAATCGTAAAGCCAATAAGGAGGATGTGGAGAGGTGTTGGGCTAGTGGTGAATGGTGAATGGAAAGCATGTTTCATTCAGAATGAAGCGTCTTTTTGTGCTATCATAGAAGATGTATCTATCCATTATTCACAATCATGAGTAAATCAATTTGGTCTTCATGCTCTTGACTTTGTATTGCATTCAATCATCTACCTCTTTTGTCCCATAAACTATTTTCTCCCTTGAGTCTTTCATCAGTTTTTGTTTTGTTTTGTTATTTTGGAAAGCTTGATGTCGTCATCAATGTCACCTCAATCCCTCTGAAAATACTCAGACTTTATTTGAGTCTCATATGAAATTAGAGATTGTTGCTATTCATAATAAAATAATCATCATTATAGATACTTTATTCCCCTCATGAAATCCAGATGTGATATTATGAATATATACCTCGAGACCTCATCTTAAGCAACTGTGATATCCTTTTGCAATTACAAAACCTTGACAAACGTTAGTAAATACTGGTGGAATAGTTAAGCTCGCTCTTAAATGGAAGTTCAAGGCTCTCTGAGGATCATGCTATTCAAAATGCCAAATAGCCTCTCCCCTTGTACGGAGTGTGATAGCTATCAGTTCCTGGTGGGAGAAAAATAATATTTGGGACAGAAGACTATAACATTTGAAGTCTAATTCAGTACCTCAGTGCTATTAGTTTCTCTCATTAGAAGATAGAAAACGGGTTGAAGAGGAAATATGGTAAAATTAGAACAACTTGTCGAATATGCTGGCTACTTAAGTGTCTTATTCCTGCTTCTAAAAGACAACTCACCAATAATTCAACAATTGGGAATGAGATGATAGCATTTAGTTTCTGAATTTGTTAGAAGATTTTCATGCTGCAGATCAGACCCTTTCTGCAGGCTATTCAAATAATAGAGATCCACACCTTTGTATAGCCACTGTTTTGATTGTGCAAAGCCTCAATGATTTTGATCACCAGGCCTTCAGCTCAAATAGTGAATTGTTGAGATCATCAGTTAACCTTTTTCACTATACCAGTTCAATGAAATAGTCAAGAGCGGATCAAAAAATCCACTGTAACAAAACAATACGGTTGAAGCTTCCTCAGCAAAATTTCAGCCAATAAAAGAGCAGGACCTCGAGCCGAAAATCCCCTTTCTTCAGAACACAACCACCATTTTTCCATCACAGGTTGTTCTTGAACAATCACTCTTCCATCAATTAATCTCTGGACAAGGGTTCTTTGGTACCAATCTTTGTGATTACTATATTCCTCGATAATTATCTACCAACATGTCGTCATTTTCTGTCCCCGCTGTTCGCAATGCTACTGGTGTCTCTACTGAGAATAGCGTAACGGCGATCATCATGCGCAATCGAGCAATTCTCTACGAGAGCAATAATCCCACCAGTCCTTTCAATCCTTCGATCTTGAATTTACTCAATACCATGGTGGGTTCTCTCCTTGCTATTCACAAATCTAAGGATGTCCTCTCATTATCACTCCGAACTTCTGTCGATCTACTTTGAGTACCCAAGAAAGAAGGAAGAACCCATCGCGCGATACCTTCTCTTTCCACTTTTTCCAAAATCATAGCTAACGCAATCGAAGCCCAACGATGAAGCTTCCGAGTCCAGATTACTTGCCCGCGCATCCGAGAAGAGACAATCCCACATCGACACTACCATTCTCCTCGATGGCGCATCCGACATCCTTCAACAGTCTGCCGAAAAATCCTCAGAAAACTCAAGCGCCCAGAATGAAGCCGTCGATGACAAATCCACAACCGCTTCTTTCTTCCGCTGTTGCCAGGTTAGTGTCCTTCTCTCCTTTTTACCCATTTTTTAGTTACATTCCCCATTTCCCTGCGATCTAGACAAACTAAAATATACATATAGTGTCAGCATACATCTCACTCGCCAACTTGCGGCAGAGAAGAACAGAAAATCGGCGTCGTTCAGGGAAAAGAGCAGAAAATTCTCATAGTCAATAGTGAATGCGAACATGAGAAGTGCTCTCGATGCGTCAATGTTGATGAGAATGGTGTGCGTGTTGGTGTAAAGACGTGGGAGTTGGAGTGGACAGGCCCTGCTGTTCCCACACAGGCCTAGGATTGGATGTGCATTTGGAAAGTGCGGTGGGATGTGAGGAAGGCTTGGTTCATTCTTCGGGGTCGAGGTGTTTGGACAAAGTTGAGAAAGAACGTTGCGGTGCAGCTACAACCTAGGTAGCGGTTGCCGATTACAACAGGCAATATAAAGAGTAAAAACCCGATGCGGTAAGGCGAGATTTCACCTCACAACAGTCCAGTGTACCATATCTCATCAACGACTCAAAAGCTAATAATTACACATTGTGAATTGCAATCTTGACCAGTGAAAGGCCAGTGATCTCATAAAATCCATGTCTGATTCGGCGTCGAAAGATCTAGGTATTATTATTCTACGTGTATCAAACCATTCTCAAATATATGCTGCAACGATTGTCGTTCTTTCAAATCTATATACTCTCGCATCAATGTGTTCAAGGGTTTCTTTATTCCTGCGCGGTCCCATCTAAAAGCCCTCCACTTTAATACACAGAAAGAAGATCAGTATCTTAATTCTAAAAAAGAAAAAATCAAAGCGATCATCGAGTATCTCACTTCTCAGAATAGGTAGCTGGGACCGCATCCCCTTCTACCTCAGGCACCTGAAGTTGTCCATCTGGTTCTTGTCGGAGACCTTCCGCAGGCGCTCCTTCACTTTCCACGAAATGTGATATACGTTCTCGGGGAAGCCATGCTCCTACGGGTGTGAACCACCAGGAAATCAGTGCTAAGATTGTTACACCTGCCATTATTATTGGCGCATCTGTGTTGTATCAGTATATGGCAGAGAGACGAGCAGCTGTAGAAACAATGGAGGGTTACTTACAATTCAATGTAGATGCAGTGACAGGGAATTCGTAAGGACTGAAAAGGATTGCCACAACCCAACCATTCCAAAAGATTGAGATGAATTGAAATGGCCTACTCCATTTACCTAAACTCCATCTTGGCTTTGGAAATGTATGTGGTGTCAAGAAGAATCTTCCAAAAGCAATAAGTCCATACGCGGCCGCCGATGGAACACCAGCAGCGGATATGAGGGACGTGAATGCGACTGCAGAAGGTAAGATGGTGCAAGTCACAAGCGAGGCACAACCCCAAATTACAAGGACAGCGTTTCGGGGTTGACCTTCAGATGAAACGCGTGATACCCAACCTGAGAATGGAAGAACGCCATCACGAGCCACTGCAAAGACAAGTCGAGATGCAGCGACAATAGCAATTGCGGTATTGAACCAAAGTGCAACCACTGCAATGATGTTCATGAAGACATGTCCACCTTGTCCTAAGACAACTGCGTAGAGAGGTACGAATGGTTGAGGCGAGCCGTAAGAGAACAGAGTATCTGGATCAGGTGTGCAGAACAGGAATAGAATGATTGTGGCAAACCCTCCTACACCACTTACAATCACACTCCAGAATATGCCTCTGGCGGCTGTGATCGAAGCGTTTTTGGTTTCTTCGGCAACGTGTCCAGAAGCGTCAAATCCAATCAGGATACCAGCAGTAGCGAGATAAGACAAACACCAATTCCATCCAGCAGGTGCACCAGTTCCATTGTAAGTTGTCATAAACGCCTCCTCTGCAGTTCGGAAACCGATGGTTCGGGCAGCTCCTATTGGTAACCAGATGAGGTTAAGAAGGAAATCAAGCATGACTAAAAAGCTCGATACCCAGAAGACATACTTAAAAAGACGAGCTGATTCACATGTCAATAATTAAAAATTGTTCCGATTAAGTGTGACAACTCACGTGGTAGAAAATTCACGATTGCGGCTAGTGCAAGGAGAACCTCAGTACAAATCCATTGTACTGCTCGGAACTTGATATCACTGGTATCCGTTGGGAAATCAACGTTGAAGACAACGATTTCCTAATAGGTGTTAGACAACATTCACAACTCGCTCGTAGAGCTGTGGTAATATCACGTGAACGTTGACTTACCGAAAGCATGTAATTGACAGCTCCTTGGGTATTGCCTGCAAGTAATTAGAATAAACTTTGGGGAATAACGAATCCGAGTTGAGCTCACTTGCACAAAATGTCATCCAAGCAGTAGTACTCCACCAGGCAACAACAAATCCTAAAAGTCGACCATACTTGGCTCCTCCAGCTTCAGCTGCCCAAAGATAGATGGAACCAGCTGAGGGTGACGCAGAACAGACTTCTGCTATGACAGCTGCAGTAATGAAGGTAAAAAAGCATGTTACAAGATAACTCGTCCTATACAGTTGAAAGAGTTAGAAGTCATGTGAGAAGTTCTAGATTCGAGTGCGCAACTAACCAATAAGCTAAAGGACCTCCGGAGGCGATTCCAGTAGTGTAAGTAACTCTTACACCTCCAACGAAATACAAAGCAGCGAAGGATGTTGAGAAGTTCTCAAAGAGAGTGTATGTTCGGTGTAGCACCTATATCATTTTTGTGAGTCTTTGAGTTGTTGTATTTTGGATGAAGAGTTTGACGTACGGGTTTGTAGCCAAGAGTTTCCTGAACGAGTAGATAAAATTAGTTTGAATGTCATCCATCGTCGGGATTGATTGAGGTATAAAGCGATTACTAACCAATTGAGCATCGTCTCTTGCTTCAATGATGACACTCTTATTGTCTTCCCCGTTGTGAACCATGTTGTCACTGGTTATTTAGTACTTGACTAAATATTACCTACGAATGGGTGTGGGAAGAAGGAGGCAAGTGAAGATAGAAGTGATACTAGTCACACTGTACCTAGCAAGACATTTAGTGCTCCGTACTGTGCCGCCTTTATATTCCCGAGAACACCCACTGGTGCCACTACGATGTTCAATTAGTCCACGGTACAAATCACGACAGAGGAAAGAGATTTTAATGGCGCTAGCCATTTCATTTTAGCCGGAGAAGCCAAAATCCTAATGGTCGGTCCGTTTGTCATCGATTTATACATATTTGGCCCGTTTTCTGTCTTGACGTGATGATATTAAATTACACTTTTGTCATAGAATCGAAAGAATAGAACAATAAGGTGCACGAATAATTGGTATAATCTATATTATATGCGATAAATTACCTACCTACCCAAGTAGGCAGGTGCAGATACAGAGTACGATATAATTATTCCGTCCCCATGTCGAAGAAAAATGATAGCTACTGTGCCCCACTTTCAAAGTCGCCCCACTAAACCACTTCAACGTACTAGACCTTCTTTGGCGGGGAAAGTATTTTTGTGTTTTGAACAATATGTCTACAAAACATCGCAGTGTTCTTGTTTGTATGACTTATCTTGTCGCCGACTATGTACTTCCCTCATCATTCGAGATGAAGACGACCGCCAATCAATTTATTGAAAGTTCAACTATTGACCAGAAACCGCTTGGGGGATGCATGCAACCAACCCTCTGAAAAATCCCCATCACGCGTTGGTTTCAATTCCAAAATGGACTTCATTCGCCCACGACGACCTTCTGATCGTTATGGATTCCAACAATTACCTTTACAGTTGTTCGATATAGTGCTATCTCGGGGTTTTGCGTGCAGTTGAAGCATGAGGCCTTAGATGCCCATCACAAACGCAAACTTGCGGACGATCGTATTGAAAAACATAGCTTCGGACGTTATAGCTTCGGACGTTATTTAATCCTTTTGCTCCGAGAAGAACAAACTTGCCCTCGCTCTTCCTTCCAAGCCTTACAATTTCAAACAGCTTCGTCCGTTCCCCACTGCACCCATCAAATTTGTTGACGCCCCATTGTTACATCTCGTCGATCGCTGAGCGTCTCTCATCGTACATTGATCCACTCAGCACTAGTCTACAAAGTGGACGATCAAGATCAAGATCAATGACATCTTTGGGATACTACTTAATACCATTAAAATATTGAGATGCAGCTGATCCTTTGCTTTTATAAGTATAATAGCTTTAGTTATAAGTGCACTTCAGTCCAACACGCCTGGAGCATTATGAGTCGCGCAAGTGCGTTGCCATGAATACGTTTAAACCAGTCTGCATCATGCGACAGGAAGTTATAGATGGCGTATCATGACTTATTGGAAGCGAATCTCACCTTGAAAGGTGCGTATTGCCTCATGAAAGAGTCGTATTTGAATGCGTTCTGGTACCCCCAAAAGTTTTTGGTTTGTATGTCCTAGCTGTTCACCTTTGTAATCTAAGAAAACATTTAAACTTGCCTATAAGCAATTATGATTTCCTCGCAGACCTGCAGCCAGTCTTCGCTACCTGTTATCTCATCTGCCCCTTCCGTCTCGATCTTCATTTGCCAGCCCCACATTGTCAATGTCGTTGACGTGCTTACAACGACATGCACATCTACACTCGCCCCAACTTTTTCGCCCCTCTTCGCTGGCGGTAGGTATGCTTGTTCCCTCTGCGTACCTCTGGTCTCAAATTTCAGAAATCATCTGACTCCCCGTACC
This sequence comes from Botrytis tulipae, assembly GCA_004786125.1. NCBI lineage: Eukaryota > Fungi > Ascomycota > Leotiomycetes > Helotiales > Sclerotiniaceae > Botrytis > Botrytis tulipae. The sequence goes on from PQXH01000002.1 coordinate 387,706, forward strand.
AAGATATATGCATAGTAACATTTAATACTATTCGACTTCACCCACACGAAACTAGGTTTGAATTTGGGCTATTGCTCGAGGTTTCTATTGACTTGTCGTTGTCGAAAATGGTGGTCACTCCGATGATTATTTCCAAGTATATAGAATAGATATAAGTATTATTTTAGAGAAAATAGTACAGAAAGGGACAGTGGCATTTGATTCTGAATTCAGGCTACCATGCATCAACCGAAGTTTATCAAGCTCATTCTTTCGCTAAGGACAATTTATCTCACTATATACAAAGGAATAAATGTCGGTCATTTGAAGATGGCAGCTTGATACCATCATTACACATCACAGATAACCAATGACATTTGATACGCAATGGCAAATCGGTCCAAGATTGATTCCTACCATACACCACGAACAAAAACATCTTTCGTACCAGAGACGAGCACATAAACCAATGCAGCCAGTGGCTTTAAAGGCGATAGAAAATTTGGGCGCTAAATTCGCTTTACCGAAACCAATCAGGTTGATTCGTGAATATTACATACCAGGAAATATGCAAGAACCGACTGCTGTGGTCCTGTCTCGAGCCTGTCCTCAGTCCCCTACGAATTCTTTTCATACACGTCTAGGATTAGAAATGAACATAATTTGGTGACCTAGGAGCTGAAAGAGAAATTATGCATGCGATAACCTCCTTTTGTAACTCATCTGGGATCCTAAGCGAAAATAATTTACCTACCTCCCTACCAGCAAGGCTTTGAACAGTGCGTTGTCACTGTCGCTAAACCCTTTTCGCAAACTACTGGAACACTGGGTGAATTTAGCTAAGCGCAAAAGCTCGGAAGATTAGCCAATCCCGTTGTCAACTCATGATTGTTTTCCTGTAGATTAGAAGTTCTTCTGATTTCAGCATTTCATTTCTTCCATAAAATCTCAATCGCTGCTTCGATTTTCTCATATGATTTTCTTGCTTAAACCTCAAAAGAGCTATTTTCATTTACTCCATTTGGGTTTCTTTCAATCACAGTCCTCTATTGTCTATTAACGCCCTGTAGACAGTCACTTTCCCTGATTCTTTGGCATTTACAAGGCTCCTCCCTCAATTAAGCATGTCGTACAACAAGCATACCGTTAGCAGTTTTTCGCAACAGCTGAAAAATTACGATGCAAACCAGAGTATTGAATCTTTGTTGCATGATGAAGAGGTACGTAATGTCGTTTGCCGCTTCTAGTCAAGGAAGATAGATCTAACTCGGTCCACAGTTCGCTAGCCTTCTTCGTGGCATCTTCATATCTCTACCTTCAGATTTCCAAAGCACAGCCCGAGAAATGCTCACCAAGACCAATCAACGCGAGAAAAAGAAGACAAAAAGCCCAGCATTATCAGCAATCATTGAGATCCACAATATTGCTCTACCGCCCACTATACAAGATCACTGTTGGTTGTGGAAAGAGAATCCTTCGCGATTCTGGCATCCCGTTGAAATTTCGCATGCCAATCAATCAGTCGAGTTCATCGCAGTCGAAGCATACCTTGTAGTCCGAAGGCTCCGTCAGCGACAAATGTATGATACTATTCTTTGAAGGCTTCACACTAGCTTCTTTTACCAGTTGGCATTGTTGTTAGGGCAGGGTAAAAGGATGGCACTAACTGATTTATATAACAATCTCTATCAACAATTGGTCAAGGCCCTTGTATAGTGCGAGAAGATCACTGATGAGGAAATTGTTATTAAAGCGAATCTGTAACTTTGGGTCGCTATTGGGTTGAGATATAACAAAATTTGTATAGCTCTTAACAAAAACGCTTTGTTTTTGCTTCCTCATATATCAGATGCTGTGTAAGTCAATATCCATTCCACTTTGAAGGTTAGCATATTAATAGTATAGATGGGAGAATATCAAATATCTAAAAGGTGTAGAATTCGGCAATGCAATGTTCTATCTGAGGAGTCAGGGCATTATGGAGCTATCAGTTCAGTTTGAGGCTGATGTTGTAGCTAACCGAATTCTCAATGCTGCGCTTGACCCTTTCAAATGGGATGTTGTTGATTCAAGGACTTTCGCTGCCAATCAATCAATGGAGCCAAAGATCGTTCCTGTTGAATCATACGCTGAGTCGAAAGTTGTTGGAGCAGGTCCCTCCATCGTATCACAAGCTGTTACTGCCGGTCCGACTAGCGAGCCAAAGGCTCTTGACACGAAGCCAATTTCGATCACTTCGCTATTAAATCCTCCAGATGCGGGACATTAATCTAATGAGAAATCGAGAGGCATAAATTTGCATTTGCGGTCGCGCAACTCTACTGAGAAGCGACAACGTATTAATTGAGTCTCCATTCATGATCCAACTCTTACATAGTACCCGTGGCGGTCGGTCCCAGGTATGATTATGTCGGGTGAGTAAGAGGATGGAGAGGAAACTTCCTGTTTATGATGTCATGAGAGGCTAGTTTCACGATTAACAAAGTGGTAATGCAACACTTATGAAGTTTTTAAGCTTTTATTATCAATTCAAATTTCTTTACATCTTCCGCAAACACTGGCCAATGGATATTCTACTATAAAACCTAAATGTCAGTGAGTGCGGTGCAGATCACTTACCTTTACAGCTGCTGTACTGATCAGTAATGATGACAACTGCAGGTCAACTAATCATATATGCATCTGGTCTGACCTACCAATAGATGCTATCCTAGAATGAAACCTTGGAGATGGATCGATCTCAGATGGTAACGCAATGGTAAAGATAGCTCGAGATGGCTCAACCTGAACACGCTCACGTTGGTACAATGGTAGAAGGTGTAGAAAATCATTAGAAAACTTTTATTTACCTTAAATTATATTGAAAAAATGTATCCGATATATGAAGAGAACCACTAACGGGTGTACGAACTGACGGGATACTGCAAAAATGGACTTGCGAATATCTTTTGATGCATCAACCTTTCATATTTTAGCAATTGTGGAAACTATTTATTTGAAATTAAATACCCAAAGTAAAGTTTCTGATATCAAACAATTGAAGCATAAATCTGTTAAAAATTTCAATAGTTGGGAAGTGTCCGTCAATTTATACACCCACTGGTGAACATAGATGATGTTGAAATGTGGTTGCGTCCACCAGTCCATGCATTTGCTTACATGCTATTGATACGAGTACTCGAGTAGAACGAATGCTTTGCCCAACGAAATGAACAATTCGAGTACTCAATTTTTGAATTGAAAGCTCGGAATTCAAATGTAGTAAAACGTGATAAAGTGAGGTTGTTTACGAGATATAGAGGTGGAAGTAATGATTGACGTAGTATATATTGTTCTTTTAAGCATCCCCACCAATCAATCAGGTGTTGTGGTTTAGTGGTATAATTCTTGCTTAGGGATTTATTAGTCTTCATTGATTAATTCTCCATGTAAGAGGTCCCCGGTTCAATCCCGGGCAACGCCCCAAAAATAATCTTTTGCACCTTTTTCATATGTTCTTCTTTTGCTCTGCTTTTGGAAGTAAGAAATACACCTTTGGAAGACGCAATGTCAATCAACATTGTATAATTTGTATTGGTTATTGCTAGTGTCCTTTTTTACCCCTCAGCATCAATTTTTGGATCTCTTACGTAAGCAACAACCCCTCTGTACTCACTTGTCCGTCGATCGCTATGTAGATCTAGAGTCCGTTGATAAATTTTCAACATCTATTGATCTCATGAGATCTTGTTGAGCACTCACTTATTCAAGTAAGTATCAGAGATGAAAAGGTTTCATCCGTGGCGTCGTTCGTTTCTCATCTGACCGATGCACATATGCACATAGTCGTTCACACATAGTTTATCCATCTCCTCCATCTCCTTCTCGTGAAATGTAAGATTATATGTAGGTCAATATTAATGAAGAAAACAATTACCTGTATTCTGTTCAAATTCCACCTTTCTATTACGATCGATCATATTTGGTATGGAAAAGCCAGCTGATGAAAATAGATCAAAACAACAAATAATGAGACAAATTCTCCGTTTCTGTTGTGCCCCTTACTTGCTTCTAGAACACTGATAATAAGTAAGGACAGCCAAGGCTTTCTACTGTAAGATGTGTTCTTTCATTTCTGTATTCGACCCTTCGATTCAATTCTCTCATACCATTGAATCATGAGTTCCTTCACCGAAAACCTCCTCCCAATCTATATCGTCGGAGAAACCATACGCGCAAACTACGCATACTTTGCCTTTCATACGGCTCCCCAGATAACTCCATCGTTGATTGCACTTCTTTCCGAAACTCTAAAGCTTGCTATCGCAGCTATAATTATCAACCACTCTGAGGAAGGTCTTTCTTCTATCAGAAAAAAGTTCAATAGGAACGGCTTCAAGGATGTTCTGCAATATGGTGTTCCAGCAGCCTTTTACCTCATTAATAACCTGATATATTTTACGATTCTGCCATCCACATCGCCGAGTCTTCTCCAAGTATGTATGCTGGCGAAAATTCCCGCGACGGCGATCTTGCATCATTTCTGGGTTAGGAAGCAAGGAAACGCTCGATCATGGATATCGCTTGGATTCCTCTGCTTCGGGCTCTTTCTCTTCAATATCCCCTCGGGCGATGATACAAAGGGCTGGCTTGTGGCTCCTGTGGCAGGATTGGTGATAGCGGTATTTTCTGCAATCGCTAGCATTGCTAGTGAGTCTCTTACCAAGACCGGGTCATTTTGGGAATCTCAACTATGGCTTTACCTTTGGGGAGTGTTCTTCTCTATCGTCTCATACCCCATCGCTACTTGGATGACGGCTGATCGGGGGACGAATTCGAATCTCTCAGTAACATCTACTGCAACGATTGCTATCTATTTTTCGTGTCTAACATCTGGTGTCGGCTTAATCGTTGCTGCTATGCTGCGGAAAAAAGACAACCTTACAAAATTGGTTGGAACTTCGATCAGTTTGCTCACGATTGCGGCAACTCAGTATGTCATATTTCCAGCATTACGATCATCGGGTTTTACGGCGTGGAAGATAATGGGTGGATTGGTAGTCATAATCTCGACTGGCTGTTACAATTATTTCAAGGATACATCTCCAGAGAACGTCAATTCGTTTAGCCGGCTCCTTCCGATCTCCAATGAGTTCACTGAAGATGGCGAGCTCTCAAGATCCGAGAAATCAATTGCTACATCGGCGCTGGAAAGAATGTTCTCGTGGTTTCCTTCTATCAATCAGAGATCCCAATCCACTTCTTACGGGTTGGTTGAAACTCGGGAGGCTGAGAGCGAAGAGAGATTGCCATCTGCCAGTAAAGATTGAACCTAAGCCCCGGAAGTTTGCTTACGAGTCTGATCTTGATCAAAAGGGCATTGGAAGACTTTGAGATTTTCAGGAAGCTCAAGTCATTGATATGTTGGATGAAGTTTGAAGAGGTCGACTGTTGGTCATGATCTTCTCTCGGTGGATCCAGCCTCAAAAAGTCGGGACAAGTTTGCAAAGCCATACCTTCTTGATATCATCTAGCCGTTATTTAGACCAATATTCCTGCTTAATTGTGCTCGCTATCTTTTACAATTTGGAGTATTTTTAGAGCCCGAGGTAAACCATGACTGTTCAAATGACCATTCCTACACGCTTCGTCTCCAGCCGCACAATCCGCAGAATCTTATTCCCAAGAACTGCATATCTAAGAGATATCCCTATGAATAGATAGAAAACTTCAATACTCGGCAATACGCGAATCATAAAACTTTGATTCATTCTCCTTCTATTCCATCTACGTAGCTAGTTGACATAATCGACAACAAAATCCTAGACCTCATTTCTCTACCATCTCATCTCCCAAATGCATCTTTACAATCCCAAGTGTTCCCACGCTTCCACATAAATCTCTATCCCATCAACCTGCACTACCCCAATCCTTTCATACACCACTTCACCTACCTCTCCTCATCCCCCAAAATATAAGCTCGCTCCCCGCATCCAACATCTCGCTTAGCGAGTACTTTTACAGCCTATTCTAACAACTAGAGCATAGGTATCTAGAGTACTCCTCGGGACTACAACTCAATCCCAAAGAATGCATAGACCGGAATTCACGAAGCATCCCACCACTCCCCTGGATATCTCATCACATCACAAATAAACACCAGGATATAAACATCAACAGCATAAAACCATTGTCAAAACCCAAATTTTGTAACCAAACTCTTGAACAAATTCGCGCCTGCGAGTATATACATGGAGGCCAGACAACGTTACCTCAAGTATGAGACTTTTCAGAAAGTCCGTGGGAGTCTTTCTATAGTAACAGCTTATAGATTTGCTTTATGAAGCTAGATGAGACGAGAACAAAAGAGGTTTGAAAGCTTCTGTATTAAGTACATAGATGCTTACAGTAGGCATTTTGTCTGAAACTTCCCAATCACTACAAGACGAGATCTCGATTTTTGGAATTTTGCATTAAAGGACCTGCCTGGTCATCTCTGATTTTCATCCAGAGAACTACAAGACTAGACATGGAAGTGAAAGAGACAAAACTTTTACTCACATCACTCAAATGGGCACGCATGTATAAAGATCAGAAATTGAAGAACGCTTATAATCTCATATCGTTTCGTCATCTATCGATTGAATCAGTTGATAAGTCGAGTCAATCAACACCATGCTCAAGAGCTACCATGTTTCTATGCCATGTCACCCCCTCCCAACAACTCCCCACTCCAGCGATGCCGCTGAGTTCTACTCTGACCTCTACCCCACATATTATGAATGCCAGATACACCACTAACCTAGCATACATACCTACCATCATCCATCACCCACCTACCCATCTGTATGTTCATAAACAGCGATTGAGTACTCTACAGAGGCGAAGGAAAAGTAGAGTTTATGTTTGTGATCTTCTGTCCCCCATTCGAGACGTGCCAAAACAAATAACGCCAATATAAAATGTATCCGTTTCCGTGTCGTACTTTCGAGAAAGGGGAGAGCCTGTTAATATCGCGGACAAGAAACTATCCGCAGGAAAAGAAAATAAATCAAATGTGTGCATATAACATCTACGGGCAGCCTCCAGCCTCCAGCTTCCACTATCTATCTTGACCTTCTCGATGCCGTGAAAAACGAGCCTTAACCTTTTAGACGTTTTAAAGTGACTGAAATCTCTTCTAGGCCACGTTTTAGTCCTGTATGTACTTGGCCACTCTTGCATGACCTCTGTAAGCGCGTAAATCATGGCATGCTCCGTAATCGTTGACATCGCATCTTGTTTTGGGTTTTCTTCTTCGAATGTATAGGGTCTTCCATCCAGAGCAAATTTTTCGTCTATATTTGTTTGAAAATTATCCGACAGTTCATTATACGCTTTGTGGAGCAAAGGTTCCGGTGGGTGGAGGACTGTTGACCATACTATTTCGTTTGTTGCGGCTCTTTTTCATCTGGCTCTTCAACGCGCTGGAGTCCAATGGCTTCAATAGTTCAAAGCTGCAAAGTAATTCTGTCGAAACACTCATAACGGCTCCATAATTGTCAAATTCGCCACAATAATTGGGCGCAGAGAACACCGTAACAAGGACTCGACCTTCGAAAAACTCGTAACCATCTTCAACAACCATATGTGCCCGACAGACCAAATCAAAATCATGTCTTAACAGAAACTCCTGAATGACCTTCTTACCAAACGAGTAACTAACGCCTCTCTCGCTCTGCTCCCAATCTGCTTCCTGGTCTGCAGGATCAGACCACAAAAGATCATTAAGTAATCCATAGTCAGGGACGTCTGTTGGTCGAGCAATGTTTCTGATATCATCCATATGGCTAAGAGCGGGAGATAAGCCACCATGAACACAAAAGATTTTACCTGCGACAATTGCGGCGATAGGTAGCTGGCCACAAAGTTAGTCGAAAAGCCAAAAAGCATATATACTAGATCAAAAGGTGGCTAGGTGGCTACATACACAATTAAAGACATCTACAAACGTCTTCCACACTTTGACATTAGCTCTTCGTTTACACTCATCATAGAATCCATAGACTCTAGTAACGTTTGCGCATTCGTGATTACCTCTTAGCAAAAAGAAGTTCTCGGGATATTTGATTTTGTAGCACAAGAGCAATAGAATTGTCTCAAGGGACTGCTTTCCTCGATCGACATAGTCACCCAAGAATAAGAAGTTTGACGAGGGGGGGAATCCACACATTTCGAACATGCGTATGAGGTCCGAGTATTGCCCATGTATATCACCTACAATCTTAACTGGGGCTTCCAATTCAATTAGTGGCGGTTGCTCTAATACAATCTCTCTCGCTCGAAGACAAATTGAGTTGATTTCCGCACTTTTAAGACAAACTCCCTTTGTGCTTTTGCCCTGGTATCCTGCATCCAAGAGTCGCGAAATATAGTCGTCAAGATCTTTATCTTTCAAGCTACCCATAGAAATTTGTGCGGAGCTTGAGGTTGAGAGTGCGGTTTCATTCGATCCATTCATTGGAGCAGCTAGCAAAGTAGCTGTGTCAACAGGATTAATCTCATTTGCTCTCCTGACCAGTATAGATTGCCCAGCGCGACCGCCGACTGCGTAAGGATTGACTGTGCCGGAAGGGGGTTGGTCGGAGACATGATCTACCTCACCACTACGTTGTGCAGCGCTGACATCATGATGTCCAGACTTCAGCGAAGCAGATTGAACGGGCGATGGAGGAGGTTTGAGATCATCGGTTGGTGAAGGGATATCTTCCGAAGAATCTTGAGGTGATGTTGGCGAGCCTGGCACAGATGATGCCCTGCCCGATATAGCGCTTTTCCCCGATTTCATTGAAGCGGCATCGGATTTGTCGTTTGAGTCTACAAGACTACCTATTCCAGCAATCGAGTTTCTGGGGCTGTCCTTGGAACCTGGTATTTTCGATCGAAGGGCGCCTCTGAATGATTTGTTGGATTCCTTGGTATCCGCTTTGCTGAATGAAGGATAAGATGATAAATTATCCGACCCTCTATCAAGAGACGTTTGAGATGCACTTCTCCGCGGGGTCGCAGACCCCGAACCTTTAGAGGGTTGATTTCCCATCGTTCCAAGTTCAAATGTGTGAGCCCAGCAGATCTTTATCGAGTATTAACTCCGTGTAATTCGGGATGACTCAGAGATGTCGCTGCCGTTCAGCTGTCAATATGAGCCAAAGAGGTGGGAGGTTTCCTTCTTGCGTTGAGGAGGAATTGTGATATATCACCGAACACCGCCTTGATTGTCTTGGGGAAATATCGTGTACTTTATCCGAATGCCTAACCGTAAGGTGATATTGCCGAAGTAGACGAGCTGTATGGTTCTAATGACAGTTCGAGTTGTGTGCAATCGTGCGAGCAAATTTGTGTAGCTTTTGAAGAAGGCTTTGTGTCGGAACAGTAGCAAACTATGATGAGCTGTCTATCTGGTTGTAAGCATGAGTTCGGCTACACTATCTACTTCATAAAGCTGTTTGATGTTTTGAGCGGGATGAAGCAAGTCACCTTTGTATATTCAAGCAGTGAAGGAAGAGGTTAAAGGATATTATGGGCATGAGGATTGGTACGTACCTCTACTGAAGATTAAGCAATTCCTAGCGTTGAGGCTGAGTCGATCTTGCTGGAGCTAAAGTCGTCGTCGAGATGGAGATCCGTTCCGTTAGCACTGCGATTATCGAGAAGACCGCCCCAAGTGCCTAGGTGTATTGGCGAAAGCGACTTTCGATGTATTACAAAAGTTGTATCGAGCAGAAACCGTGGGGGGACGGAAGCGGCTCGTCCCAAAACGTATGCGTTCTAGCTTCCTGAACGACCGGTAGGTTTGCTTCAAAGGCGATGGATGTGTGTAAGGTGGGTAGGTAGATGGTACCAGAGGGTGTGGACGAATTATAAATGAATTCCTTCGGAATCTAGGACTCAACGGAGAACTAGAAAAGTTAATCAATAATCGATAATTGATGATGAGAGATGAATTGAAATTATCAAAAAGGCTTCGTTATGTAAAAGGATCCGTTGGTTGTTTGTTTTCTTCCAATTCGTTCCTTTGAATGGGGTTGTTGGTTTATTAGTTTTGATTTTGGGCTATCGGGAACCGGGCGGGACCAAAAAAGACCCAAAGGCCAAAAAGATGATGGATGGTCTTTCGTTCTTCCATACAATGATTGGTTGCTATGAAGAAAAAATGCTTGGCGATCGCACTACATATTTTGATGACGAGGGAAGAGAGGAAAGAAAGTTAAGAAGGCTCGGAAGGTTTAGAAAAGTCAAGAAAGAGAGTGAAGCTCGAGTGAAGTCAAAATTAGTAAAGATATTTTAGGACGACGAAAAGAGTATCACTTCAACTACTGACCGAAGTGATTCTATCGTATTATCTTGATTTGATCTACTTTTGGTAAATTCACCGATTCGAAGCCCTCGATATGTTATCGTATTATGATGGATTTTGATCAAATATCTACTTGTATCCTCCGAGGTTAAACAATATGTACTCTGTATTGATTGTCCAGATAGGTAAACCTATTACATCTCCATATCCGTTCCATATCTATTCCATTCCGAGCCATCTACATTCTAGATTATTCTAGAACCATATCGCCCTGGGTACGGAGTACAAGATGTTCGATTTTGAGTGACCATGGGAATACCGAGACGTCGGTAGGAGAGCAGTTGGAATATTCAATACGCTGTCGTTGAGGTGATAGTCACAAGTGGCAAGAACAGTATCAGAGACGTCTGAAGAGGCAAGAAACAGCCACAGATCATTTTCTTGATATTTTTTAACGACCTTCACAGGTGTAGGCAGAAGAGCAGGTGCATCATCCAATACACCATCTGATACCTTCATACGAAGAGAAGGCTGAGCTGAAAGAAAGACTGAAGATCGAAGTTGATACCCACATTGCTGATATTGCTCAATGACTCAAATCAAACACCTTCGTCAGAGAAAGGTACTTCAGCATAGACTTGACATTGTTCATGTAAGAAAATGCGAACCATAGAATTGGCACATGTCAGAAGCGATCGATCTCAAAGGCACCGACTTTTTTATGTTGCTAAGTAGCAAGGATTGGTAACGTGCAAGTATTCGAGAATCCATGGGGTTATTCCGGGGAGGGACTTCCAGTCTTCTTCATTTCTCTGTCTATCATGTTCCTCGTTTCTCAATAGCAGAGCTACCTATGGGAAAAGGTACCATAGCAGTCTTAAGTCTCTCGCGTGCTCTTTCCATCATCTGGTACATGCGAAAGTATATTCCAGTTGCGGTTGTCATTATCACTTAAACGTGTTGTTTCCATTCTTACTTACACTTACGTTCTTTCCATTTCCTTAATTTCCTCCTCTTCCGATTTGTTTGTTTGATCTTCTCCAACTTCATGCACAATTTTGGAGCATCGCAATAATATGTCCGCCTGGAATTTTACCAAAGGCATCCTTATAGGACCACATTACAGTTAAACGATGGATCCTCAAGGCATTCATCATCGGAGCACTGAGTGTGAGCTCGATCATGAATGCGATCAGGAAATTCTAGAAGCGATTCAAAAGGTCTACCAGCGATTGAACCAGACTGGGAGTAGAAGATATAAGCTTGGTCATGAATCTGATCAGGTGGTCCAGCAGACAAATCAAAAGCAGGACAATACAAGTGAGTCGGTTCATGCTGGTCAGGAGGTAATCCAGCAGAAAAATCAAGAGCAGGACAATACGAGGGAGTCGGTTCATTCACTCGATAAAATTGGGTCTCGGGAGAGCAGTGGGAACGAAGGCAGTCATGAATCAATTGTGATGAAAATTCAGGCAATGAGTATAACTAGGCACTACCGCGGGTACACTTTGCCTTCCAACTTTAGAGCGCTTGATTTGGAGTTTCGACATCACGAATGGATATGGAAATTTCTTCACAGGCGTATAGTTACTGCCATTGTTGCTGCCATTGATGACGCCATTGATGACGCCGCAAATATTGTCGATTTGCCCATCGAGGAACTTTTTCTTTCTCGCACAAGCACTCGCCCTCCCAAAAATGCTGACATACCTGATACATGGAGCATGGACACTCGAGAAGTAGCCGGTGATCCTTGCTTCTTCGTTGTTCATGGTTCGAGGTTTGAAAATGGTAAAGGTACGATTGTCTGCATGGCGGGTCCAGAGCTTGATGAACGTCTTGCTCGCTCGTCACAATCCACAGAATATATGCAAGGAGAAAGCTCTACGCGTAAGTACCATCCATTCTACTTTGTCGTACACCACAATTTCTAGCCCCTCTTTGGACAATTTATATAGCTACGATGTTCCCACTAATTCCCATGTTTTGCAGTCGAGGCTCTCGCAAACTTCGATATTGATATTTTCATTGTTTCCGAAAGATCACTGAGGCTCCTAAACTTTATGGAAGCCCGGGACAAGATACAAAAGCTCTGCCTGGTAGTACGCAAAGATAGCAATAACCTCAAAGACAGTAGCAACCGTTTATCGCCGTTGACTATGCGACGCCTGAATCGACTGGCAGCCCTAGATCTTTTGATGGTCTTCGTGACGAATTCCGAACGTACTCGGCGTCCCACCCCTGGGGGAGAACTTGTACGCTACGCTCGAGGAATTAAAAGTTATGTAGAAAGCAACATGGTTCAACGTGTCCACCCAGTTCAGGAGTTCTTGAGGATATTGAACTATTTGGTAATAGTAGTAGCGCTAACAATTGCTTCCTTCTTGGTCTCGCTTTTTGAATCATTCAGTTTAACCTCCCTCTCCAATCGTGATGGGCAGCATGGAAAGAATTGATACTATTTTGAATGGTAACATTATCTAAAAGCAGACCCATCCCTTGTACCCGACTACAGCATAGTACTTTGCCTCCATCTTGACCAGCGATTATTAGTATAGACATCCAATACATATCAGCGAATAGAACTCGTAATACTCCTTTTCATATTCTATTCCAAGTTTAAGATACATCCCACAGATCTAACTTACACTTTCCAAGTCCGCATTTCAAAATCTAGAATGAAATAGCCTTTACATTGGATCTCCCACTGACAAGACATACTCACATTTAGATGATACCTCGTAAAAAGTACCCTACTAACACCTAGGCATAGCGCGAGATAAGCTTCCTTATATACCGGTATACATACGGTGACACCCGACGATGAGTGCGTTCCCCACGCAAAACAAATTTCCCATCAAAACTTAAATATCGTTGTCCCCGCACGAAAGAAATATGTATCGTATTGCCAAACCACGAAATTCTACACTGAATGGCAGGCAGGGGGTCTATGCCATTTCCAACCAACACGAGGCCATAGCACACAGTAACAGAGCACTGAAACGATGTTAATCCCCGCGCGCGGTGCCTGAACTCATGTGACCATTTAGATCCTGTCTGCTCATCAAGGCTTCTACAGATTCGAAAGGAGTTGAGAACCTACGATCTGAACTCTTCAGATCAAATCCAGTTATATTAATATATACATATCCATTCTCTAAAAGTATTTATTCTTCCCCATAATAAAATGTGGTGGAATATCCTCTCTGTAAAGTTCTCCGCCACGTCCAGAATTACGTTGACACGGCACGGCTTGACACTTTGAAGGTCTTGGCAACTCTGAAAAACGCGTAGGAATTTTGGGCTTGATATGATATGACATGGCGGGATATCTCTGGTGTGAAGTTTTGACACACCAGGCTGGGAGGCTTGAGTAAGTATGTACTTCGTATGTAAGAATTTTGTTATCTACCCACCTACCCACCACTCGAGCCGTTCACGCGGACTACCGTAGTTTGACTGCGAGGTTTCTCCATACTTTTGATTGATGGATTGACAGTGATTGACAGTGATAGGGATGGACATCCATATCTATGGATGGATTGTTGATGAGAATTAATTAAGGTTCCCGGAGTGTTACCGTGCTTCTTACGTACTAAGGTACGAGAGGTGTGAGAAGTTTAGGTATGAAGGTTGCGATTTATCGTTTGGTGTTTTGAAAATGATACTCTTCTCCGACGCAAGATGAAGCCTCGTGTAGGAAACTTGATATTACTGATACATCATTAAATACTGCTCTGATCTAAAATTCTTGCTCCACAGTTCGTTTTCTCAAGTTAGCTGGCGATGTGTTTGAGACCACCAAGCACGCGACTAAGCCGAAAGTGGTTATTGGTAGGGTTGAGTAAAAAAGACAATGGCGAAGAAGAGGAGATGCACCAGATATTAATAGACTTTTTCAGTCCGTCCAGCTGTTTTGACTGGTTGACCCACGGTAGGGCGATGAATCAGGTACGAATCTTTGGTAAAACTATTCCTATAGAGGCTTAGGGCGATGAGTTAATCAAAGGATCCAGCCACACGGTGATGTAGTCCGTAAATGCTAAAGTGGTGGGTGGGTGCGAACCTTGGAATACGCAGCAAACAAAGTACTCTGTATCGTAGGGGTGTTTGCGTTGCGTTGCATTGCCGTGGCTTATTCATGTTTGTATCTTCTGTATCTTCAGGGGTGAGAAGGAAGGGAGTTGGACAATAGGGTTGTAGGAAGTACAAGTTGTTGAGGTGATGGAGGTGATGGAGGTGATGGAGAGGATCTCGGGAGGCTTGAAAGGGTAAACAGCAAAGAGTGTGGTGATGATACAAGTTCAACAGTGATAGTCCTGTGAGAGATTAAGATGTGAGTTTGTGGTATATTGATATATTGTTGATACGAAATAAGATATTCCTTCGACCAGGTCAGGGCTGAATACAGGAATGAGATGAGTAAGGAAGGAAGAGAGGAAGGGGTTATCAGGTACAGAAGATGTTGTTGGTTATGAATACCTAGTATCGGATGATAGTAAATGATAATGTATTGTATATCAAATTGAATCTATTGAATCCATTGAATCTATTGAATCTCTTCCTTCCTTTCCTTCTACAAAAACTTCAAAAAACTTCTCCCTGCATTGCCCTTCAACTTCATATTAAACATCATCGAAGATCCCTTAATGTCTCAAATCTTTCGACCATCAACCAGGATTTCCCCATAAAAAAGTCGGTGTTTCTTTTCGTCATTCACACAGTTCACAGTTCACAGCCCCATACAGACTTGCGTTGCTCTACTGCACCGCCTACTAGTAACAGAGTACCAGTACCCTTATTACTACCCTTATTACTTTACAGCTACTCGTACTACTAAATAATAAATATCAATCCTGCCCTTCCACTTTATTTCTCTTTCCATCCCATACCAACAAATTACACAGTTACATCGATCCTTCGTCCTTTTTCTTCATTTGATTTGATTTCTTCTATCGATCAATCTATCAATCTATCTATCTATCTATCTATCTATCTTAGAAGAATCACATTCGTTCTTTCTCTTGCTATTTGATTTTACGATATCCAAAACATCAACGATAGAATAAGTTGAGAGAATAATCACAACACCATCAACAATCGTTACACTATCTCAAAATCATGGGTTTCGGTCGATTTCTTTGCGTCGGTGTGCCATTTGGCTTAACCCTCGCCAGTTTAGTCTGTCTTCTGATGGCATCCCTCGCTGGCGTTACAGACAAGTCTCTCGATATCTTCGTCGTCAACACTACCAACCTCTCTATTTCCTCCTCGAAACTCCTCAGCCTCGAGAACTCTTTCCACAAACGTGGTCTTGCAGATCTCACCGTCGCCGCCTTGACTCCTTCTACCACCTCTGAGAAGAACACTGTCGAATCTGCTATTGCTTCAATCACCGGAACCGATTCAGCAACCAACATCACGGCCGCAGACTTGGATTTGGCGGATAGTTACAAGGTTAGTCTTTGGGGTTATTGCGCTATCACTGGCAAGAACACCACATGCACCAAGGCGAAATTCAACTGGGCCGCCACTTCTCTCAACACTAGTACCATCGATACTCTTGCTTCTGCGACAGGTGTCAATGCCACTCTCCCAAGCGATATCAGACATGCTTTGAAGACCTTTACCGCGGTATCAAAATGGACTCAAGTAGTATACATCATCGCCTTGATCGCCACAGCATTGGAACTCTTCCTTGGTATCTTCGCCATGTGTTCTAGAGCCGCCTCATGCGTTACATACATTATCTCTGGTTTCAGCACCGCCGCTGTCATTGCCGCATCTATCTTGGCTACCGTCCTCTCTTCCGTCACAGTCGGTTCCATCAAAACAGCCGCCAAAGCATATGGGATCGAAGCCTCTATCGATACTCATTTCCTCGCCGTTACATGGCTCGCTGTTGTCTTCAGCATTGCAAGCAGTTTCTTCTGGGTCTTCACTATCTGTTGTTGCGCATCTGATCACAACAGCAGCAAGAAGAACAGACGCAGCCTCAATGATCAAGAGAAATTGATCCCACAAACCATGGCCTATCAAAAGATTGATGGACCAGAAACTGCATATGGTGGTCAACAACACGGTATCTACCATCAACAACAACACCATCAGCCTACGCGCACTGGTGCTTATGAGCCTTATTCTCATGGTGCTATCTAAGTGGTGGGTGTCTACGGATGAAAACTGGTCATTGGACCAATAGGAGGATTTAAGGAAGAGATGAATGAGACAAGATATTTGTTGCATTTAGCGTCGGGCGTTCAGGTTACTTTTATGACGTCTTGTGTAATTCGGTTTGGTACTCGAAGGGTGGATATCCTGGGGGAATAGGAAAGGCAGAACGGAAAGGTTCGAAAAGGATAGTTATTTGCATTGCTCTGCATTGCTCTGCAACATTGATAGATGAATGAACGATACCCTTCTTATACCTAAAACATTTTCCCTCTACGTCTCGAATGAGTGAATGATAGCTCTCTAATATAATCTTTACATAATTCCAATCTCACCACAAGAGTCTAGGCACTCGTTCCAAAGCACAAGTGAGTGGGAATATAGATATCTCCAACTCACCACGTTCTTTCCCGTCACCCACAACTCAACTCTTCACAATGAAAGTAAAAGTTTTACCCGAGGAGCAGCTAGTAAACATACACTCCTCTAGGACCTTCTACTATCATCCCCTTTTCGTTTCCCTCCACTGCAACACCATTGCCCAAGCCTCAAACATATCTAACTTTTTTCTTGATCACTATTGTTCAATCTAAGTGGATTGATTCTTCGTCAGTCCGAAATTGGGAATAGTTGCTAGCAGGCAGGAATTTGATGGGTATGGTGGTGGTATCTCGAAGATGGTGGTAGTCTGTTGTGATGGATAGGTGTCGATGTATTTTTGGGGGCGATTGGTTCTGGATGAGAGGATTGATGGTATTGATGTTCGTTTCGTTGGGAGGGAGGAGGAGGAGGAGGGTGAGGGGATAGTTGGGTAGGGGGTTTCATGGAGAAGTGAGTTGCTCTTTTCTGTGTTTTTTGGTTTTGATGTTTGGACTGGGGATGGGGAGGTGAAACATTTTTAGTAGAGTAGGAAGGTACGTGACATTTTACGGGGTTGATGGTAATCTATCAGGAATGTTTTGAAACTTAAAGTCTTTGGGAAGAAAGTTATTTTTCATATTCTCTCCAGGGCTGGTGTTAGGAGCACGATACTCTTTTTCTTCATGTACTATTAGATTCGTTTATTGTGCTTGTGAGTGCGATGTCTCCCTCCTTTTTGTTAATTGATTGATTGTTTTTTTTTTGGTGTTTTTTTTTTCGCCTTCTCTGCTATTCTCGGAGGTGATAGAGATTTAAGAACTACCCTAGGACTTGGAAAGGATAATGTAGTATACTGTATTATACTGTCGTTTAGAAGCGTCATTTTGAAGTTCGGAGCTGAGTAGTGGGAGAGGTGAGCGCAGTGTTGTTAAGAATGTAGTGAGGAGGAAAGAGGGTGTGTGATGAATCATGGTGGTGCTTTGTGGAGTTCTGGATAGTGGATGGGAAGGGATACCGAGACGAGAGCTTGGTAGCGATTGTTTTGAGAAGTAATGGGTGCGCATTCGAGGCTGAGAGAAGATACAGTTACTGTCAAATTCTCCTACGGTTCTCAGCGGATAAATGCTGATATCCTTCGTGAGTAATGATTGTACTCTTGGGCTTGCTCTATGTAGCTATGCTATTCCCACAGCATTTCTAAAGATTTGTATCTTGATATTCCGTTTCTGGCCAAGAGCGAAAGAGAGTATTGGTTCTCATGCGGTGGGGCTGTTCAGCAATCTGCACCATTTATTGGAACATAGTCTCGATCGTAAGCTGTTCATTTATGTGAAGTCATGATTCATCATAGTGCTCAATATCAGGGAAGCAAACGCCATCCAATAATCAAACTTGGCGAAGTATTTTATACATGACCCTAGAATAATTTGCACCACATTCACAAATTCTCGAACCGGCACAAGATTACCGTCGCTATTCATCTCTCGCTTGACCGTTGTCACTCAGACTCTTTCTGCATTTGTTCATACTGTTATTGAACCTGATGTAGAAGTTGAAGTCGATGTTGCTCTTGCGGAGAATTGTCAATCTTTTTGATACGTTCGACCACTTCTGTCGTTGGCTGGATAAGACAAGTTTCGAGCAAGTATTTTCCCTCTGGGTATTTTTCGGCATCATCTAGAGCGTAATCATACCTCCACCCAATCTCCGTCGCGCAGGCCCGACAAGATATGTTGCGTATAATGTAACGTCCTATCGGCGTTTCTATCTCCTCCTGTTTGCCAAGACTAATATTGACCGCATTGGTGAATACAAAAGTTTTGCCTGTACGGCCGAGGAAACGCTGTGGCTTTGGTTAGGAGAATTTAGCTTTCATCTTGCGGGTATTCTCACCTGGCTTACTGTATCCCCATATTGACACAAGTCGGTGTTTGCATCGCATTTTTTGCAGCCATACTTATAATTGCCCTTCAACTTTACAATTCCGCCAATCCTAATGTTCCTGAATGCCATGAGATCATCTATGTCCTCTTGATATCTTTTTGAAGTCTTCAAGGGAGTTTCAGAGCCAGAGCTGGTGTCGACGATGGGAAATTCGAATACTGAGCTATCGAGATTGGAAGGTTCGCGGCGTCTCGAACCAGAATCGCTGTCAAACCAGATTCCACATTCGTCACTAGTTATAGTTAGACAATGCGAGTTTTACGACAGTAGGGTGTCAAAAGTCTGGACTGTAAGGTATGCTGAGTAGATGAAGGGGCTTCAGGCGTGTAAAACTAACCAAGTTCTGCCTCCTCCTATAACCGGGCTTGAAGTTCTTGAACCACATCGTGGCATTGGACAAAACTCGTCTCCGTGCTTAAGAACATCATCCAGAATGATCGCCATAGTGAGTGTACTTCCTGGTAAAAATCCACGCCTCTCGCAGTATCCCGCAGAAATGATCTGCTTCCTATTCTTACCGTTCAAGAATTTATAGTCACCATTTGAAACTTGACACTGTCCAGGGCCTTCCTTAAAACGACTGTGAATAATCGCACGAAGGTCATCGAAGGAATATTCAGATGGCATAGGGAAAAAACGTCCAAGTGCATCTTCCACCTTGACAGGCGCTTGAAAGTAGGTGAACCTAGTATCTACGGAGGGCAACATGCCTTGGATTTCGCTTGCCATGCGTAGCATTTGTTGAGTGGAGGTACTGATACAAGTCATGATATAGGGAAAAAAGGTCAGACCTACAAGTTCTGAGTCGTCATATCTCCCAGGGACTTCAGTGGGAGAACCAACTCGCCATTGATGACGTCAGACATTGAGACCAGCATCGATTGGTTACAGGTAGCCAGGAGTGATTGATTCATGAAGTTGTCCTGGATTGTGGTTACCGACATTTTTGTGTCGAGGATATCAATTCGAGTGTCTTCTATTAGGTTCTTGAGACTTGAATGATTCTCTTCTGCTTTCTTGTTTGCCAGGTCGGATGCTTCCAACCCCAGAGTTGATAACGTCATGTTGATACTATTGGTATGGATACTCAGATATCCAAGTAACTTTTGTACCTCATCTTTTTTCGTGAATGCCCATTGAATCTTTCGTCTGACACTCCTAATTCCCCGAGGTGCACGTGGGCCTAGAGCATTTTCACATTTTGAAATCGTTTTCAAAAATTCTTCTAGTGGGTACCGACATAGCAAGGCAGCACATTTGACACCATCTAATCCTACATTGGACTCTCTGGAGGTACTGATATTGTCGACATGCTTCAATGCCTTCTCTAAGCTTTGTAGTTCACGGACAAGCTCTTGATAATCCGACTTAGAGCCTCCTGTCTCACGAAGGCCTTCGAGCAAAGTCACGATAACTTCTCCAACAGCTATAAAGTCACCAATAGAAAACCCAAATGACGTTTTTCAAAAGGACTGATGTGCAACATAAAAAATTTCAACGAAGATTACAAACAGATTAAAAGGAAAAGGGTAAATTGTTGAGATAAAGAAGAACAGAATTTCTGGTATACAAAAGAGTTGCAAGGCAGGCAGGCGTTTATTGATGAACTGTATTTGTGGCTTAGCATAATCGAATCATCGTATTATGGTTTCTCCAGACCGGTCAATTGCCTATAGCCAATTAGTGACATTGATGGTATCTCCTGAACGGTGTCGTGACACCTAGATCAGCATCATCACCATCGAAGGACCCGCCGACTTGACATTGTTTGTTAGCTGTAGCCGAGTTTCGACGCATGATGAGGAAACAACCTTTACTTCCGATATAAAACACCAGCTCATTGATTTTGAGTTCGTTGCCCTGATCCTGTTTCTGCAGGTAACTTATCTGATTGATTCGATGTAAGAGACGAAGAGGGATTAGAGATATCCAAAGATTCTGTTTACTCTCAATAAGGTTAATGAATCAATCTTCAAAAACATGTAAGTTCATCTTGGCAGGAAGAAATTGTAGTCCTGTAAGTGTATCATGAGAGATATGCTGAATCCAAATAAAATATACCTACCTAGCTGAGGTCAAGCAGTCCCATGGCTTATTAAATTTCCCAATCTATCTCAAGTTCCACAAACCCCACACCAAGATCTTCATTGTGTCTGGTATCGCTACCAACAACCATTCATACTATAAACAAGTCATCGTGGAATGAGGAGCAAGGTGAGAAATACGAGTGCAATGGCTTCCAAAATTTCAACGGTTGGAATTGTAAGGTTCCACAGACGCAATGCCTGCCATACCTGACGTGACCCCGAGAAGGAGCTTCTAGAACTCTTGCTTGATTCTCATCCTGCATATAAACCAATGAGCGCCATAGAACCAACGGACGTTGAAAGAATATCAACTGCATATGAAGGCCACAATGCAGATACATCTTCAAATGGCAGTTACATTCTGGACGCAAATGAATAAATAAAGCGCAAACAAAACATAGTCCTCTACCGCAAGCTTCAAAGGCACCCGAAAAGACATGCTCAAGCAAGTGGAGATGTAGAGAATTCTTCTCAGCAAAACAATACTGAAGAACTCGATCTAAACATCTTCTGGCGGGACGGTCCGAATGACCTCGAGAATTCAACAAGTTGGAATGCTGAACTAAGTTCTCGAAATGTTTCTTATTTTATGCCATTTGTTTTGTAACGCCTCTAGCATCCTTAATGTTCGCTTCTGTTTCAGCCCCTTATGAAAGAGTTCTATCCCCTAGAGTGCGGGCAAATGGCGCCCAATGTGGTCCGTGCGCTGAACAAGAATATCAATAACTTCAAAAATAATATTATAAATAAAAGCTTTTATATTTGAATTTAAAGATTGATATTTATAAAATAATTAGTAATAAATATATTAAGTATATCTCTATATCTTTGTTTTTGAAAAATAATTGATGGAAGATTTTATAAGGATTATTATACTCTATATCTTAAAATAAGAGATAAATATAAGCGATTTTAATATAATTTATAATTAAAAGTATTATTAAATCAAAAATTTAATATTTATTAAGAAAAAAAAAGGATTTATATCAGTATTCGTCTAAATCAAAAGAATGTATTGTTTTTTCTATTAAGTTTATAAACATTCGATTATTAATTTTAAAAAAATATATTCAAATTATAAGAAACCTCAAAATCCTGATGTTTTGATTGGTCAATAAGAGCCTGTTAAGCGAGGGCGCCGAATGTTCGCACTCTAGGGGATAGCTTCACCTCTGAACTGGCAGTATTTGTTATATTGGCATGTGCCTGCGAAATTGATCATATATTCACCTATTGTTTTATGTACGGCGATATACATGGGTGTGGTGTGTATTGACCTCTGTTTGCTCTTTACTACCTTGAATGTGGTAGTTGAGGAGACATATGAATTCAAATCTCCACGAGTGGGACTAACATATCTTGGCTTGGATGTCCATTCTATGGTCGGTCTGGTTTTTCTTGGATACTGTTGCGATACGAGTGAATATACGCACGTGAGCGCTAGCTCACCAGCGTACGCACGTATTGCATATAGCTCTCGTAGCTCTAGAACCTAGAATAGATTAGACACAATATCAATCAATACAGTATACCTATTATGAAGACGTCATAATCACCACCGAGGTGATACTAACAGATACTTCTCAAATCGTATGGTGATGAATTCAACCCCAGAACACATTACTCTCGCTACTAAAGCCGATCAAGGGCCGCGCGTGATGAAACCTGAGTGCAGTCCCCCACCTGCACTTCTTATTCCTGGTTCTCTCCCATCACATTGGGGTTTATTCTCTATGGGTAAGTGACGGAATATAAAATTCATTGGATCGTACCCATCCTCTCCACCACTCTTAATTTTCGGTAATACTTCTGTATCCACGTGCATCAAACTTTATCTAGTTGATGAACTCAAAGTTTTTGTTGCAAGTGCCTTAGCTACGAAGTCAATTCAGGAGTTTAATGGGAGCGGGACTTTCGCTTTCCATACAATAGACGTATGAGACATTGGGTCCAAGATGGGGACATAGTTTGTTGTACTTTTCTCGCAATTGGGATGATTCCCATTGCATTTGCGCTGCTGAAATGGGGATCATACATACCTAAGTATGAAGTATCCGTTAGAGAACCCGTGAATTTGATGAGTTGAAGATTCATTTCAAGTAAATTTGGATTGGGGGTTGCAGATATTGATCATACATATTCACCTGGATTTGCGGCACTTTTTTCTACCATGTACATTGCCATGTATGTGTTCCATATTCGCACATCCTCACTTGAAGTGCTCATTGCCATTGCAACATGTGCCAAGGTGTTTGTAAAGCTCGAACAAGCAATCAATGATGCTGCAAACGGTTCTTTATACCGGTAACCCGCTCACAAACCATGCATACTCTACTATATATCCCCAAATAAGGCAGAAAACTCCAACAAACAATACTCTCTAACCCATCTTCCCATCATCATAAATCGGCCTCCAAATAACCATGACTAACGATACCAGACCCGCAACTTCAACTACGGAGATTCATTTATTAATGGCCTCCCTTCCGAGAGTTCGAAAATAACGTAGACAAAACTTCCCGACAGAATTGCCCATTTCCTAATCTTCATTAGCGACAATATTTACGATAGTGCGATATCGTAGTGGGCTTACAGGCCCTTCTACCTTCTGCGTGTTTCCCTTTGTTTCTCTGCCATAGAGTAGGGAGAACATATTGTTGTCCGCTGGCGGGATTAGACGCATGTAGTTGAATCGGCGTAAGTGACACCCTCTGTTCTGGTTTGAGGAGAATGGGTGAGAGTATTATCTTTTTTTTTTTTTTTTTGCAAAGCATTGAGAGCAGAGCATCGGCGTTCAAATTTCTCTGAACATTCGTGGTGGTAGACAAGGGGCAAGCAATTGAATATGTCCAAGACAGCTCATTCATTGCAAGAAGATTTAGCGCTCAAGAACGGGTTGAGAATAGTTTGAGAAGAGGTTTGGGCTCATAATCCTCAACACACATCACTATTACAATGGGCATACTGTAAGTATCTAATTACAGAGCCTAGTATCGCTTCCCACTAGAACAACTACGATGACATCATGCTCCTGGTTCCACCATAATTTACTAGTGTGAGAACTAGTGTTTGAGCTAGGCATCATCTTCAAATGCTAATCGTAAGGCTGAAATGACAACTATTATCAACCTAGACCTTGAAGCTTTCAAGTGGCTGGCATCTTAGCTAGGGGTCTCTTGGACACCAGGTCGCTAGTGAGTACCCTTGCCCGAAATCACACTTACTTGATTACTTTGCCATATTTCCTTCTATTCCGTAATATGAAGGCCACCGTCACAGTTGTTCAATGTACTAATGATTGAATCATTCCCTCATCATTTCCCCCGTTCGATATCGCTTCTATCTCAGACAGAGATATGAATGGATGAATACTTCCGAGCCGTATTGCTATCAGTGGACACTAATTTGTAAGTCAACATTCTTCGGGAAACTGATTCTAAGTCTTACTAGTTGATAACTTGTTAGCGTTTGAGACTAGTGGTTATAAATCTGACATCTCATCTGATTTCTCGAGATTAATAGCAATGAAATATTTCAATTAGTTAGGGTGGGTAGGACTTAGAGCTGGCAGGTAGATTTTCTGGTATTTGTACCAACCGTTGGTCCATAAGATTGTCTGCAATACTTGTATTGTCTACATCAAGAGCGCAAGTACACCTTATTTGCCAACGATCAATAACTTGGAAGCTAAACCCTCCACTACCAAAACAACATGCCAACAAACAAACAATGGAATACCAAATAATCAAATGTCACATCCCACACATCGTCTCACCTCATATCTTACATAATTTCCACATATCTATTCGTCTGTAAGCTATCGAGACTTGAGCATCGGTAGTTACTTATTATCCATCAACCAACATGTTGCATATTGTACCTAGGTAATCTCCAATCTCGCGAAGTATTATGATCCAAGCTAATCGAATCAAAAGAACACACATGCATTCATGCAAGCAGTCTTACGGCACACAGCCAGCAATTCCCATTTCAAAACAACTCATTATTCCAGAGTCTAGTAGATTCATTCCAATAGATATCAAAAGAGATTATACGTGTAGCCCACTGCCCTATGCAGAGCTACATTGATTCTACTGCATGGAAAATTAATTTCCTTCTTGTTGGTACCGTCAATTTCCACCTCTCGTTGTATCTGTGGCTTTCTTTCAAACAATTTGAAACCAATTCGCATGCATACTGTATGCATGTGGTTGATGGCATGGTTCTGAAATAATCTTTCAGGACAAAGACAATCTTGACATACCAGCATATAAAGTCAGAATACCTCCCTGCTTCTCGACTTTCTACATTCATTCCTACTACATCCACAACTCAAAGAAACATTCAGAAACCCGAAGACTGAGTCGAAAACAATGTTTTACACCATACCCATGGATCTTGGCTTCGGCATTACGTTACCCATCCGAGAGCTCAAGAAAGTTCGGAGGAATAGCAGAAATGGTCAACGCTCAACCAAATCCCCACGTCGACTTTCGTTTCATTTCAACCGGCTGATACCCCCTACTTTTACGGTGCGGCGATGTTAGCTCGATTTGCTGGTTGGGGGGAGGGAAGTGACGATCTCCGATGATCTTAGCTTTCCGATCTTTATATTGGCAGATGAGCTTAAGAAACTACGCCTTTAGTAGGGTTCTTTCCTTTTCACGTCTTTTGCCGTCGCTAACCACTATTTAGATAAGCGATGAGCAAGATGTCAAAGATGTCAAAGATGCCTCTAGCAACCCCTCCGGAATCAAATTCTAGTTCTTGAACCAACTCTCCTATAATCTTTCAGCTATGTGGCGAGTGTTTGGTATTATGTGCTCGCGAGATCGGTGCACTCAACTTTGAATTTAAAAGTCTGGCCTATGGGAAGAAAATCAGGATTGGATCTGGTTCTGCAACACATTTGCAATGCTGGATCTCAGGGGAGGGCTGGGGCACAAAGGAAGACTACGGAGCTGAGCATGGATATGAGATACATATGGACGAAGGGCGTTAGCAGTGTTGAAGAGGGTACTTATCAAGGAAAACATGATTCCTTGAGACAGATAAGAAACCGAGTGCAGGTACTCGTCAATTATCCTCAAACTTTGGAAGCACATATTATGAGCATTGCATTAGCATCAATACTTGGCAATGAGATTTCAACAAAATTTCCACAGTTTTGTTTTCATTTCTGTAAGCAATACTTCTTGAGGCCTATCTGAAGAAGGTGATAATAGAACTGTAGAGAGCATCATAAAAACTAAAAAACTGCACTAGCAACTATTGAGGCTTGATACACTTGTGATAATCCATCAGTACATGCGGCGTTGAATGAAGCCAGAGTCTCTAATACAAGATTTCAAAAGTTATCTCTACTGAGTTATTGAAAAGTAAACATCTAGTGACATATTTCCCTCGTCTCTCTTCGGACCCCAAATAAGGTGGGGACTGTCAGAGGATGAAAATCTGACATCAGAAAATTGCCCCGTTACTTTAAAACGATCCTTCAGCGGTAGCCACCCCTATAATTCACGGCGGTACTATGCCCCCTTTTTCGTAGTAGCGAATCAATCAACTAATGATAAGCCATGCATCGGTTCTGTAACCGCCACAAGGAGATTATCTGCACTGTTCGTGCCGTGTAGGTATTTTTGACGTCAATCCTTCACTTCAAGCAGTAATCCAGAATACAAATAGCTATTTCGTATTTCCGCGTTAAACAGTCTGACTCCCTTTTACTTTTTCTGCCTTTGAAACTTTTAATTTTGCAGCGACAATCAAAGAATTCGATCAATTGATTGCTGGTGAACTTTTTCCGATTTTGCGTGACACATCACAATCGTTACTAATGCTTCGAATCATTACTCTCGTTTTTATTGGCTGGCTCGTAGGATTGGTGGCGGGACAATGCTATAGTTATGATGGAGTTGAGAGGGATTCGACATATAGGCCATGTAATGGTTCAGCACCCGTCAGTATGTGCTGTCATCTGGGAAACAGCGACAACGGAGGAGATGAATGTGGCTCTGGATCTACGTACGGTCTTTGTGGTATAAGTGGGGCGCAACTTTGGAGAGAATCGTGTACGGATAAGACATGGCAGTCTCCGCAGTGTTTGCGATTGTGTGTTGGAGGTATGGACTCTCTGATGCATAGTATACGCTGTAACAAGGAATTGTAGCTGATGAGTCTGGTATGTAGCAAACGATACTGAGATCACGGCATGCCCAAATGGTAGTTTTTGCTGCGGGAAGAATGCAGCCGATTGTTGCAACGCGAACGAAGGAAAATTCATAGTTAATAGCCAAGTCTCGGATACAGCAGCGGGGGATTCTTTGAGCTCTCAAACTTCCCAAACTTCAGCTATATCTTCAACGCCAATCAGCATACAATCTTCGAAGCTTATGCCGTCCACCACTTCTGGGATGCTATCAGCTATAGTCCCAACAAGCACCGTCCAGGCATCGGTCTTAATTTCAACAGTATACCAACCCTTACCGTCATCAACCTTGACCACCTCTTCCTCGAATACAACCCAGTCTTTATCAACAGGCGCAAAGGCTGGGATAGGAGCAGGTGCTGGGGCCTTCATTGTGCTAATGACCTTATTCGCATTATTATTGTGGAAGCGAAAGCACCCCAGGAGCAGACTGCCTGAACTTTCAGCTACAGAAACCAAGCCAAGTTTCTTCAACCCCAGAAGGAAACCGAGGCATGTAGATATAGTGGAAGCAGATAGTACAACGTCAAAGGCAGTGGAAGTCCATGGATACGGACGGCGAATTGAACCTACGGAGATGCTGTGAATTTAGTTTCTGGAACGAAAGACCGTTCCTTGGGTGAGGATGGTGTAGTTAATCAGGTTTGTCCATGAACGAGTTGAAAAAAGATATCGTCGATTCTCATCAAATTATAATAGTAGGAATGTTTAATTCACAGATATGTCTGTCTGGCAAGAAGAGAAGTAGTAACGATGCTGTCTATCTTGTTGTTCTGTTTCGAGACAGGAAGGAACGCCCACTAGCGCGACTATAAGCCACCCCCCTTGAAATCGAAAATTCTTTCGAAGCTTCTGGCTTCTTCTTTTCAAAAAAAAAACATAATATGCAATGCTCGACGGAGATTCCATCGATTGTTATCTAACATATGTATAATGATATTGATTTATCTTGCCGTTTGCTTGCAGCCCATTGATGCATAATGACAACTTATTGATCCTCACAACATACTGGATACTTGTCCAATTCATACAATCCACTAAACAATTTCCGGTGCGAACGATGGCCCGGGCGATGGCATAGCATTTCCAGAAAGGCATCTGCGCTCAGCATTCTCTATCATTCTGTCGACGCTACCATCGATCCAGGATGGTGAATTCCCTGTCCATAAGCCCACCAACCTTCTATATTTCACTAGTAATCGATCAATCCTGCTTCTCTCCTGAGCCGCTAGAACCTCATTCCATTCAAGGATTTCCAGGGAGTACTTGTAGAAGGATATATCAACATCGACTTCTTGATTGCGAAAATCCTTCAGAATATCAACGTATTGTTTACGTAAACATTTTACATCATCAATTCTGTCGATAGTGAGTGGCTTCAATGATTCGAGTCGATTCTTATAGTCCAGAAGTAGTTCTTCGCCCATAACAGCAAGAGCACAGAGATGGAAAACCGAGCCTGGCTCTGCGATAAATCCAGATGACGCGTCCAGAAGATTGTCTTTCACCGTTTGCCATTGATCCACGTATCTAGTAGATCCCCAAATTACACTCCAGATGCTCTGTGATGGCGATACGTTGTGTAGAATCGAAGCTTTAAGAAATGCTTTGGTCAAAGTGATGCGCTCTGGGAAAGGGACGTTTTCGTCGATAGATTTGAAATAATTACCGCCGGTGAGAGAGGAGCCGAGTAGGTTTTTGCAATGGTTAGGATTATCCAACCATGAAATGGCACAGGCCATATATTCCCCATCGGATTGCCATTTCTGTAACAAAGGTTCGAAGGCATGTTCGGCAGGGTATATAGTATTTATCAGAGGAAGTAGCTCCGAAAGTCTCATGGGCCGTGAAGGAATGGATAGTTCTGGAGCCCGACCTCTCGCGGGACTGCAGGGCATTGAAGGGTTACAGTAGCCATATTGAGGTTTCTCGGAAGAGCTTTGAGGATCGGATGATGATGATAACAGATTAGTGTTATGTGCTGAATCGTTCCATATACAAGATTGAGTAGGATATTCATTCATGAGTGTATCCGCAAAGCTATGCGGGTGGGATTGGCTCGATTGGTTATCATTCATCAATAGAAAGAAATCGGCATCTTTCAGATCGTCTTCAGTAAGTTCCGGTTCAACAGAGAAATTCGATTGTGGATCTCGGGTACATCGGGTGCCACATTTGTTATTTGATTTGTACTTTTTTATTCCCCATTCGCGAAGCATCATTCGGTACATACGAATACTAGAAATAAATGTTTAGCATTTTAAAAGACACCTCGGAGGAGAAAATTGTTGTTCAACTCACCTTGCACCAAATCCGCGAGTCGATATTAAAGTTTCCCTAACTTGCTCCAACGTTTGTCCTTCTGTCACATAGAGCTGCTCCAGCTCTTCCTTTATGCTTGCCCAGTCCTTTGGCATTGCCGCGGTTTATTCATTTGATACGTATAGGCCTTTGATGCTGTAGAATCGAATCGAATCGAGTTTCCATTTTGCTAGATTTTTCAGATATTGAATGGGCCAAACCGCTCATAATAATAATGATTGAGAGGAACATCAGATAGGGAAAAAGAGCCGCAGCCTCGTCTCGAGTGAGTGGCGTGGCGAATCATTCCTGTGTCATTCATTCATCGCTGTCTGTTACTGTTGACGCGTTCCGTTTGTTGCGCAGTCCGCCAAGTGTCTCGCTGCTTCCCTGTTTCCGATGATGATATAAGCGGACACCTTTTGACCTCGCCACCACGGTGTGAAGTATTTGTTGTATTGCATGCTAGTACAGTGCTGATATTAGGCAGTTTTCCGCTACTTCACAGAAGGAAGATTCTAGAAAGTGCTAGATATCCACGAAAGTGCAATTGCACTTTCGAGAACACAAGCTTTTTGTGTATGCTTGTGCATGCGAATCGTACAAGAAAGGGTATATTATTGGCTCGTTTATCCTCCTTGCTCTCTGTCAGGATTGAAGATCATAATTACCGCAGTCATCCGCGATCCGTTTTCTCCAAGTTCTGATTGTGAGCACCAATCACCAGATAATCTCATGATGTTTATTGATTTTACTCTGAAGTTCGGAGTGTGAGGTTGAGTTTTTGCTGCTCTCCACGGGTTTGTTAGATAACTATTCTCCGCCCGAATCAGCCAAGAGATCCTTCGAGTTATTTATCACAGAAACATTGAATCCGAATGTCGTGGCGAGTGACGATTCAGTAGGCAAATAAAGCGTTGCCCTTTTTGCGGATTGCACTTTCAAAAATGCGAACTATTTCACATTTGCAAAGTGCAAAACGGATTCGTATGTTGAATTGCATTAAGTAGTGCTCAAACCCTCAAGATGTTAATTCCATATTCAATTACGTTGTGCTTTCAATGCGAAGAAAGCTCCTCGCAATCGAGAATCTCAGCAGCGATTTTTGTTCAAACAAATTGAAGTTGTCATTATCTCAGAAATGGCCCCCAAGTACTCGGGACACAGAAGTGATCTTCGCCGATATCAAGCAAGGTATGTATCTTATCAAATAATTGTTACATGACCTCGGCACAGCTTCACAACTTAGTCTAACTAGAACTGCAGCACTCATGGTGTCAAGCAACAACACTCATCATCTCAATCAATCGACAATTCCTCAATCGACACTGTTCGTCAAACATCACACAATGTACACACGACTACCTCAAACACTCAAATCCATCCACAAGTTTTGAGCCATGAAACCCTCAATCAACACACTATTCACCAAGCCCAGCTAACCCAAAATCCATATCATACGCACGTTATCTTACAAAACGAGATCCGGACCCTCCAGAATGGGTTCAGTTCCCTTGGTGTCGACGTCCCATTTGATCTTTATCGAAATAAAATAGGCGGATACCACGCCTACAGTGATGGGATAGATAGTAACCCTCGGCAGTATTTCACTGCCGACAATTCATATAACTCCCAAAGCCAATTATACACTCCGAATCCGATCTCCACACAACCTCATCCGCTATCCCACGGATACTCGACTCAATATCTCGCCCCCGCGAGCACTGCCTCACACACTATACAGCCCACAGAAGATGATTGTACATGGTCCGAAATAAGTCATGAGTACGATAACAAGGACCAAGATGTGATGGGTTCGAGCAATGAGCTGTATGGTACCGGAGCTCAATTCCAAGCCTCTTCCTACGATGTTCCACGATACTTTGCTTCGGTCTCTCATTTGGAGACGGATACAATGCAAGGATCATTACCGTGTACCACTTGATGAAAGATAGAACTTTTGATCGGGGTGTTGCAATCGAGTAGAATTGGTTTAGATCTTGAAGAGGCAAAAGTTGGGATTCGGGCAACAGGGGGGATACTAGACGGGCTAGTTCTCTTAGGGTTTGAGCGACCAACAATTCAGACTTGGGACGTTCTTATGAAAGATAGTATAAAAGATCGTGTAAATGTGATGATAGACAGACATAGTAATGGTAGCAACAACGCATCTCCTGACATCCGAATTTGCGGCAAGATCATGTGATATCAACTGGACTGACATGCTTTTGTGATCATACAAAACTTCAGATCTCTTCTTCACTGAATTACGCTGCGCCCAATTCTCAAAGCGCAGTTACAACCGCGCCACGTTTGTCGTATTGTAGTAACATATGTTGATCAATTGGGCACATTACTCATTATCCTGGAACAGAAAACAACTGAAATCGCACTGTACCAATTAGTTGATCCCTCGACTGTACAGTGACGGACAAACTCTCATAAACCCTTGTTTAAATGGTGTGGCTGAACCCCCACCATACACCGACCAGTCGAAAAGTGGCAGAAATCCGAACTGTTCATGCAACCTTAGCATGCATACTTGAAATGCGAACAGGTACATGAATGACATGATTGGGGATCGTATTCGTGCCAGCCACAACACAGAATTTACCGAACGGGGTTCGGTGTGGCTTGCTTTTAATCCTTGTCAATTGGCTGCTGAGACCGAGTGACCAGTATGAATCTAAAATCAACGGAGCACCGGAGCGATTACAATGAGGGATAAAAGGCCGAACCTCTCGGCCGCTTGTGTATTCAGCTTCGAAGTTTAATATTATCAAGCTCAAAGAAGGAGAAATGATTCCATTTCCAATACATGGATTCATTCAGATCAATGCCAGAAGGTGGGCATGGCGGGGTAACTCTATTAATCCTTAGCGCTGGAACTTAGTGCTCTCTCAGCGCTTACCCTGTTTTGAATTAACCCCCCTCTCCGAAATGATTTGTCGAATAGAAAATCATAATAAAACATACCAAGCGCCTCATAACAAATCAATCAGTCTTTCCTAGAGCGCAACGCTTGAAGTATTTCTCGTGAAGAAACTTCCTCGACCTCTTGAAGTTTGATTTTCATGGATCCGGAAGCCGCTGAAGAAAAGCGACAGACCTCTAGGTTTGAAGAATCACTGCCAATTGCAGAATGAACGGATCAGTGACCGATGAATTACTTTGATCTCAAAGCGCTACAGAGAGCGAATGATGGGGTGATGAGCTGTACAACTAAAAACACGATTTAACCTCGAAGGCGCCAAAAGTGGTTGTTGAAGTAGTAGCCGGCGACTTTATTGTCTGAGGTAGCTAGAACTGAATATTGGCTTACAACGCGCTGATCTCTGGAAATTCATCCAAGAGCGCGACGCCGAAGGGACGGTTCACTGTTATATTGAAGATTCTGGCACTACACCACTACGCCGCACAAGTGCCAGTGGGTTCAACCTTATAAACATGTGATGCGAACTTTTCTGAAGGAATGCATAATTCCTTCGCCAGTGAAGTAAATAGATTGCAAGCAACGTTCTTATCTCGTGGGGGGCAGCACTCCGTGTTCACAAACCCCATAAAAATTCATTATTCACTATCACCAAACTCCCACTTTCCCAAATTGAGCGCCAATTTACAATTCAGCGCATAGGAACGTTTTCGTTATCCAGTATGCATCTTGCACAATTGGACGAATATTTTTTTATCGTTGCCATTGTTTACTGGAGTGTGTTAATTGTAGAAATGTTAACCGCTGAGTGGAGGCGGTTACCCCTCTAGGTTCCCAGTGACAAACTCCAGTAATCTTCAATTGCCATGCTTTCATGCACGTCATGTATGACACTCGTAGAAACCATTGAGCGCGCTTCCCCACTATGCCAATTGTACCTATCAATAAAACAATATCACATCATTATCAGATACACTATGGGCCAATAGTTTTTCGTCGCAGGGTGATCAACAGAAATATATATCTCCTCATTTGCCCTTTCGAACAAATACAAAAATTCAAGAATATCAAAGATACAGGAGTTGTACTTCATCAAATATCATCCGCAACCATGCAAAACACATTCGAACATCATAAAACCGAAATCAAGCATCTGTTCTTCTCGGAACATTTGACTATGTCTGCAATTCAAGAAATCATGAGGAAGAAATACGACTTCAACGGCTCGTGAGTTGAACTATCTTTGACGTATGTGAACAAACGCTGACAGTATCACAGAATATCGGCATACAAGACCAAGCTGGCTGAGTGGAATATGTTCATCCCACTCTCAAACAGTACCAAAATTATGAAGAATCGACTTCTTTTGGGCAACAGAAAACGACCCGAGCGCCTATATAACATCTCGAGGTCTACTCCACGCTCTGTTCCCTTGACACCTCCGTTGAGCCCTCCAGCATTGAAGCATCAAAATGGGAATACTCGCATCAAGCAAGAACGGGTCGCCCCCTGTTCCATATCTTTAGTCGTCCACTCGGGCGAGAAGAAATCGAGGGAGTCGTTCTATCAAGAGGAATACATCGTCATCCTTGCAGAACTTCGCGGAAGACTTGGAGCTGCACTTGGCCGGGAATCGGGTTGAAGAGCTTGAAGCACGTAAAGAGTCACCAAAAAAACCACAAGTTTGTAGCAACGCAAGCCAAGCATACATGTAGGAGGAGAGAAGGAAACCCCGAAGCAAGTGGGCAAGGACACGGGGGAAAGGAGCATAAGACTTTCGCCAAGAAGACTGAAATGAAGACAATGCATGTTCATCGTGAAAGGCAGAATACGTAAATGGGTGGTTATAATACGGTGATCATGTAGGCGATTGGGAATATCATTTTAGCTCATAGCTCCTAGTTCAGGATTTGTCTAACCAGATACCTCCTCAGAAGAGGACTTCAAATACCTTCTCAGAGGGGGACTTCATTTCCAGATAGACAGCCTTAGGCCCTTTGAGGAGAAACAACTCTAAAAGAAAATGGAAACCATTTTACAAGCGTCTAAGAATGTCCTCAACAACCTCTGTTGTCGTAGCTTTGCCACCAAGGTCAGGGCTTAGCAACTTGCCTTCCTCCAGATTGCCGTCAACAGCAGCATAGATCTTAGCGGCAGCGGCCTCCTCCTCAAGGAACTCCAACATAAGAGCAACACTTCGCAAAGTGGCAATTGGGTTTGCGATGTTTTGTCCCATGATATCAGGAGCACTACCATGACATGGCTCACCAATAGCAAATCCTTCACCAACATTGGCACTTGGAACGAGACCTAAGGAGCCAACGAGAGCGGCAGCTCCATCAGACAAGATATCTCCATAAAGATTTGGTGCGACGATAACGTCGTAGGTCTCGGGTTGACGGAACAGTTTGTAAACCATAGAATCGACGATTTGCTCCTCTACACCAACGCTCGAGAATTTCGAGAGGGCCAATGCCTCTCTGGCAGTAGATCGGAAAAGACCATCCGTTTGACTCAGAACATTCGATTTGTGTGTAATGGTGACCAATGGTGACTTGTGAATGCTTGCAACTCCATTATCTCTAAGCTTCTGTCTGCGTAATGCAATGTCTCCCGCCATTGTAGCAATTCTGGATGAAGCTCTCTCAGAAATTCTCTTGATTGCTTCCGCGACCTTTCCACTCCCATCAACAGCATCATATGTTCTCTCTTCCTTGACATAGAGATCCTCGGTGTTCTCTCTCACAATGACCATATCAATTGGGTTGGCAGCTGTCATAACACTTTTGACGGGTCTAACATTTGCGTAAAGGTCGAGACGCTTGCGGAGTGCGACGATTGGGGAGGAATAGCCCTTGACAGCTTTTGAAGGAGAACTGACCGCACCAAACAAAGCTCCATCACATTCAGCTTTAAGAATTTCGACGGTCTTATCTGGCAGAGCAGCCCCGGTTTCTTCGAAGGTTTGAAATCCAGCTTCCAAGTCAACAAACTCAAATTTTAATTTGAGGGAAGCTGGTAAGGCTTCAAGAATTCTTCTTCCTGCTGGAATGACTTCTTTGCCAATTCCATCACCAGGAATGAGACCTTAATGAACCAGTGAAACGTTAGTTTTTGTTTCAAAATCTCAATTGATGTAAAAGTAAAAGAACAAACATGTTTAAATTTCTTCTTACCTATCCTCAAAGTTCTGGAAGCCATGATTTTTGACTTTGTTGACTTCTTGGTTTGCTTTGACCAAACTTTGGAATTGATTGTGGTGGTGGTGGGTAGTGGGTGGGATTCCCCAAAAGTTGACACTAACTTGCGAGATCGGTCTCCAGTGAATCTTTTGACCCGACCCTCGGATCATCCCCTCGGCTATTCACACACTTGAATTAAGTATGTCTTGTCTATTGTCACACCTGTCGCTGTAAAATACACACAAAGATTCATTCCCCTTTCATTTATTCACACACCTTTTTTCCGAAACCCTCCCCCTCGTGTCTAGCTAGATACACACTAGGGTAGATAGATGAACATCTAGTAGATCCATGGATGGTAGATAGTAGATGATAGATACCTTTTCAGACATTCTCTACACTCTCTTGTTTCTACCTGACTAGATGGGACTATCCAGTATATCGTCAAGTCTATCTTCACCAAGTCTATCTTCACCAAGTCTATCTTCATCAATAGTACTTATCTACACCTACTTATGAGTACCCGCCAACACATCTACCTCCCTACTCTATCGATGTTTCTCTGAATCTAGATGGTTAGCAGCCAGATACGTAGTACTCCTCACCTGCAGGTATATATGTATATATGTATGTGTGTATGTGTGTATGTGTATATATGTGCGTATGTATGTATATACGGTGTGGTGTATATCGTTATATACTTCCCTCATACTCTGTAGCGTCTATTCAAAGTTTCAAATACTGAATGCACGAATGCACAACCCATATCATCACCTCCCTCACCTACCGAGCCCCCATGTAAATTGCAATATTTCTCTTTTCTCGAACCATTTCGAATCATTCATGGAATGTTTCACTTCGCTTCAAAACCCAATCAAACAGAGGTCCAAGCTAATTGAAGTAAAAGAGTACCGTTAACTATCCTCATTCACGTCCTGGCTCCTACTGGCGCACGACTGGTCCTGATACTACGACCGATTGTCCGAAGGTTAAATTAAATAAATGAATGGATAGACACAAGACAGTCTTGATATGAACTTTGTGCCTTTTTGTGCCTTTTTGTGCCTTTTTTGTCCCTTGTACACAAAATAAAATCCTAGTCCTATCAAGAACACCCCTATTTCCTCCCCCCCCCATCGTCGAAATTATAATTTGCAGGCCATGGAAATATTGAAAAGAAGAAGAAGTCCCATATCCACCCCTGCAATATCAAGACCTGGTGATATTTATTCGAGACATAGAGTGTACAACCGTTCATTCAAAACCCCTTCTTGCTTTCTCTCCATATTTTGGGAACAGACTGGTTCATCTAACTTCTAACTTCTAACTTCTACCTCCTAACCCTTTTCTAATAATATTGCATTTTGCGTTTGTTTACTTTCAACCACCCACCCATAAGTACCACGATACGGCCAAACTGCGAAACCGTACATCGCGTGTGGTACGGTGGCTTCTTTAACTTACTCGATTCAATCCAATCCTTGAATAAGTACAAGACAAGTCCCAGTGCACGGCAGATGTAATATAGCAACAGCTGGCCCTCAATGCCTTATTCGATTCACCACTTGACCAGCTGAGATTCAATACTCATCAAAACTAGTACCTCTTCCTAATTTTAAATACTTGGGGAGACGCAATTGGATACACCTTCCTCCTTCCGCATAGTTAGCAGATCACTGCAACTAGGTAGTTTGTGGCAATTACTTCATACTGGAGCTTGGGTTGTAGCTCCTTCCGCCTTGGTTATATCGATTTAACTTTCAAGCACAAATTCAAGAGCCATCGGCTCTATAAAAACCCGTCAACATGTCTAACATAAAAAACCTTCGTGCCATGTTCGAACAAAACAACAAGGAGACTTCAGTATCACCACCAGACAGAGGTCGTTCTTCAGGAGAATATACATGTAAGTGCTTCGTCATACATTGGGCAGCTTTACGTACTGATCCTTATTTAGTATTCTCACCAGGAAGTAGCACAACACCCCCGAGGCCACTATCGAAAGTCAGAACGAGCTTTGTAACTGTTGAACGAGGCGCACAACAAGCCGGTCAGGCAATACAACTTGGTCTCAAGAGGCAAGATAGCAATAGTGAACCCAGCATGGCGAGCGGTGGCAGTATGGCAAAAAGGAGGACGAGTTTCAGTCTAGATGAACAATCTCATCCGAAGGAAACTGCAGAGAGAAAGAAGTCAATATCAGAAGAGTTCGAGGCAAGAAAGGCCAGTATCATGGTTGATGAACTCATTCCTGAATCTGCCTTGGCAGAAACTCCTGCTTTCGAAGTCAGCAAACAAATCGGGGACCCGGAACCTACCAAACAAACGATACCTGAACGTGGTCGGGAATTGGCGAAGCCAGCAGAGATCAAGGAGAATCCAAAGAAATCCGAGGAGGAGTCAAAAGCACTGAACACAAGCCCTCCTGCGACAAGAGCAACCAAAAGCCCGACATCGAAAACAGGCCCTTCGAAGACCAATGCAACTCCAAAAGTCTCGGACAAAACTACAAGAACCAAGTCTGCTACGCGCCCTGCACCTATATCTACAGCTAAATCATCCACAACACCAAAAATTTCTCCAAGAGTATCATCCCCTCCAAAATCCTCCAGACCAGCTCCAAGGACACCAACAACACCTACAGGTTCTGGAAAGGATGGAAAGCTGCAGAAGAGCAAAACACCGGAGAAAAAACCAGTGGTTTCATCAAAGACTCCCGATAAGAAACCGGCCAAGAAGACCAGCAGCACTTCGTTAGCCGCCTCGAGCGGCGCGCGAGCTTCAAGTAAGCCAAGATCGGCTAGTCGACCGGCTGTCAAGAGCAGGAATCCGCCATCGCCTCCACAGAGTGGATTAAGCAAACCCAAGCCTAGGTCACCCACACGGCCAGTACAGCTCCCAGCTTCGCTTCTTGCCCCAACAGCTTCTTCTGGCTCGAAAGGTGCTACCTCAACGCCACCAGCCAGACAAACTCAAAGTCGTGCATCTGGAGCTATCAAGAACGAAACTGCACCACGTTCTCAAAGCCGTGCTGGAAGTGCACCCAGGTCATCCGCCACCACGGCAAAGTCATCACACCCACCAGTCTCACGGAGTGCTTCGCAAGTGAAGAAGGGAACTACTAGACCATCGCTTGGGCCATCTTCAACCTTACAGAGAAAGGCTTCAGCAGGAAGTTTACCGCCTGCTTCAGCACCATTGGCTGATGATGGATTTCTGTCGCGTATGATGAGGCCTACCGCTTCTTCTGCGTCCAAGTCGACTGATAAATCTCCTCCACCGAAGCGGTCGCTATCTGTAAAGCGACCATCCAGCAGTCTCGGTCACTCCAAGGTTCGTGATACTAAGACTGCTTCTCAAGCAATTCAGAAGGCGACCAAGCCTACCACAACTAAGGCGGCTGTTTCAAAGTCCACGGCCCCTGTCACCAAACCGGGTGCCAAAACAGTGCCAAAGAAGAAGTCGACAGATCTACCCAAGCAGGAAGTCAAACAACAAACTAAGGAAGCAAAGTCACCAAAAGTAGAGGCTGCTCCTGTGGAATCAGATGTTCCATCATCAGCTGCAGATGAAACAACTGAAACTGTTGAGGAGACCATTGTTCAACCACAGGTTGAAGAGACAGTGGTCGAAGAAAAGGCTGCTGAGACTCCAGTAGTTGAGGAGGAGAAAACTGAAGCCCCTGTCGCTCAAACAGAGGTTGCTGTTGCTGAAGCTGAAGAATCAAAGAAGGAAGTTGAAGCCCCTATTGTCCCTGAGCCAAAGGAGGAAGTTGAGGTCTCAGAGCCTGCAGTTGACGAAGCAGCCCCATCTTCGGAAATAAATGTTGCCGAGCAGCCAAGCACACCATCTAATGAAATTGAAGCCGAAACTGAACAAATCCAAAGCGCGCCTTCATCTGATGAACCGTCCAAGGTTGATGTTCAAGTTGCAGCCAACCCAGAAGATGATGAGGACCCTGAGGATGCTGCTGCTAGAGCAGAGATTGCCAGAATCAACGCGGAGATGATGGCTGCTTTGAACAATTCCGAGTAAAGGGATCTTTTGATTTTTTGAATCAGGACAGTTGCAATGTGGATATAATTTATGACAGTGACTTAGCCAACGAGAATGAGCTGAAGTCATGTATAGGCTGTGCTGTTATGTTTACGCTGGGTCGAGCAATGGTAAGTGGTTTGGAGGTCAGTTACGGAGGAGTGTTGGTAGAATTGTATGCATTGCTTGATACCTACTTACGGGAATTTCATGCATCAGTAGGTGTTTGCATTCGTTGCAATGTATGTAGTAGCTTCGGCTTTATTATGCAGATGTTTAGGGAAATGGATGGACGGTTTTTCACAGCGCTGAATACAGAGATATCAATTTGGGAAATGAAAAAAAAAATGAAAAATCGGTAAATTTGTTTCTCGCAGTGTTGCCTGCTGGTGGCCAAGGAGGCGAGGTGAGAACGTTGCAGGGTCTTTGAGGGAGTTTTATTGTTCCATATACGTGCGATAATTGAGAAGTAATACTCCCGAGTCCCGATGGGTCTTGATATTTGTGAAGATATGTGCATAGCAATGATAGATATCTACAATGTGCAGTGCTGTGTTAGTTGAGATAGGAAAGTCCAGCATTATTTATCCATACTCGTCCGGCAAAATGAAATATAAACTGGTTTCGGTAATTAATGGTTTCGGAAATTTACGCCTCTGAATCACTGTATTATTAAAGCGACTGGGTGGGTGTCCCACTATGACTCGTATTAAGTGCATGTCATTCACAGATTATTGTGGTAGCCAGAAGATCAGAGAATTGAGATGTAGATTTTGTGATGGTGTTCTGTAGTGTAGAGAGACCATCTTGAATATTTCTATTTGTAAATCGATCGTTGAGCTCCAGCTGATATCTCTTACGCAGTATTCAATGTACTAATAAATGTTTTTGGGTAAATGGATAAATAAATATCTCTAGCAGTTAGCAGCTCGTGCGAGATTATGGTTGCCATCCTCCTTTGCTAGTCGGTAGAGTGTGAGGTCCTCGTAATTGATGTTCAAGATTTATAACGTCGTCAAATAAGAAAGCGAGGTCGTCGGTCGGGTCTTTGGGATTGAGGACAATAGTTCGAGAGAATGAGGAAGGGCAAGAGGGAGAGGAAAGGGAATGGAATGGAAGAAGAGTTGTAGGTGGAGTAGAAGCTGAGTAAGAGAAGAGATTCAGAAGGAATTTTCTTCAAGAAGAAAGAAGAGAGTGGGAAATGATGAGAAGAGAGAGAGAGTCGGGGGGGGGAGGGATTGGAAAAGAGATTCAAGAAGACATGAAGAAAGTTGTTTGAAGGGATGACGCTCTTCCGAAAAGACGTCAATTTAATCCAAGGGAGATGGAACTCATAGTTATCGACAGGAGTGAGAATGGAGAGATGCGGAGGGGAAAGAAAGAGGTGCGGGATATCGAAAAGAGAGACGCAGTTGATCGCGTTTTAACACAGATTGCTGGGCTAAATTTCTACCCATGAGTCGGCCACGTTCTGTTCTAGGAAGAATCTTCTCTGAAAACATGAAATACATCCATCCATGTTCACATGATAACCGATACAGAGATGAGATAGGAAAGATAAAGCAATCGAAGAATCAACAACATATATTTATTGACACTAGAACCAACCAATCGAGTGAGTCTTCAACAGCCGAGTATAGTATAATCTGTGACCAAGTCATACTCTTCTATCTTTCCCATCGATCCCACCCTATCCAATATCTGGAAAATTTCCAGTCCAGCCCATCGATAAACTCCCCCACTCCAATTAAAATTACTCCGTTCACTCCATTCCACTTGTTCGCCACTTGCTTGCTTTTATATACAAGAAGCCTTGCATTAAATTGCATTCAACACCAAACAAAGGCTCAAGCTGGAAATAGATCAATAAAGCAAGTATCCGGCTCCAAACACCCCCCAAAAGCGCCATGCTCAAAATCAGAAGTATATAACAATTATTACGAAAGAAAACGGGTATAGAAAAGTAGGGATTGCTTGATGCAGAAAAGGCAAAATTTGCGTTGGAGAAAGATTATACGTGTATCAAAAATTCGAAGGTTCAACCTGATTATTCAAGATTCATTAATCGTGTCAAAGATCTTGACTGTTTTTTCAAAGAGCTTAACCGAAGTGGGGTTGGCTATGTGGGCTATGACCTTCCTCCTCTGTAGTTCCCATTGTCATCGGGCTGCCTGGATCGACGTGAATAGAGGGCAGAGATCCTAATCGTAAACTGGGTAATTGCGGGATGCCACCAACACCTCGAGTTGATCTTGTAGATGTACGTCTCTCGTCCCGAGGGTAGAGGCCCGAATTTGTACTGTGGGTGCTTGTCCTTCTCTCCGTCATTACTCCGTCTAGATTCTGTGATCTTCGAGACCCCATGCTTTCTAAACTTGGCCCCTCTCCTCTCCCATATATTGGACTGGTATAATCAGGAGGGGGCTCGGTCATGTGATGTGGTAGAGCTGAAGCTTCCGCGTGTGGTGTGTCTAACGATACATTTTCATATCCAGGAGGACTGCTCAATGGGACATCGTCATGATCTATCATCTCGGGACTGCTTCCAGCCCTATCTTCATGATTATCATTCGAGTCCCCAGCGCCTATAGATCGACGAAGCGGACTATCCGGTCGGGAATCAGCGCGAGACCTGGTAAACCCCGGAGAGGGTAGGTCCGAGTTCACTGTGTCAATGCTTAACACTGAACTTGCGCTTCGATCTCTCCGATGATAACGACTACTCGCGGCCATACTTGCTGCATCGCCAAGTAATCCTTGTCGTTCGCTCTCATCGCTATTTGCGCGTAATCGTGTACCGTCATGTCTCGCGACCCCCAGATCACCATATGCAACTGATGAAACTGCACGTTGACGTTCTTTCTTAATTCTGTCATGTTCTGCTCTGAGCTCTTCGACG
The DNA here is from genome assembly GCA_004786125.1 of Botrytis tulipae. Classification (NCBI taxonomy): domain Eukaryota; kingdom Fungi; phylum Ascomycota; class Leotiomycetes; order Helotiales; family Sclerotiniaceae; genus Botrytis; species Botrytis tulipae. The sequence continues at coordinate 430,119 of PQXH01000002.1, forward strand.
GTTGGTCCAGTACTGGTATTTGCAGGTCGAGATTGAAGTTCTCTCAATGCAACATGATCGCCTCGTTCTCTAGCCTCTCTCCTTAATCGTCTTCGCTCTTCTCGTTCTTCGTTCTCACGTCGTCTCGCAAGTCGAACCTGGTATAAAGCCTCCATCTCTGCCTCTCGCTGTGACTCTTCTTCGTCGATAGTTTCTGGGAATTCTAACACAACGTCAATACCCCCCCGGTCACCCTCTCTTCCCAATACCTGCTCATTCTGTCCCGGTGTCATATTGTAAGCTGGTAGCGTCATTACCGAGCGGACTGAAGTATTCCTATCAACTCCTGCCGCGTCGTTGTTTGTGGCATTTTCGACGGTGGTTCGAGCGGCAGCATTGAACGATGGAGGTGGACGACTCGATAAACTTCTGCCGACACCAGATACGCCGGCGGCTCCTGTGTATTCATGGGGATCATTCTGGTCTGGCAGACGATATCGATGAGCTTCTGGGTCCCAACCTTTCCAAGCCTTTTTCAAAAATACCGTCGGTATGTATTTTGGATTCTTGTGCTTGATACGGGTTCGACGTATGATGTAAAGTGCAAGGAGCAACACTATAAGCCCAACTATAGTTACTGTGACTGCCTGTAAAGATAATTATTAGAAGACATCTTAGAAATTGAATTGGTTCATAAGTTATATATGCGAGGCACATACAATAATATAAGTTGGCCTAGTACTAGCATCAGATTGAGGCTGTCCGGATGAAGTGGCCGTTGTTTCTGTAGAGGAATTATTAGGTTCTGTGGTGGATGAAAGACCATTGCTAGGCGGGCCATCCTGTCGCCTTGACAGTCTGCGGACAGGGAGCATCGTGGAACAATAGAAGCAATGGAACGTAATGTGTCTTCCAGGCGCAATACCAGAGCTCTTGTGAAAGATTGGTCACCTCATTGACGTCTAAGCTGACATTTGATGACCTTTTTTTACTTGTAGGTAGATATCAGTAGGCTGGGCTGAGGATGCGGGCGGCAATTGCGTGTTTTTAATCGCGCTGACAAGGTTGATTAGAATGAGGGCCTCAATTTCTCCGATCCTTTGATATTAGATTGCTGTTGAGTTGCTTGATGGTACTGGTATGATAGATTGAATACTGGATTAGGAATGAATCTCTCAAGAGTGTCACTCCGAGTACATGACTGAACGGTTGGTATATACAAGATTAATGGGTTGGTGAATGTGGTCGGAAAGAAGTTACAAGTAAGAAGTTTAGTAGAGGTGAGGGCGTCTCGTCTCTTCTTTCATCCGAAAGCTCCATGAATGCGGATTTCATTGGATGAACGACTTTCTAACTGTTCACAATACCCTTGTTGAGCGCCACTGTGTATATTTATAATGATAATGATAGATTACCTAGTTACAAGTGATAACAGTGGAACCTTTCACATTGTTATTAGCTAGATCCCTTTTCTAATTATAAAGGAATATAGTATTAATTTTGCTAGTATCGTATCTTGGGTACCTAGGTCGTTTGTTTTTCCGCTTCCATATCCTCATGCTCATTTGTGAACCCTTCGCTGTTTATATGATACCTACATGTATAATATTACCTGTTATCTCGAGACTTGTCTTCCCCTTTCTTCCCTTGTTTCAGATAGATTCGTTCATTGTAGATAGACGTTATTGTTGTTGTTATTGTTTAGATACTTCACAACATCGTAAAAGGTTCGCTAGAGGAATCAACTACAGTAGTATTTGGTCTAGGTACTAGGTAAGTCGTAAGATACGAGATACCTATTAGGTAAGCAACGGTTTTCTGTGAGCCTCCGAATTTGGCTAACTCGTACGATCAATGATATTAATTAGTACGAGTAGAACAAACCTTTCTTATTTTTTTTACATGGAATACCTAGGTAGGTACTTATCAGTATACACTCAAACCCCACAGTACTACGTTTGCATTTCAAAAGATATACTAGAGTGTTATATCCTGCATATTCTACAATATATACATATTCAAGATGCATGTGTCTTGCTGCTTCCTCGCTATTCACATCATTGACCAATATTATACATGTTTTTTATAAGCTCATATTGTATAAATTTATATCTTTACTCGCTTAGATGTATTGCTACCAGCTTCTAAGCTTTTTCGAGAAAGAGACTTGCTGTTCTCTCCACTAATATCAGTCGCCGGCTTGGTAAATTCCATAAAAACATGAGCAACACAAGCACTTTTCTGGAGGCCGTACTCGTCCTTGTTATATCCAGAGTGTAGAGCAACAGTGCGAGCAATATTGCCTAGCTTCATAAAATCAGTTACCAATAAGGGATTCATCTCGGCGCCATAGTGAAATTCATTAGCCCATCTGATCAGTTTGGCCATATCTGAAATCAGCCATGAATTCCTCTCCTCCCATAATACAGGAGAATTGTCAGAATCGAAAGGGTCATAGAAAAGTAGCGCAGAGCACCAGGGTATAGTAGCGTCAAATACACCAGCATTAGACGTACGAACGCAGTTACCTAGAATTGACAATTTGGTGGTTAAACGTTTGTGTGCGTACACATTCGAATTTATTCGCATTGCTGCTTGTATCCACCCAACAAACTTTGACTCAAGTATTTTTGAAACTTCTAAATCTTGATTGAGTTGCTGACTTAGTTCTCGAGACTTCAAGTTAGCGAGACGTTCCTCATCTGAATCCACGTCAAAGTCCATTTCGATATACCTCGAATCCTCTTCCGCACATCTCAAGTCCTTTTCGATATCATCAGAGCTCACTTTGTCATTCAAAGAATCTTCGACGCTAGGAGAGAAAATGCCATGCAGCACCGGCGGAAGGTTGGGGCTGACTGGAGTGCGATTCGGTGTTTCGGCAATTGCCTCTTCGATAATATTGATTGATAGTGGATCCTTCTCGAAAATTACTGGTGACCGAGGGACCTGCACTTCCGGGGACTCTAGAGTATATGGTGGCGGTAGTACGTGTTGTCGATCCTCAGATAAGAATCTATTCCATTCCACCAACATAGCCCCCTGCTGAATGTACATCTCCTTTGTGCTGGGTTTCCATGTATCGATAGTAGCACAAGTGTTGACTAGATGCGTGCGAAGTTTTTGCAGATTCACTTCCGCGTAAGTGCTTGGCCTGATGTATACGCTGAAGATGGATGTATTGGACAAAGATTCAAGGCTATGAACCAACTTTTCTGCAGTTGTAGTGCTCGGCCTAATGATCGGAGCAATCTTCTTCTTCGCAATGACAAATCCCTTCGTAGTCAGTCTGAATTTTATGAGGAAGACATGTTGTGAGTCGCTTAAGCCAGCTTCGTGAATGGCAGAAGCGTCGTGAGATAAATCATCGATGCTTGATATCGGACGAGGTGTAGAGGCACTTGCAAAGTCGGCGTCTGGAGGAACAACCAACAGCATATCCATTTGTTGCTTCTTGCCAGCGAGCTTGATAGATACTTGAAGCTTGAAGTGAATATGAACATGACCTTCCATATCCAGGTATGCAGCCATAAAAAACTTGGGATTCTGCTTGTTACCATACAAGCAAGAGCCTAGCGTCAAAGTTGTGCCTGATTCATCGATCCATTTTACAAATACTCTCTCGTCAAGGAGCTTTTCTAGCTGGAGCTTCTCAATCGGGACCGACATTATTGACTTCTATGATTAAATTAGCAATAAGACATAGTGAAGACTGATTACATTAAAAGAATGCTAGCCCACACTCTACGTGTGATTCCCACCCACCCAGGCTATAGAGCAGCCTTGACTCTTCGAGCAATTGAGGCACAGAAGTGATCGATAAAAGCTACTGTATTAATTTAAGTTGTGTTGGAATTGCTCTAAATAGTAGATACTGAAGAACGCAACCACCGTCAGGGTTGTTCTAAACAGCAGGTACCGAAGGACGTAACCACCGTCAGGGTTGTTCTAAGCAGCAGATGCTGAAGGACGTAACCACTGCCAGGGCTGTTCTAAACAGTAGATGCCGAAGGACATAACCACCGCCAGGGCTGTTCTAAACAGTATATACTTTAGAATACAACTCTTGTACACAACACGATATAGTGGCGATTTTTTCCGAGAAAATGCTTGTATGTTCGTAATCGATGTTGTGCAATGGAAGGATATAGCGATAAAGACAGAGAAACCGCGTTCGTATGAAGAGATATAGAGACGACGATGATGATGGCGATGGAGATGGAGGGATATAGAGATGGTGATGGAGATGCAAATGGAGCGAGCGTCGGCCAACTTGTTTAATGCTACTTAGGTAAGCAAGCATTTTGATATACGAGACCAATCAGACCAATCAGACCCATTAAGCCACTTAAATTCTCACGTGCCTCTGGCTGACAATTGACTCATGAATTCCAACCTACTCGCACGCAGTAGGTCATTACCTACCTAGGTAACTTCAATCTGATCCCAAATGGTCAACTTCAGTACGACCTTTGGAAAAGACAATTAGACGTTCCAAGGTTGTCCCCAATACATACTATGTAAACGGGAGATTCTTAGGTAAGCCTCTTCCATTGAATCTTGTTTTCTTAATTGTTACTTGGAATTATTGCTCCTTATAGTTGCGATTACGGGAATATAAGCCACTCTTGCCTCCGAGCTGAAATCCTCCTCAATTTTCAGTGCATACATTTATTGGTACCCAAAGGCAGTTACTTCAATCCTTACGGTGAGAGAATCAACCAATAGCAGTCTATAGGGAGCATATTTGTATGCTAAGTACCCAACGGTGGTGCCAATCTATAGTAATACATTATGCAAGCATCGTTTATTCGGATCGCCAAAGTATGTTTTTTCTGCACAATCGTATACTTTTGAAATCTCACTAAAGGCTCACAGCCTAGCCAATAAACCTTATATACATGTATTCCGCATTCCGGGGCCACCAATTCTCCCCAGATGGTTCGCTACTTACCTACACGTGCTTCCAGCCAACTTTTGACCCATTCTTCCATCCATTCTGGCTTAATTCCTACCAATTCTCTCAGCTGCTTACTCATTTCCATTGCTCTATCATTGTCTAGACGCGGCGCTCCCTTTCCTTTGGCCAAACCTTCATAGAATGGCATCACCTCCACAGCTGGAATATCAACCAATTGGTCTTCAAGCTTAGTTGCATCGTCCAGTTTTTCCGCTTCTCTTTTGACTTGCTCAATCAATGAAGTGAATGGGACTGGCTCGATAGCTTTGTCCTGGCTTCTATCAATTGCAGAGATCAATGATCTCCAAGATGTGACACTGGATTTGTAGGATGAAAGACTTTTGCACCAGCATCTTCAACAGAGCCAGAGCCAGAATCAGAGCCAGAGGTAGAGCTAGAGTCAGAGTCACACAGACAAGATTCTACAAGCACGCTGGCAAGTATATCAAGTGGTATCCAATCGACTTCAGTTTCTTTCGTTGCATCAAGAGATTCAGGAATGATGCCCAATTGCACTAAAGTCAGAACCAGGCGAGGGAGCCACTCTTGCCTGTTCCATGAACCACGTGTACTGACAGGCCCCGCCACTTGCCCGATGCTTGCTATCTGTATCAACAGTGCTGGATATTCTTTTGCCGTGTAGTCAAGCAAATGCTCTGTGATATATTTACTCTCAGCGTAACCCATCGCAAGCGACGCCGAAACATCGTCAATGATTGATTCGGGAGTGGTCGGCAGTCTTTGAAACTGCGCGATAGAGCTCGCAGATGAAAGAAACATCAAAGATGGTAATTGAGCTGCAGAAACAGCGAAAGATGCAAGGTTGATGACACCTTCGATATTTGGCCGAAAGGCTGTAAGTGGTAGATTGAAATTGACAGTCCAAGCGTTATGAATTATGTCAGTCACTGATTCCTGCAACTCGTTGTAGATCTTGAAGTCAAGACCCAAGTTCTTCTTCGAGAGATCAGCTGCTAGGAATGTAACACGATCTGTGGGAAATCCTGTTTCAAGACCATGCCCCTTACCCCTTCCAACTTGAAGGAACTGCAAATCAGTTCTATTCAAACAGAACACATGCGATACAGACTCTGAATGCAGAAGCGTTTGCAGAATATAACACCCAATCGAACCGGTGGAACCGGTAAGGGCAACAACCTGCTGTTCAGAGCGTCGAACCTTTCGAGGGGTGGAACACGCAGAGTTTTTGAATTCATCAATACACAATTTGTATTCATCAAGAACCTGGCTTATTTTACGTTGTCTCGATTTTTCGCTAGATGATTTGTTTGTTTTATGCGATGAGAATAGATGAACGGTTGTATCTGTGAGCGAGTTGACTGATGGATTGGAGTACACAGTACTGATATCGAAATCTGGGATTGCGAAAGTCTGTTTCAATACTCGTGTCAAACGGAGTGCTTGCAAAGACTCCATTATACCATGGGCAAAAAGATCATCACCGTCTTGGAAATTGTCGGTGCCTGTGAGCTGTGCAATAATATTGTGAATGAACAGAGCAATTGAGTTGCTATCGGTCAGGTCAACCCCGTCCCGTGGAAGAGAGATGTCTACTGGTGCCGAAGTCGACAATTCATCGGCATCTGCGTACAATTTATCTAGTTCCCCAGAGTAAAGATCTAAAGTTGGCTTTCTTTGGATGGTCCCCTTGCCAGCTCTTTCCATTGGCTTTTCTGGGGTCGTAAACAATATATGAATTTTCGCAACTTTGGCGTGCTGCGGGCAATCTTGATTGGCCTCTTCAATCTTGGGCCAGATTCTCTCAATAGCATGGGCTCTTTCCACCGTGGAAAGTGTTTCGGAATTTTGCGAAGGCACTAATTCAATAAGCAACACTGTCTGAAAACGAGCTGTGCCCGCAACTAATGCTGCTTGAACTTCAGGATGGTGCGAGATGGTCTGTTCCATAGTAGTAGGATTGGTCTTTTCTCCTGTCAGGAGAACTATGATATCATCGCTTCGGCCAGAGTAGGCCCAAAGATCAGGAATTGACGGGTGGGGACTATATAAATCATGTGTACCCCATTCATCTAATTCAGGAAATACAGAAAGCACTGGCTGCCTCTTCTCGAGTATTGGATCTCGAATAATCACAGCTTCGTATTGATCGTCGGATTGGTATCTAAAATCAATACCTGCATGAGGGTTGAAATGAAAGTATTTCCAGTCTTTCGTTGGCCATTGCCTTGCAGGTCGTATATTCGGAATTACTCCACTCTCAGTAGAGCCTATAACCATGAAGAGCTTTAGGCGCTCTGAGATTTTATCTCCAGCCACTTGCGACACATCACCACCTGCGTACATCAAACAATCCACGCTTTTCGCAAGGAAATTGAGTAGCTCGGGATTCTTTTCGACCTCTTCGACGAACGGTGGTGCAAGAAGGACACAGTCGGCTTTGGTATACCGCAATCCATCCACCACAAGCTGTGCGGATGGAGGAACACCAGCTAGAGGGTATATTACCAAGCTCTGGTTGTGAAGTGCGCCTAAAAATGAGGCAAAAAGACCACCACCCTATGACTGTCAGCAAAGTACTCACACGCTGACGGGAAAAATCAATCCACATTGATCAGCTGCATTTTCTCTGGGACGTTCTCTTTGTAGAATGTTACTGCCAATAAAGTAAAGGAAAACTCATGTGATAAAAAAAAAGGACAATTGCAACTTTGCAGCGTTCTAAAAACAGTCATGGTAAGGGAAAATCAAATCATCAACATCGAAGTAACCCGGCTCCCAATTGAATGACAAAACTCACATGAAACGGGGGAGGCGTGTTAAAGAGCCTGGTTCTGATTCCGATTAGTGAGCGCTTCATTCATGGATCTTAAACGAATAGAATACGTACGATGTCCAAAGATTGCTCTGGTTAGCATAACCCTCGGGAGCCCCCATAGCTCGCCACTCGTTTCAACTGGCTGCAAAATCATGCGTCCAGATAATTGGTTTCGGTAAGCTGGTGGTTCCAGATGTATGTAAGACAGCTAATGGTTCTGCCCTTGCCTGAGCGAACGTTTTGTGATAAGGAAAGTGGTCATATGTCTTCTCAAGCAAGTCTTCTAGACTTGGAGTGTGAATCATACGAAGACCACAGGCATCAACAATACCAGGAACCATAGGAAGTGCTGGGTTGGTTGTTATCATGATCTTACAATCAAGAATCTTGAACAAATTTGAGTGTGCAGCAAGACTGTTTCATGGAGAGCTTAGCAATATTTTGTAGCCAGTTTTCACGGCAGCTAGAATCAAGGCATTGTAACGTATATCGTTCATGCCGATGTACGCCAATGTCTGAAAGTTTTCCCCGGGACCTAGTGTATGATAAATGTAATGTGCTAATCCATTGGTGGCATTAGCAAGATTGGCATAGGTGACTTTTTGGAAGCCATCTTCATAGCTAGTTAGAGATTTGGGAATCTCAGCATACAGCGAATTTGGGCGGTGCTTAGCCATTCCATCAACAATGAGTCAAAAGCTGTTTCTGACGATGAGGGACCAGTGTGCCTTCTTCGAAAATGATTGAGGCCATGATGCTCGAACACTGGGTAAACAAACTCTTTTGAATGTGATTTTGAGTACAGAGTTGTCTACAATTTGGAACTTGAGTGAGACGGAGAATTATAGCTCATATAGCTACCTTTGTGAGGAGTAATACTAAAGAAAAAGACGAAGACGTTTCAGCACAGAAGTTCCGCACAGAGTTCTCTGGGGATGGCCTGTATTTCGAGAAGCAATGGAAAGTGGAAGGCTCAATGCCCTAACAACAGAGAAACCCCAGTACTCAACGTTTCTTGTTCCTCTTATATGGAAACTCAAGGACAAGACAAATAAAATCGACATCTCGTTGACGCCACCAACCAGGTTCCATCCACCTGTATGTCAGTCCACCGTGTGTACAGGGATTACGCGTTTTATCTCCAACATCATTCCAACAGCATATCTGATATGCATTAGTACCATATTCGTATCGTATTAATTCTGCAACTAGTAGAATAAGGTCAGCACGAAGAGACTGGTTGCTCTGGGGAAATCACATAAGTCTCTGAAGCTGCATAGCATGATGTTGGGGATTTCGACTTACTCAGTCAGGGCTGTCTCCCGGCGCAGGTAAGAGCGCAGTCATTCAGAGCGTACCCAGTGAATAAAATTTTACAACTTTCATTATATCGGTAGATATTGCTGTTACCTTACGCTTTTACTCAAGTATGGTCAAGATCGAGAGTGTCAAATTTGGTCTAGATGATTTATTTGAAATCATCATCTTGACTGCATTCCTGGTCGTCAAACAGTTGCTTCTTTGACAAGGAGCACATTTGATATCTGCTATGATGGAAACTTGTGCCTCAGAGATGACCTGGATAAATGCACACCTGACGTTGACTCAATCCAAATAGATACATTATCGACTTCTCGGCCAACATAGGTACGGCATGCATTCGAAAGTTGAATATCGCTATAATTGATTTGTGCCCCCTTCGGTCTCGGTTATCGCCGTATTACTCCCGCAAACTATCTCATGAAAGCTATTCAGCAGCCCAATATCGATGCACATTTAGCCGCAAGCAAGGGGCCAAAGATGGACAAACTAGTAAATTCTACCTCACCCCCCACACCAATAGACACTATCATCTGCGCAAATGGCTTTGGCACTTCATACCGACTGCGCTTTCAATCATTGGCCGCGGGGGAGTGAACCACGAACGTCAATGGTCACGTCACCGAGAGGTTTGTTTAGGTATAGCGTTACGAGTACAGGGATGTCGAAGATGGTTCCGAAATTGTGGGGCAGAGTAACGGCTTTATGGCTAGGCACGGCGTTTCATTTCTTGAAGGTTGTGAGGCGATGACGCTGGGGGGGTTATGAAATCGCATCAATGTGCGGCTACGGTAATGAGTGAAAGATTCTGGGGAACAGTTTCACCTGAGCCGCAAGACAGACGGGCGGGGATGAGACGTCATCCATGAACGTCTGAGCATCGGACGAGAGATGTGGGAGTGTGATATTTGAAAATGAAACTGTGAAAAACAGTTTAGAAAAGTGACATAATCTCTCTTGTTGAAGCTGTTGAATAATCTTAAGCATTGCACGTTTAATCTTCGAGGTTTGATTCCCAAAAGAGAAATGGGCGATTGCTCGTTCACAAACACATTGAGATTGCCGTGAAAAATCTAAAAGTCCCTATCTGGATTGTACCTAAATGCATCTCCTTTAGAGCACCTTGTCAGGCCTTTCGCAATACGCAAGAAAGCCCTACACCATAATGAACGACAAATTGATGGGCATTGAGATCACAAGAACAACGCAACAATCCATGAATGCACTCGAAACATGAAGAATTGACGTAAAATTGACGTAAGAGACGTAACAAATCATTGAACGTCTAGATACTGTACAAGCAAGCATTATTGAAGCATCCGAAATACCTAACATGATGCAAGCCTACTAGTCCATCTTCCCACCTGTTAATTCTTCTGCGATGTGCTGCATTCTGGTTCCAGTAATTACAGCAGGATGCGAGTATTTTCCTACGGCAGTCTTATGGGAATTGTTGACGCCTGAAAGCATATCCTGGACAGTGGGTGGTTTCTCGTGCACCTCCCAGATATTTCTCTTGTAAGGTGCATTTTTGTCGAAAGGATTCGTGAAGATCTCATCAATCTTAGCGTTCAATTGCTCCTCCGTCGTGATGAATGACCGAGCCTTCATGTACAGCGTATGCAATGCGTTCTTCCTCTGCTCCTCCCTTTCAGCCGCCCTAATTTGTACCCTCAATGCCTTCTGTGCCAGTTCACTCTCTCTATTTGGATCTGGAACAAAGCCTACTTGCAGTTTCGACATGGCTTCCGTAATCGTGGGGTTCATCAGCCTTTCATCCTCTCGTTGGGGAGCCTTTAGTCTCTTTTCATTGGCCATTCGTTTCGAGTAGCTCTTGTGTGCAACTATGCGCTCCTGGGTCAATTTCCTCTTGTGAAGATGTACCAACGCTTCCTTCAAGCTCTCACGTCGCTGAGTTGCTAGCCGATGCTTCCACGCAACATAATCGTTTGGGTTCTTTGGAGGTTTCGATGGCTCACGAGTCACAGAATCTAGATACTTTTTGGAGATCTTGTCGGGGCCGCGGTTGGGGAAAAGATTTCGTGGGGGAGGTAAAGTTCCTTTAATATCTCTATGCCCCCGGGCGTCTGGCTGTTGAGTCGTGGGTATTTCAATGAATCGAGGATTTTCAGGTCCAATAGCGCTACATGAAGTAGTGGTGGAGAAAGTTCGAGATGAGACCGCGGTTGATTGACTGGGCCTACATCGCCCAATGAAGCTCAAAGAACTCTTCGACATACTTGATGACATTGTATTCGAATGATCCGGCAAAAGGAGGATATTGTGGGTCAGACGGAAGAGAGATGTAGGTTGTCAGAATATATGGTTCAGTATTCCGAGGTCATTCTATAAAGGCACTCCTTCCTTACCTCACAATCGAAGTTGATAAAATATCTTTGGTTAGTGGAGATATATTTTAGAAGCTAACCCAACCAGCCACACCTTAGCGTGATGCACATCAGCCACAACCCCCCAAAATCTCTAAAACTTTTTTTCCTGAGCTTCGACTTCCTTTCTTCATACTTTTTTTTTCACAACCTAAAATTTTCACAGCGCATCGCGCATCAATTATCAATATGGGTACCGGTAAGAAAGAAGCGGCCAGAAAGGTCAAGCAAGGGAAAGTAGGAGATGGCATGGCAAATGTTAAGACCAAGGGCGAGAATTTCTATCGGTACGTTCCCGCCATTACACACGTTGACGGACTGAAAACTAATCATTTCACAGCACAGCGAAGCAAGCCAAGACCTTGAATATGTTCAATGAAGGCAAAGCTCGTCACAATGCCGCAGGAAAAGTTACTCAAGCCGCTACCTTCCAAAGTAGGGAAACAAAACCCGCACGAATTGAGCCCAACAGAAAATGGTTTACAAACTCGAGAGTCATTGGCCAAGATGCGTTGATCTCTTTCCGAGAAGCCATGGCTGAACGCGCGAGTGATCCTTACTCGGTATTGCTAAAGACTAACAAATTGCCAATGTCACTGATTCGCGACGGACAAGGAAAAAATGGATTGAAGCAGCATCAAGCCAAGATGGCAGTCGAGGCGTCTCCATTCAGTGATACCTTCGGTCCCAAAGCACAACGAAAGAGAGTAAAGCTCGGTGTCAGTTCATTGGAAGATCTTGCCGACGATAGTGTTAAGAGCCACGATACATATCTGGATCGACTCGAACAAGCAAAGCTTCTGAGTGGAACTTCGAACGATCCCGAAGCTGTTGGTGAAGCTGCTGCTATTGATGATGGCCACATCACCAGTGCTCGAGAGGCGATTTTCAGCAAGGGTCAAAGCAAACGCATATGGAATGAGCTTTACAAAGTTATTGATTCCTCAGATGTGGTCATACATGTTTTAGATGCTAGAGATCCTCTAGGAACTCGCTGCCGGACCGTGGAAAAGTACATCAAGGACGAAGCACCGCATAAGCACTTGATATTCGTACTCAACAAGTGCGATCTCGTTCCCACCGGAGTTGCTGTAAGTTTGACAATCCTTCCACATGTTAACCATTTCCACCCATCTATTGCTCCCGTTTTTACTCCATCGTTAAGTCAAGGCATCTTCTGCACTATGTGCTCCTCACAATGGAAGGCAGTCTGTTACAACTTTGGTAGATCGAGTTCATTCTCGCCGCTCTTGACTCTCGGGTCTTGAGTAGGCAGCTCACCGTCTTGGAGAGTCTGTCGCAAAGAGTTCGATAATGTTTCGTTTGAGTTGAAGTCCACTTCCTCTTTAGCTAGTGGCTTGTGGTGGTTTTCTTAGTAATGATTCATACATTTCACCAGTGCACACAATAATCCCATTTCATATGCAATGTATTTAATGTAATATGCTAATATACTGCAGGCCGCTTGGGTGCGATCGCTCTCCAAAGATTATCCAACTCTTGCATTCCACGCCTCGATAACAAATTCATTCGGAAAAGGATCCCTCATTCAACTCCTCCGTCAATTCTCTTCCCTACATGCCGACCGCAAACAAATATCAGTCGGCTTCATTGGATACCCAAACACTGGCAAATCATCAATCATTAATACGTTGAGAAAGAAGAAGGTTTGCACAGTTGCTCCAATACCTGGTGAAACAAAAGTTTGGCAGTACATTACTCTCATGAAACGCATTTATCTCATTGATTGTCCTGGAGTAGTTCCTCCTAGTACTACCGATACACCCCAAGATATTCTACTACGAGGTGTAGTCAGAGTTGAGAATGTTGAACATCCAGAACAATATATTCCCGCAGTTTTGAGTAAAACTAAACCCCAACACATTGAAAGAACATATGCTCTCAAGGGATACAAAAACCATATTGAATTCTTAGAGCTTCTTGCACGAAAAGGAGGAAGATTACTACATGGAGGTGAACCCGATGTTGATGGCGTAGCCAAGATGGTTCTCAATGACTTTTTGAGGGGAAAAATTCCATGGTTTACTCCACCTCCAAAGCTCGAAGGTCCAGAAGAAACTGGAGTAGAAGGACGAGAAGGTAGATTGGGCGAAATGCCACGGAAGAGAAAGCGTGATGAAGCTGGAGAATCAGTAGCTGACACATCTATTGGAGATATTGCTTCAATAGCCGAAGCCGACAATGAAGATGATTCGTAAGTTCTTCAGAAAACCATAACACATCAGACTCTACGCTAACATTTCTTGTAGATTCGAAGGCTTTGATAGTGATAATGAAGACGGTGGTGCCGCGCTGGATGATGTCGCTGATGCTGAAACAATCGATAAAGCTTTTGGCATAGAGTCTGACGAGGAAAGCGAAGCTGGTGAAGCTGACGAACCTGCCGGGGAAGAAGATGACGCTGAAGCTGTCAATGAGCAACTTCGCAAACAACTTTCAAAAGAGCCAAATCCCCCGAGGCGGAAACAGCCATCTAGGAAGAAAGGTCAAAAGACTTGAAAAGCTTACATAGTCAAAATATATTAATGTTAATGCCAATGATACCCCCAATGATGATTTTGATGTCTCAATCACACATGACCTTGGCATGCCTTTCGATACAAAAATCGCCGAAATTGAACATGTGTTATCGGCCACCGGCCTTGTTAGACAATTACCTCGGACAGTAATTCCTCATTTCCAAATCAATTACCAACGTTCAGCACTCATTACAAGGATTCCCCTTAAATTTCTGTTGCATAATTGAAGACCGAATTTGAATCTTGGTTCAATGGGTTTTCTTGTATTATATTCTTAGCTATAGTTAGCATAAGATACATAGCCACGTCTCAAGTCTTCGCCTTCCCAACCTAACCTGTAATGGGACTGATGCTTCGTAGCCCCCCGTTTAAATGCCCAATGCCCTATTCAGTCTGTACATCTCCCAACGCAAGCTCTGCTTCATATTATGCCAAGCATCTATTTCACTTGCATCGTTGCCATCGCATATCACAGGACTGGTGTTCTTGCCTCTTGCCCCATCTGCCTTGAGTCTCTTCTTGGTCTTCCATCCAGAGGTTGGTGCCAACTATTGGGGGCTATTTTTTCTCATTAGCAGACATAAGATCGCCAGGGGAGGGAAATATTGGTACCTTGGAGGATGTATCTGTTCATCGCTTCTCTGAAGCGGCTTTTATATTCCTGCTTGCTTGTTAAGACTACGTAACTTTTAATTGGAAAGGAGAATTTAACGGACCTTAGGCGACGTGACGGTAGGTCGATTGCGGCCACCACCGGCGAAACCACGGTCTGGACGTATTCGTTAGTATGAAATGGCAAAGTTTAGGATTGGGTGAAACAGTACCTTTGATCCACGATTCTAACTTCTTGTCCCAGGTGTAAGTACGGACTACATCAATGATTCCGACGACAAGTTCTTTTCGTGCCTTTATCATGTAAGTATATGTTAAATCCGTATTTGCTTAGCAACACTCACCTCATCCACAGCTACCATCAGCGAGTAATCCATTACATCGTTTCGTTGCAGGAAGAGAGTGTCATTGAAGATGGCAGATCGGAGAAGTTTTTTAGAATGCTTTACACAAATCAGTGACACGGACTTTGCATTTCTCTTACTTTACTTACTTCACGTGCAAATAAAGGAGACTCATAGATAAATTCAACCATGTTCTCATCCAGAAGCACCTCATTCTGCTCCCCTGTAGACTGGATTTTTCTGTTTCGCATGGATCCCTTCAAATCGAAAATACGTGTAGGCGAACGATCATAGAAAAGGTTTTCCATTACCAACACATCCCACTTGATTTCCGTGCCCGTAGCTGGATTTTTGATAACAATCTGGAAGAAACCGAGCATTTTCGCAATGGCCGTAGGTAACTCATGAAACAGAGCCTCGGATATAATGTTGAAATAAGCTGGCGCGAACTTGAGGAATGCCTGAGTTTCAATGGGGGATAACTGTTTCAAGACCAGCCTGTCATCGAGTGTTTTCAAGAATACGGATTTGGTCTTTCCTCCTTTGGAATCCCATTTCAAGCACCGAGATAACGATTCTACGATTCGATCTGCTACTCCGCACTTTCTTCGCACAGCATCAAATTGTTCCGCAAAGAAAATTTTGCATTGCATTCTCGCCGAGGAATCGACGAACGAGTATGCAAGATGAGTACCAGTGGCACGCAATAATGAAGTTTCGACCTCTGCTTGGTTGATACCATCTTCGCATATGTCTGGCGTACCGTCTAAAGGCATAGAATCATGTTCTTGGGCTTTTGCGCATGCTGGACCTTGCTGTCGAAGATCATCCAATTTAGCTAGATAATGTTCCGATGACAACGTAAAAGCTATCAACGAGCTCGGTTCATCCTCTCTAATAATAACATCAGAATCGACAAATATATGCTCACCAGCATTAATGGGATACTCAAGCTGGGTCCAACCACTCGCAGATCTCTCCGCCCAGAAATTAGTTAACATCTTCATGAGACTAGACTTCTCATGCTTTGGTATCTCTAGCGGTAGGTCGGCATTTGGCTTGCCTACACGAAGCGATTCAGCCAATTCCTCCGCACCTTGCAAAAGGTCACCAATCAAAGAATGGTCTGCATCGCTAACAGCTCCTTCGTCATCTGAACCAGTTTGACTAAAGTTTTGATGGCTGTCATCCGCTTCAATGTCGGCAACAGCGCCTTCGGTGGCGGCAGATGTGTCATTTGGCGAATTTGGCTGAGTCTTGCTACTAGGAGGCTCCATATTAAGAACGGCGAGCCCTTCCGTCATGCCAGTAGATTCTGTACTAACTCGTGTGGGTTCGGCGTCTAGAGAAACTTCGTCGGGGGGTCCGCGTTCTTCGACAGCTTCGTTGATATCCTTATAAATTTCGACAATCGGCTTGGAAGATGCCTTGGGGAAAGCTCTTGATTGTGTGACTTTCGCTGCCATTCGTCTCCTGTCGCGTAGACGTTCTTTCTCAAACTCTCTACTCAACTGCTCAAAGTGCTGTGCTAGCGTTGTAACTTTTGATTCCTTTCGTTTACTCTGCACAGACCGTGGAATTAGGGAGTGTCCCGCCTTGCGATTCTGTTTGAGTGACCCTAAGCCTAATCTTTCCGAAAGTCTTTTGTCGGTGGGTCTTACCGGCTCTGTCGTAGATGGCTTCAAAGGTTCAAGCAATGGGATCTGAGTATCACTAGACTTGCGCGCATCTCCCAGACGATGATATGCCTTACTAGAAATTGGCTGCATGCGACG
This sequence comes from Botrytis tulipae, assembly GCA_004786125.1. Taxonomy (NCBI): domain Eukaryota; kingdom Fungi; phylum Ascomycota; class Leotiomycetes; order Helotiales; family Sclerotiniaceae; genus Botrytis; species Botrytis tulipae. Next base: position 446,833 of record PQXH01000002.1, read on the forward strand.
TAAGGTATTTGCAGGCTGCGACTGAGTACGATTAAGAGGAGGCGAAGCACCACTGCGGCGCGAGGTTGTGCGTTCCGTTGGTCTTGGGATTCCCGAAGTCTCTGTTTGTAATTGCCCTTGCTCGCCAGAATTTGATTGGTTTGCCCTTCGTAGTCTCTCAATTTTCTCGGATAAGGTCGCTTCTAAAGGTGCTGTGGGTATTTCTACATCCGGGGGACTCTCCATTTCAGATGGACTAGATGTGAGGAAGTCAGATGTATCCGTCGGTGTCAAAATGTCCGAAGCAACTTGTTGATCTGCGGTTTCTGGAATAGCGAGATCAAGATGTTCTACTCCCTCATGCCGAGGCGTTTGAATTGGATCTTCTGCTATAGATGGCTGGGTTCCATCGGAAGGCTGCGAATCGCTCGCTGCCAGATCTGGAACTGAACTGTCTTCGACTACTGTTAGCTGATCTTCTGGCAATTCTTCTGTATCCTGACTTGGATCGGTTGCCGTTTCCGTGGGTGCCTGAATTACGGATTTCTCTTCGACATCAGACAATGGCTCATTCGTCTCTACAGACGCCAATGAAGTTTGAGATTCGTCACGATCCATAAACATTCTCTTGAGTTGTATCGCGGCAAGGCGGCGAATGTCCTTTTCCGAGGGAAAGAAGTTTCCATCAAAATCTTGGAAGGCATCGTCCCACTCCGCAACCTTCTCTTGCATGGCTCTTACGGCTCTATTTAGTGGGATTATTTCATAGTATTTCGATTCCATGTATTTATCCTGTAACTTGCGTAGCAACGCAGTGTGTTCTTCTTGCGCACGTTTCGTTAAGCGTTCTATTTCGGCTTTACATGCTTCCGCCTTTTCGGGTGCCACGCTATCGATGTTAATTCCTTTGATTCTCGAAACTACCGATGTCATGAACCTGTTCCACCGTTCTTCTATTTTTGTAAAAAGCTCGTTTTTCAACCTCAAATCGTTGTCTACTTTCCAGGTAATTCTTGTTCGAGGTACAACAATTTCAAGAAGGTCGATAGGGTCGTAGTGGATTCTAATGGCAACGTTGCGGAAGCCAAAATATCGCAAATGATCACGATGCAAATCATGGGGACAAAACCCTGCCCTGAGATGCAACTCGCTGCTCCAAAAAGACAGTTCTAAATACTTGCCAAAAGAGTATTTCCAAGTACTCTCAGACATGGGCATAACCTGAGTTTCCTTCTGACATTTTTTGCAATAGCTCCACATCAAAATGGAATCCTGAAGTCCTTTGATCTTACAAGGTGATATTTCAACAAACACAGTTATGCGTGCTTCGCCGTGAACATAAGTTCGATGGTGCTCCGACATCTTACGATCGCAGCCATTGAACGTACAGGTAGTGTTGATTGTCAAGCACAGATCCTCCACATACTGGCCCAGTGTACAATCGGGATCTATTTCTGCTGATATTTCGTGCTCAGTATAGAATGCGAGTGTAAGAAGATCGGGCCCAGCACACGGGATTGAAGTTTCCGTGCAGACGACTGTGTATAGCACAGTGATATTTTGGTGTCCATACGGATCGAACAGGTTGAGATTCCCTTGAATATAATTCTCCCATTGCCGAGTCTGAGTCTGGTAATTGTGCAAAGCCTTATCATACTCGGCATCATGTACAGCGTGCAGGACCTCCATGATTTGCCTAGGTGCATTTTTAATACTCTCATGAACCATGTCGGGCTTTATGAGCTGGAACTTCTGCGGCTTCGATTTTTCTGTATCGGTCTGCTCTTCAAACATGTCTTGGTCACGAAGTCTTTTCAAATAAACAAGTCTTCGCTCCTGCTCTCTCGCCCTAACCAATAGATACGGCTGCATAAACTTCACAAATGGAGAGGCAGATAGAATTTTAGTTTGGTGCTTGGCTACCATGTCGCTATAAAAGGTTGGCATAGGTACATCTTCTGGCAGGTGATCGTCATGGGAAGAGTGGGCATGTGACTCATGTGCAGAGATCATTCTCGACACTTCCGGCGTTTGTTCAGCCAATGTGGCCGTCTGAGCCTCAATAGTAGATTCAGGGTTGATGAGAACTTTATCAGTGGGTATGCCTTCATTGTTGCCGAGCGCATCTTGAGAAGGACCTTTGATTTTGTTCGACTCAGTAGCAGCCTGCAATACTTTGCTCGCGGCCACAACTGTGTCTTGTTGAGGCATAGCATCCGATCCTGTGGATTTCAAAGTTTGTCCGTTTTGTCTTGCAGGGGAGAGATTGCCAGTTTCTGCCACCGACGGGATCAAGACAAATTCATCCCTCATTAGGCATGTTTCAAGCTTCAAATTGTAAACCACGTATACCATAAATTCAGTGATCTGCTTCATTTTGGCAAGTACAGGCATGCTAGCACCCCGGAGAGCGATGGTACATCCTAGCTCTTTTGGGCACCCAGATAGGTATATGTAAGTCTTCTTTCTTCCCGGAATATCTCCATGGACGTAAGTTTTCACATCAAAACCAGAACTCTTGCCTATGTGTACTGGCTTTAGAGCTACCATATCGATAGACGAAATGACCTCTGTCTGAGCACATCTTGAAACCGCTTCTATTACTGAAGGTTTAACATTGTAGATAACGGCAATGTTTGCCTCAGCGAGATATTGCAAAGCAAGCCCGGAAATATGCTTCTGAACCAGAAGAAGCTGGGGACGCAGAGATGCGATTCGATTCACCATGTTTCTCAAGAATTCTTTCTCTTGCGCGATAACAGGCTCCAGACTCATAAAAGACGATTGATGGCGTTGATATTCAATTGGGAATGATACAATAACAATGCGGGGATTCGAAATACTTCTAGGCATACTTTTCAAGGCCAGGTTCTTGGTGAATACGACGCCGGATACATATGAAGTGTCGCCTGGTTTTCCGCCAGGAATCTTCTTTAATTTGACATAATGGCGAATATCTATATCATCACCGCGCCGAACATCTGGATTTACATCGTCCGTGCACTGAAGGAGAATAGGTATTAGGGCCTTCTCCCAAGAAGCAACGTTTGGAACGTCTGCGTCTTCAAGTAATTGATGTAGCAGCCGCCGGACATGATGTAAACTAGCATTGTTTAGCTCTATAGCAGGAGCTTTAGCATCTCGCATCGATGCACTTCGAGTCATTTTTGAAGACATGCCTGACGGCGTGGGTACATCTGATAAGTGTTCCGGTGTAGCGACATCTTCATTCACATTCCCATACCCCTTCGCTAAGCCTGTCGGCTTCATTTGTCTTGGCGAGGGCCGAGTATGGTGTAAAGTATTACTAGCAACGCTTAGATTACGACGACGATTCGGTCGTGTGAAAGCCCCCACAGTTGCACTAGCATCTTCTAAGCCTCGACTTGTGAAACTGATTCCACTGACACTTTTATCGCCAGTTCTAGCCCTATGTCTTTTGGTAGCGTTCAGCAAAGAGCCAAAGCCCACTCTGTCATTTTCGAAAGGTGAAGTTGTAGTATTACCATTGTTCAAAGTAGCGAAAATACTCATCTGTTCATCGGCGCTTGAGCCTTCATCCGACATATATGGTGCCAAATCTGGATCAATAATATTATCGTCATGGAAGGCTGGTAGACGTGTTCCTTTTCCAATATCATCGGTTAGTCCACGATGAAATGGTGCTCTGTCTCCGGCAGGAGTTTTGAAACGACCAAGAAAATTGTGTTTTGACTGATGCCGCCTATGGCTAGAAGATGAAGGTCTCGCAGCAGTAGATAAGGCTTTCAATGATCTGGATGAGCTTGGGCGACTCAGTTGCGGTGCATCTATCTCTAGAATGGCGGAGCGCCTGTTAGAAGAATCTCCAATTCGTCGCGTGGCAGGTATGGCCATCATTGGGGTTGCAAGAGGTCTAGATTCGTCTCCTATCTTCACTGAATCACTTGAACTCTCCGGCAGATCTATTTTAGTTGATGTAGAGGAGTCAAACTTAGCCTGTTGAGAATGGAAGAAAGTCGGCAAGCCTGATTCGTCATCCGAATCTTCAGAGCCGCTACTATCGTGGCGCCTGTTTATGATATCGAGGCAAGTTGTACACATCCGAAGTGAACCCTGAACACCAAACCTTTGACCTGAAATAGTCTGTGTGCATTTTGAGTCAAAGATACAGCCGCAAGTTCGGCAATGATGCTTTCTGCGAAAGGCAGTGAAAGGATCGCCGCATAAGAAACACTCTTTGCAGATGTCATCAGCCATCCAAAATTCCTTACTGAGAACTTGCTTTCTCATTTGTTCTAAGCGAGCGCTGACTACTTCTGCATTGCCTCCATTTGTAGTAGTGCCGGGTATGCGAGCTCTACCAGAGTAAGTGCGCGAAGAACGCTCATCTGTACCAAAAGAATCATGCCGTACATGATTATGTGCAGACGTATGGACAGGACTAGCTTCCGCGGTACTGCGGTCTGTCGAAGAGGCACGTGATGCTTGATAGCCAGGGAGATGTGACTGAGTTATACGTTCGACAGCAGGACTTCGCCTGGCAGTTTCTGGGATGAAGAGACGCGGTGTTACATTCGGTCTTGGATCTGAACTCTTTATGGAAGAAAGTGCAGACGAAGCTGTTTTAGGATTACTCAGAGATTTGGCCCTTCCTGTGGCGCTGCCATCACTAGCACGAAAGTTTATCTCCTGGGAATCCTTTTTGGAGTCTAAATTGCCTAGCGACATTCGTCCAGCGGACTCGCTTTTCAAGGGCTCAAAATCAAAAGACTCTGAATCGTCTAAGCCCGAAGGATGGCCCGGAAAACGTCTACTTTCGGATGCGCTAGCTGACCCAAACGTGTTAGGGTGAGTGTAATCTGACGCTGACGCTGGTTCGGATCTGTCTGCAGCACCTTTTTTATTTACTTTATCAGTAACATTTCCGTCCGAACTTCCCAGCCGAGCCTTCTCCCCCTCTTTGAATGCAACCGCGTTGACAGGTGCAACGGTAGGGACAATAGCTGAAGACGAGGCGTTCTTGACCATTGGATTGAGAGGAGGCCTGGCTGACGATTTTGAGGTTGAGGGTGCTGACGAGAGCGAGGCTTTTGGCGGTTTGGTAGCATGTGACTGCATCTCAGACGAATTCCCCATGAAGGAAGATACAGATGGGGACTGAAGTTGTGAAGATGTCGTTGAAATTTGGATGGGTGAAGCAGTAATGCCCGAATCCTCACGCGCAAGACCGGCAGACCCTTTTGAACCCGGAGTAATATTCGAAGCATTTTGACTCTTGATTGAAATCGTGTCGAAGCTCTCATTGTCACCTTTCACGGAGATACTTCCTGCTCTATCCTTTCCTACTCCAACTGCGCCTTTGAACCGACTGTATAGACCACTCAAACCATTTTGCATAATATCCCCAGCTAGGCCTTTGCTTTCAGGGTTCGAGGAGGATGGAGGCGGAGGAGCAAACTCGTTGAACGTGGTAAGAGTCTCCGACTGACAGGCAGTACTATGTATTTTATCAAGAGCTTGTGCCAGCTGTTCCTTATCGACGGTGGTGGCCCCAGGAAGTGATACCAACGATCCTCGACGAGATCGCGCTGCTAGTGGAATCAATAGCGGCGCCATCACAGAAGGTTTCGGGGATCCATGAGATGACATCTTCTTTCCGTACACACGCTAGTAACTTCTTATTTTAGCCTGTTGAAACTGTGAGGGTGAACTCAGAGCTCTTGGTTCTTAGCAAACCGATGCCCTCCTGTCAAGAGCGGATCATATATTGTGCTCGATAAACCAAAGTTGTCCGACAGCTTAGACCGCTTTGAGTTTGCGTAATCATGTCATGAATTTGATTTGTAAATTTAGATAGGTTGTCTTGCGGAACGAAATGTGCAGATTGCTCTTTGGCTGGATGGATGAATGAATGGTCAGCCAGATGAGATGAACGCCCTTGATAGAATCACTAACTGGAAAGTGGTGGCAGCATTTCTTATGACAATAACAATTTACTTGTATTGTTGAATAGTCTACAGCAGTATTTGTTTTCGCTTTATGAGTCGAAGAGTAAGCTGCATTTTGGGAAGGATCGATAGAAACGAATGTACTTTATTTGAAAAGCGTTGTGAGGATACTGGAATTTCCCCTCATACAAGCAGCTCACACCTAATAGATGGTAGGGTAGCACGGGCAGCTCCAAACACTCAAATAAAATCATAATCATGCATTGGACATGGATACTCTCGCCTTGATACCGAGTAGGTATCTTACAGCAATACAAATATATACGTGATGATCGTAATGGTGCATTTATGATAATTAAAGAGGGTTATGGATGTATATATTTCATTTTTGAACCAAAATAATGATTGCATGAATTGATATCGAATGTTATTAAGAAAAGTGTATTTCCAAATGTCCATCATGTTATTAGATAAGGTTCTGTGACGGAACATTGGCGTTCCGATCATCATCAGCCACACACTCCACGCACGCCACATTATGCTCCTTCTTGCCTAGCCTCGAGCTAGTCTAGTACTCCACTCTATCGTAACTTGATATCGCGAACGCGTCTTCCAGATTATCATATTAGGTCAACTCGACTCAACTCGACCTACTCAATCCATTTACCACATTAAACAATCTCAATGCTATGAACATTGACTGCGCACTTGAACTATCGTCGCTACCATAACGTTCATTTCCAATTTCCAGAAAGTCTACCTGGGTAATTCAACAACATGTTATGATACTACTGAGTCTTTGTGTCTATGAGTTTGTAAGATTATGAATTAAGACTCACAAATTCATATTCGAATGGGATATTATAACACTGGAGATCTCAATTAATCTATAGCAATCAACTTCATCATGACTCTCCTACGAAGCTGGCTTGCCCAAAATATCGAACAATCTTTGAAAGAAGCACTGATTTGGCTGAAATCAACACGTGTTGAACATGAAAATGCGAGCAAGTCTCACGACCAATTCTCTTACGAGCAGGAACGACTCTTCATCAAGCTCGAAAAGCCCGGATTGATTCATTTAATTAGTGTGGGTCATTCGTTTGAACCTTTTTTCAATAGTTCTGTCTATTGACACATCTACAGAACAGCAAGACGAGGGATTCAATGCAGTCTATGATCGTATCTGATGGTACCACCAAGATCACAGCAATATTCCAACAAGACTTTCTGAATCGCTATTTGGAGAAGCACAAAAGGACACTGGAGGAGTTTATTGGAGAAACTTTAGCAGCGGAGAAGTTGCAATTGGTATGATGACCTCGCCAGTCTATAACAAGTTCCTAGGAGTACTAACTTCAACTTCGGGTGTGTGACTTCAATATTACAGTAGAGCCACCAACCAGGTTATACCTGGAGATCCCAAGTTTTAAGCCCAAAGGGCCACAAGATGTTTCTGGCTCAGCACGTGCTGTAGACATTAGGGAAATTATTGATAATAGATTGGATGCAATAAAAGAGTTCTTGGATGCTGAGAATCGTAGGTACACTGTTCACCAAAATTTCGACCTCGAATCCCAAAATACTTTAACACCTTCACAGTCTGCTATGCTTGCGACACAGGATCCCGCAAGCATTTCAGAATCCAGAAGAGAAAAGAGTACTCTTTCTGATCTGCATCGACCAAAGCTGTGCACTTCGAATAATGATCTCCTAGCAATTCTTCAGAAACCTACAGCCATCCAAATCACAGCTGATAGTCCTCATGTCGGTAAATCAGGACAACCACTTGACTCGGCTGATATTTCGGGGTCAGCACAACCACTTTCCCCCAAATCAAGTCTTGTTTCCACCAATCTGGAAAGAGGTGATGAAACGAGACACATAAACAATTCACAGGTTCAACAGACTTCCACGCCTTCCATAGATGAACAAAGAACTGGTAATAATATGATGCTAAGAGATGGGAGGCCCAACGCAAACAATGCGACGCTTGAGGCTATGGAATCTTCCAGCGGGAAATTTCATGATAATTCTCCAATTAATGAACCTTTGCCATTACAGAAAAGTTTGTCGTGTATCCCACATCCTTATGGTCGTATTTCAAAAGAACAGAACGATTGGTGCAAGCGTCCGGACTCCATTGCCTCAATAACGGATGATCGTAGATCCGCACCAAACCTACCCCCAGCTATCCTGAAATCTCAACTAGCTTTTTACGAGAAATTACTCGCTGCACAAGTTTCAGCTACTCCTAATAATGTGGTACAGAGCAGTCAGGCCTCCAAAGCAGACTCGAGCCAGGACACTATTGAGACAGAAGATAGGGACCACTGTAAGGATAGTCCCGCTGCCCTTCGCCGCTCGAAAGGAACTGAAGCATTTGAATATACCCCTGAAGATCCGCAGTCTAAAACTGTGTTTGGTAGTGATGAGGGTCATCAGTCGGATAGCGACTCAAGTGATATGACGGAAGTTAGTTGTCCTAGTCCAGAACGAAACTCAAGACCCAGACAGGCGATGGAGGAAAATCACACCTCCCATCAAAGTTTAAATCGAGATCGTACACACTCACCAATAACATATGGCGAAGACGGGGATCATTCAGACAGCACAGAAAGCAAGTTGAGTGATGCAATGGAAGTTAGTCGCCCTAGTTCAGAACACAGCTCAAAGCCTAGACAAGTGGTTGGGCAAAACGATAACGTCGAGCAAATTGCAGGCCCAGAGAATTCTCCAACTTTTGAGAGTGGTGATGGAACGCATAGTTCCGATAGTTCTGATGTGCCACTCTCAGAGGCTTGTCAAGAGGCCATCCCGCAATCTTCACCAAATGTCACAGAAAGCAAGACGACTTGTATTATCAAGGACAAAGCATCTACAGCATCGGTCCAATACCCAGCTAATAGCGTTTCGGATGACGAGGAGTTGGAATTGGATATTCCGCATGTCCTGGGCGACGAAATTCAGGGTGAAAACTCACCTGTTTCTGCTGACGTAGTAAACGGAATCCAGAGTCGTAAATCACCTGAAGATGATCACCCACGATTTCCACAGCGTCAGCTCGAAACTGCGCAGCGCAAGTCTGAAGTACAGGTCGAAAAGACTCCAAATCACAAAAAACGGCCGAATGCAGAATTGACATCAGACTTTGTGGTTCCTGGGACTTATGATAGCCCACAAAAAGAAGCGGTCGAAGATAGTTTACTTATCCCTGAATCCGGGCGATTTCAGTCACTCAAATTACCGAAAGTACCTCCTCAGGTGATCGACACAATCGGTGAGACGCCTCGAGACAAAAAAGAGCCAAAGAGCTCTAAGGTTCAACAATCTCGTGAACAGCAAATATCATCAAAGTCCAATGATCATATAGTTTATCCGACCATACCAAGGACTCTGTATTGCCAATCTATGCCAATTCCCAATCTTGATGGGGCTACTTCTGATGGTTTGCACTCTCCCAGTGCGGGCCCTTCCATAAGCTTTCTACCATTAAGTCGAAGTTCTCCGGAGCAAGGACACGATGGGGAACGTCCTTTCAAGCGGCAGAAAATTACGGATCCTCTAGCTCTACAGCAGGCTTTAGGTTTCAGTCAAGAGGAAACCCCTTGTAAAGACAGAAACGAAATGGTAAGAGCCAACAGGCGTGAGATACGAGAGGTTCTACAAAGGCGATCACCAACAGTAGATCCTGGTTTAATGGGCAACAATACCGAAGGAACCAAAGATGTGGCATTTCCAGAAGATTCCCAAACGAGTCACCATGGATTTGAGACAGATTTACATGATACAGTAATCTCTGATCAGACCTCCACATCTTACCAAAACTTGCCCCTAGGTCAATCATCTCCACCTTTGGGCGGTCGTAACATGACCAGAGCTTCGATTGTATCCGAAAGAACTCGGCTGAGCTCGGGGCATGCTCACCAGTCGAAGCAGCGGCCTACTTCGCTTTTTGAGAAGTACTCTAATACTTACCCACGCTATAAGGGCAATAAGAAACAGTTCATATGTGCACTTGTATATCTGGAGTGGCTTGGGACCCCCACAAGACAACCTCGGAAATCACTATGGGATGATTTTGTTTGGTTCTATACTCTGTACATGGACCATGTCCTCGACAGTAGGAACAGATTGAGTGGAATTAGATTCTACAATGAATTAGGGATTTCTGATCCCTATTTTACTCACTTCGACAAAACAACAGGACCAATAATCACTACAGAAAGCCTCAATGCTGCATTATCGCCCGAATCCCCAGATTATAGTATTATTGAAGACTTGCGTGAAAAATACAGAAGCACTACGTCGCAGCCGTTAATTAGTCCCGGGAGCATCAGAGCAAACTCTGTTAGGCAACAATCGAGTGAGTTCATTAGTTTTGCAAATACCGATACCTTTTTACCGTCAGGAGCCTCCACTCATCTTGAAAACCTTGCCTCACGAAAATCCTCGAGAAGTTCGGATCGATCGCCATCATCAAAAGATACAGAACTCACGCCAATGAGGCAAAAGAAGAAGCGGACTTATTCGGAAACAACAATCTTGAGGAACGGAACCCCAAAAGACTTTTTACTGCCATCTACAGCGTCAAAATCACAATCAACTTCATCTAAAAAGCCAGTGACATATGCGGCGCTATCAAGGGCTTCAAAAGAGCCTAGAAAAGCCCCAGGAAGGTTTTTTGAAACCCCAAGTCAATTGCTATTCTCATCAGATATGGGATCGTCACCTCATCATAGTTCCTCGCCTCTCCGAAATCTGGCATCACCACGGAGTTTGCGAAAGACTTCGGATGGCCCATCATCCGTACAAACAACCGCTTGTGAGTTGGCAAGCCCAGTTCAGCGAGAGGCACCACGTATCGTGTGTGAAATGGGCTTCTCGAGAGAGCGCAGACCGCAAGAACGTATATCAAAATCCTCACGTGAAAGATCAATATCTCCACCGCCGCCAAGGGAGATCGGGAAATATACGCCAGCCTCGAATAAACCAGAAAAGGTTGATACCGGCCTTGGAAATCAAGAACAGCAGACGAGCCTTGAAAAATCAACCAAGTTTCCATCGACCGCATCGACCTTCAGTGGTAAATGGGAATTTGGGAAGTATCTCGCGCAAAAGCGAAGGGAGACCGGCGTTCGTCGTTTAAGATCGACACCAAGGACTAGTTTCGGCATGAAGCCAAGATCTAGTGGTGAAAATAAAGGCTAGCACATTTAAAAGCGTGTTGGTGGGGGTCGTTCATTTCTCAAAGATAGCCCAGTGTTTAAGAACCTGTACTTAGTAGGCGTGCCAACTCATATAAGGTTATCAATACCCAAAATCAATACGAAAGATATTAACAAATTGTGTTTGAGCACCAATGTAATAGCTGCTCTGCCATGCCATCCAAACACACAACGCTGCCCTAATGGCCCAGGCTCAGGGTATGAAATAAAATATGGGCTAGGGATGTGTGTAAGTGGGGAGCTGTCTACGTGATAGGCTAATGCTATTGAAGTATGAATTAGGGGCCCACAGGGGCTGCATAGTATTAGTATCTAAAACGAACTCTTGGAAATAATTCATACAGCACAACGTTGAATTAGTTGCCCAATAGCGAACCCTATTTACTGCTGCATGCATTGTGTGAAACTGAATGTACACATGTATATATGTACTCTAGAAAGTAAAGCGATAGATTTGGGAAGATTCCGGCTAGGGAAATAGGACGTTTCAACGACATATGAGTTACAATGACATCGATCTTAATTATACGAACTTGTCCTAAAGGACCCCTCATTGCCACATCTGATACAATTAGAGACTAACTCTCACCGTTCAGGGATAATAAGGAGGCACATACTTCGTAAGCAGCTCCCTTACAGCTCATATCCTCGTATCGATTTATTTCAATCAATCAATCACGTTGCTTTTTGGGCCCTCCTTGCATGAGATCCAGCCTCAACGCCTCCTCCTTAATCCTTTGATGCTTATGTAGCATATTACTTTCGCTCACCGTCCTTATATCTTCTTTGCCCACGTCTTAACTTCATTATTGCTCAACAAATATTGTTTAGAATCAACTCAAACAATTTTAACATGTCATCATCAAACCGCTTTTTGATCTGGGGAGGAGAAGGTTGGGTTGCTGGTATGTTTAACACCCCACTCCAATTCAAGAGCTTCTGAACCGTGCTAACCCAGTTTCCCCAGGACATCTCAAGACTCTCCTCGAAAGTCAGGGAAAGGAAGTTTACACCACCACTGTTCGCATGCAAAATCGCGAATCTGTCATTGCAGAAATTGAAAAAATCAAGCCAACACATGTTCTTAACTGTGCTGGCTGCACTGGACGCCCCAATGTCGATTGGTGCGAGGATAACAAGGAGGAGACGATTCGAAGCAATGTTATCGGAACTTTGAACTTGACCGATGTTTGCTACTTGAAGGGTATTCATATCACCGTCTTCGCTACAGGATGTATCTATACCTATAACGATGAGCATCCAATTGGCGGACCTGGATTCTTGGAGACTGATCCAGCCAACTTTGCTGGCTCATTCTACTCAGAAACTAAGGCCCACGTTGAGGAGGTTGGTGCAATTCCTTCAAAGATTTCGGAGACAGATGCTAACAATTACTGCGCAGGTTATGAAGACATACAACAACACCCTTATCCTCCGACTTCGAATGCCCGTCAGTGATGACCTTCACCCCCGAAACTTCGTCACCAAAATTGCCAAATATGACCGTGTAGTCGACATCCCCAACTCGAATACCATTCTCCACGATCTTCTCCCTGCTTCCATCCTCATGGCCGAGCACAAAGATACCGGCATCTACAACTTTACCAACCCAGGAGCCATTTCTCACAACGAGGTTTTGGCCCTCTTCAAGGAATATGTGAGACCAGATTTCACATGGAAGAACTTCACATTGGAGGAACAATCCAAGGTCATCAAGGCGGGACGAAGTAATTGCAAGTTGGATACTACTAAGTTGGTCAAGAAGTTGGGCGAGTATGGGTATGAGGTCCCAGAAATTCACGAGGCGTACAAGGGATGTTTCCAGAGAATGGCTGCTGCCGGTACCAAATAGATGGGGCTCACATGTAACATGTAACGTGGGCACCTGCAGAGACTGTGAGTCTGTGTCTGATCATCCGAAGTATATCTTTACTCTAAGACGTGGTTGAATATCTCCACGCTATATTTCAAATAAATATACCTATTATTATTGTCCAAAACGTCCTAGGATTTCTCGAATATATGCTTGTGATATGATGAGAATATGAAATTATGGCTGCAATCACTGACGAACCAACCACCTTGATATTATTATCAGAGGGGTTTGGATGATACACAACGGTTCTATACACGCCAGCATGGATTCTCCAGCTTAAATGTTGCGCATACATGCCATTGGAACAGATGAACATGTTCACAACTTTATATTGAGCAACCAATCCATGCTTTGCGATGATGTTCACCCGGTATTTCCTATTATCTCTTTATTGTATGACGTTTCCTTCTTCCCCAAGTTAATTCGGTGGGTGCATTGATGAAATCTTATTAATCTTTAGTATTTTCATACCGTATTTTATGGATCCTTGGCTGCCCCTCCATGAACGAAAATTTCATGCAAAGGAACTGAGACAACACTACTGTATAATAAAAGCACTAGGTACCTAGGTATTTAGGTAGGTACTTGGTTGAAACTTGACAGCAAATGACCTGATAATAAGGAAATTTGATATAAAAAGAAAACAATAACAAAGTCATCATCAGATATAGCTAATGTGTACCTCAACACCCAAATTATTATCTAAGGAATTATTCACAAGAGTAAGAAGAGAAAAGAAGAGAAAAAAGAAACAGACGTCGATATCGTTCGTAGTCGTGATTGTAAATACCATAAGCCACCCTCGCCTTCGCTTCTATGACAGTCAATAAAGCCTCGCGTCATACTATCACAATCTCGGCATTCCATTCTTGAATTGCGAGAAAATAATTTCAGCCTTACACCAAAAACCTAACGAGCCACTGTAAATTCATCTCATCCCGACTTTTCTTATCATTAAGGTCGCGGAATATACTATTTTCTCTCTTACCCTATCTATCTACCTATTACAACTAACCGTTGTGCTCAAATAACCTCATTTCCTAGAGTACCCCTCAGCGACCTCGAAGATGGTTGTTGACACCACATATTATGAGGCCCTCGGTGTCAAACCCGACGCTTCAGAATTAGAGATCAAGAAAGCATACAGAAAACTAGCTATTATCACTCATCCGGGTAGGTATTTCTTAGCGATTCTCTCAAGACGTGCGATATTGATGTAACTGCAGATAAGAACCCCGGCGATGACACCGCTCACGAGAAATTCCAAGCTATTGGCGAAGCATACCAAGTCCTCAGCGACGAAGAGTTGCGCAAACGATATGATAAATTCGGAAAGGATTCTGCGCAACCTGGGGAGGGATTTGCGGACCCGGCAGAGTTCTTTGGAACGATTTTTGGAGGGGAAGCTTTCGTGGATCTTATTGGAGAGATTACTTTGATGAAGGACTTGACGAAGACTATGGATATTACTATGCAAGAAGGCGCCGAAGAGGAAGAAGAGTGAGTTTGGTTCTATCAAGACTGCGGGGCATGGCTAGCGAACCTGAGGGACATCGCGATGCTTTGTAGTTATTCGGAGGGGTTGACTAATGCGATGATAGATTCCCAGGAACTGAGGCCGCGAAACAGGAGAGTATGGCTGCAGGAAGTGAGAAAGTTGGACCATCGGCGACAGAAGCAGATGGCAAAACTACCCATGTACCCTCCGCATCTGTGTCTGAGACTCCAGACAGCCCTTCGCCCGCATACTCGGAGAAGCCACCAGCTGTCCCCAGCCCTGCCGCATCGGGAACATCAACTCCAAGGCGTACCACACAGATTCCTCTCCGACCAGCTATCATGAACCAAACTGAAGAAGAGGCTCAAATGGCTGCCGCAGGTATCACAGAAGAGGAGAAAGAGTTGAGGAAGAAAGAGAAGAAGAAGGGTGGTCTTTCCAAGGCCCAACGTGACGAACTTGCAGCGTATGAGAGAGAACGTATTGCAGCTCGCAAAGAGCGAGTCGACACATTGGCAAAGAAGTTGATCGATCGTATCAGCATATGGACAGAGACAGATAAGGGACCTGATGTCACCAAGGCTTTCCAAGAGAAGACGCGCCTCGAAGTAGAGAATCTTAAGATGGAATCTTTTGGTCTGGATATTCTCCATGCGATTGGTCAAACTTATCTTCAAAAGGCTACCGGACTGCTCAAATCCCAGAAATTCTTAGGCATTGGCGGTTTCTTCTCTAGATTAAAGGACAAGGGAACTATCGCAAAGGAGACCTGGAACACGATCTCTAGTGCTATCGATGCGCAAATGACCATGGAGGAAATGGCCAAGATGGAAGAAAGGGGCGGCGAGGACTGGACTGACGAGAAGAAAGTCGAATATGAGCGTCGCGTCACAGGAAAGATCCTCACAGCTGCATGGCGTGGAAGTAAATTTGAGATTCAAGGTGTTCTCAGGGATGTCTGTGATGAGATTCTCAATGACAAGAAAGTTCCCATGGCGAAAAGACTTGAGCGTGCTCAAGCTCTCGTTATTTCCGGCGAAATCTACTCCAAGGTATATCTTACCCATTCCCTGTGTCCACAATATTCGAGCTACAACTAACAAAACCTTAGGCTCAACGCAACCCAGAAGAAGAAGGCGATTACATGGCTTTCGAACAATTAGTCGCCGAGGCAGCTGCAAAGAAAGAGAGCAAGAAAAAGGGAAAGGATAAGAAAGAACATGGTCATCATCATCATCACTCACACTCGGATGCGCAAGCCGCCGTGGATGACTTACCTAACGTACCTAGAGCCTAAATTTAGGTGGAGAGATTAAATAAATCGGGTCAAATGGGAAGTAGGAAAGGGGCGGACTTTCAGTGGTAGTATATTATACCTAGCGAAGGGACTTCCTATCATTGCGTTGATCAAAGATCAAACGTCTTGATTAGGGTTGCAGTGTGCCAAGAGCACGATCTGCGGATTTGAGTGTGGGAGCGTAGCAAGTAGATGCCATGTGTATGTCATTGTGGTTATTTTGCATAGGGAATGGAAAGGAATGAGAATGCTAGACTTTCAAATTATATATGAGATTTCAATATTCGTTCCTGTTGAGATTGTCGATTTAAACTTGGCTATTCGACAAAGCTAGGTAAAATAGGTGTAAAGAAAGGAAAGGAAAGATAGTAAACACCCCAGTGGAATTCCTTCCCCGAGGGTATATAGGATCTTATTCTTATTATATGTTATATTGCTTACTTGAATGCCAACAACTGCAGCCCGATATCCCCATTTCGTAAACGAGTTGGCAACCATATCCTGTTTCCAATTGTGAAGTGGCACGCTTGTTGAGGATGCGATACTGCAATGCATTCAAACATACGTGGAAACCTGCATTCAATCAATAGAGTTATTGAACATCTTATTCGAGTAGAAACCCCATTCTTTCACATCAGATCACACATCAAACGCTCAGAAAATCAGATGAAATAGTCATTAATACACATCCCATTATTTCCATCAACATCGTGCCCCTAAGTTATGGTACATCAATTAACAAATCTCGGGTACAATGAAAAAGAAGAATTTTTATAAGAGCTCATTAGCGCCGCGCCGCGCTTAGCCAACTCGTGAGTTAAAAAGAGGTATCACAAAAAAGTAAAGAATTAGAGTTCCGCATGATCAAATACAGGTGCAGTATTTTGCACTTCTGGGATACCTTTATCTTTCGGTGCGAAGTTTCCTTGTCTGATTTCGTTCAAAGCGACGTCGAATCGAGCTCCTGCAAGCCATGCTGCTCCAATCTAGATAGTGTTAGCGAAGCTTTCATGGGTCCAAGGGGAAAACATACCATAAGTCCAGAAACGACTATCAGGGTTCCGAATACTGCCAACATGAGGTAGAAGACATCTTTCTTGGCTTCTGCTTCCTCAGCTGCTGATTTTTTCTCTGCTACAGACGTTTCACCAGCTTGTCGTAAAGCGATCGCCTCGGGATTTTGAGATGGGAATATAGATTCAATGAATTGTTCGATCTAAAGGGAGTTAGTTTTGTATGTTTGTGTAATAGAATCAAATCACAAACCTTTCCGCATGCAATGCTGATCTTGAGGAAGTTGGGGTCCTTGGGCGAATTCTTTTTATTTATCCGTCTTGCATATCTCTTAAAGATATCACAAACCGTACGCAAATTCTGTGATGATTCCATCATCAATTGGCAAGCATCACCCTTTGTGATCTTGACATTCTTCTCGAAGATATTAGGATTCTGGAAAACAAGCTCTAAGGTTGCGATTGCCATGGCTTGTGGAATAGCAACAAAATTGAAGACACTCTGGTCTTTAATGCCTGCCATGTAAAACAAACATTCATCCGCATGGCGAAGAGAATTCAAAACCATTTCTGAACTGCAATTCAAAGCAATTTGTCTATTTTTGGGGTCGAAAAGATCGTCAAACTTGTCGACGTGCTTCGACCAGATCTCCTTGGGCCAGAAGCGTCTCTTGTCATCAAAATCTTCCCGAATATCACGAATGATATTTGTCTTTTGGAGGAATTGACCCATGGATTCAGACAATTCTGGCTTGCCGAGCAAAGCTGGGTTTGCCAGCTTGGCCTCGACAAACAGTCTTGTCAAGCCATCTCCTACGAGACCGGCTACATAATGACAGTATAATTCATAATCCTTGATGGTGTTGACACCATTGATGTTGTGCTCTGCATTGTTCGCATAATCGGCCATTCCATTACCCATCTGTTTGGTAATATCCTTGATAATGCTCTGGTATGCTGGCTTGCACTTCTTGAATTCAGTGATGACACAGTCAAAGTGAACCAAGAGTTCTCGATCCTTTTCATTTGGTCCGTTCTCGTTGAATGTCCATCCATCCTTCTCAATGATGTCGTCAAAAGCTCTCAACAGCGGTTCCTTCTTCCCTAATGGTATTGTCATATCGTCTTCAACAGTATCCAAGCCTCGTAGAATCAAGTAGAAAAGGGCGACTGGCACAAGCAATTCGGGGTTCAATTCTTGGATGACCGAGCTAAAACTTCGACTGGTCATTTCGAGGTATTTGAAGCAATCTTTGAGGGATTGAGGTTCCTTGGATGGATCTCTGATATGGACTGGGTCGTGCCATAGCTTCCTGATTCATGTGTCAGTGATGGCAGTTGAGGAGATGTACGTGTTGAGAATATCTACCATTGCAAGATTGCTCTCAACTGATTTGGATGAACAGAAAAGTAAAGGAGATTTTTGACGAGACCCATGATGAATGAAGTGGAGATGACTTGACAAATGGATTATCAAAGTTTCTGAATACGCGGGATATGTGTTAAAGTTGAATTAAGTTGTGGACTTTCGTTTCTCTGCGAGTTGATGTGCTCGACTATATATGGAAATTATGAACGGCCACGGTAGTCAATTGTTGAACCGAGTCCGTCTATTGGAATTAGAATTGAATGAATGTATCTTGAGAAAGTCACAAGATAAGAAGATGGAGGTATCAATCCAATTTCAAAAAATAAGTAATAGATAAATTGGGTGAACTGGGTGAATTGGTGAAATGTATCTGCCAGCAAATTTCAGGGTATTATTTATTGGGACGTGAATGGGGTGAATGGGGTAATCTGTACTGTCACCGCCCAATCTGTGCAGTAAAAAGGACGCTTTGGAGTTTAGGGACTAGTGACTTTCATACTTTGGTGCATTCAAGGGGATTTGAAAGTTTAACTTGGAAAACTTCCATGTACGAAGATCATGTAGGTACAGACTCTCTCTGTACCAGCCAGCACATCTGGATGCAATTGAATATACATGTACTTTATACTTTATAATATTCAATCATGAATTACATCACATTACCTTCCGATGATGATGTCGAGGATGTTGATGGGAAGAACAGAAAGAAAGCAGTTTGGACAACTTCTTAGCCTCCAACTGGTTATATATACATACCTTTATACCTTTATACCTCGTACATACCTACATATACATCCTTTCCACCCCTTACATCGGAGCTCTCGAGGCTCTCTTTTTGATAATATTGACAACCAACCCCAGATTCTCTTTGGTTCGGTGCAATGCACATCTTGCAGATCAACCAATTAGATCAAGGTAAGAAATATGTCAAAAAGGAGGCGATGAAATCTGTTAAACGGACGAGGCTGAGCAATGCTAAAATATCCCGCTCATCACCCGGTTTACGACAATCTCATGGGTTATAAGTACATTGTTATGCCACGACTCATAACACTTGAAAATTATCATGATAATACTATCTTCCTCCACATTCTAGGTTTCGTGGCTTCTTATCTTTAACTCTTACCGCTAACCTAACCGCATTGTCCATGACTATATCACATAGCGCCTGTCTGTGAATTCCAGCTTGCTGCACGCTGAGCCATCGCCAACTACAATCCAATTCGATTGACATACAATTGCAATATATACGCTCGAGCGTTTACCTCATTTGAGCTTATCAAAATAGAGCTTGTGGATATCATTCTCTCAACATCCTTCACTCAATCGCAATTCGTGAATTTCAGTAATGGCCGCCGACATGGAACCTTTGGAGAAAGATGTGGAACAGGCAGAGTCGCAACCGATGATTGGGGAAGAGACACACAACGATAGATATGAGGGGAAAAGAAAGAAGGGTCTGGCGAGTAAAATCGTCGATATTGCTTGCATTGGGTTGAATATCATCAGTACAGTAGTTCTTGTCTTTCTCAATAAATGGTTTGTGTAAACTCTATCCTTGATGCCAAAACATAAGATCTAATGATAACGTAGGATATTCAAAGACCCCCAGCTGCGAAATATGCAAATATCCTTTGCGATGTGGCATTTTACATGCACAACCATTGTGTTATGGATAGCTAGTCGTTCTTCCTTCAAGCTTTTTGTCCCCATACGACTGCCATTTCTTCAAATGCTTCCATTATGCTGCTTCTTTGCCGGCTTTCTCATACTTGGAAATTTGAGTTTAGCATTCAACTCTGTGGGCTTCTATCAGTCAGTTGTTCCCTCCTTTTTTCCAACATCCAACTAATTATCATCTTCAAACCAGACTCGCCAAAATAATGACCACACCCTGCGTGGCCCTTCTCCAATACATCTTCCTCTCCAAAGCCGTCTCCGCGCAAACCATTCTCGCCCTCGCCAGCGTCTGCGTAGGTGTAGGTCTAACTAATACTGGAGCCTCAGGAACTACCACATTTGGCGCATCCATCGCTATTGCTGCATTTGTAGTAACTGCATTCTATCAAGTCTGGATTGGCAAGAAACTCACCGATTTCAAAGTCTCTTCTCCACAACTTTTACTTAATCAAGCCCCGATATCCGTTTTGATTCTAGCGTTTTTGGCACCGTTCTTCGATACAAAACCAGATGTGTCGGTTATACCAAGGGATACACTTATTGCATTGGGTTTGAGTGGATTGGCAGCTGCATTGTTGAATTTGAGTCAATTCTTGATTATTGGAAGGATGTCAGCATTGACATTCAATGTTGCCTCCAAGTATGAATCCCTTTCCTATTATCTTACATCCAAACGTCATGTGCTAATCCGTTCATCCAGTGTCAAAACAATCATAATCCTCACCTACGGTTTTATGAGCGAAGGTCGAGTCCTCACCATCAAAGATTCCATGGGCATATTACTAGCTTTGGGCGGTGCAACAGTATATAGCCAGCTTTCACAGCGGTGAGAGAAGCGTGTTCTAATGTATAACGAACCTTGAAGCCATAGGTGAAATCCTGGCGTCGGAGCATGAACTAGATGTTTGCTATGTGAAATCTTCAATCTTTGAATTGGATAAATAGAGAGATAATTCGAATAACATTTACTGTTTTAAATAATGAGCTGGATGAGAGTACTGAAAAGTATCTGGCGAATGCATTAGAAGCGAAAAGCTCACGCCGGACCTATCTATACATGTCTATGTGTGATGAATTCAAGTCTGTAAATCTAATTGGGGATGAATGAGTATTCATATTCAGTCCCAATCATCGGCAGCTATGTGGATGTTCTAAGCAGATAGAGTAGCTCACCGGTGCTCAGTACGTTTGAATCAAAACATCTATCTGCCTCGCTGTGATTCCGTTAATTGAAGGTGGTGAGCACACGAGTATAAGATGAGGGATTCGTATCGCATGGACTCTAAGTAAAGATTTAAGTATCCGCTATTCCACATTTAACTTCAATTGAGCACCACAGAGCAAGATAACTAGATGGGTGGAGTTTCGAAACACGGATAAAGTACCTACGTATACATGAGATCAATATCAAATACACCAAAACTCAGAGTTCCATTTTCAAATGGTGATATCCATTATGCTGTTTTCAAATATACATTTCTAAACTCCTTACGCCTGATGCCTAAACCCATTAGACAATGCTAAGGTGTCAAAAAGACAACAGTGTATACTACGCTAATTCATTATATGTACCACAACCCATTTACCATATCCATGTCATACCAATCATACATTCTACATGCAGAATCTATTCCTCTCGGCCGAACTCAGCATCAACTCATCCACACCGTGTATCAACTATCCGTCGACCAACCTCATTTACCGTCTCTCTACCAACAAGAAATGCATCGCCACGTATGCTAAGAAGATAAAGGCACCGGCGAAAATAGCGAGATTGATTGCATCTGGCCAGAATGCCTGTGTGTTAAATCCGAAACTGCTCAAGATTACGGCGCCGGGAACGGTGATGTCGAGTTTGTATTTCTGATCCACGAGTGTCAAATATGTGACTTCATTGACAATTAACGATTCGAAGCCGTAGTGGAAAATCGATAAGGATTGTAGCCAAAGAGCGGATTTGGGGATAGCATCGTGGTTGAGAAGAAGACCGGCAAAGAGGAGACTAAATAACATGACAAGACTTCCGATGAGACTTGCAACGCCGTTATCTTTGAAGACAATACCAAGGAAGAGACAGATTGCGGCCGCTGCGAGATTGAAGAGGACGAGAATGAGGAGAAATTTGAAGAAATTAGGAGCTTCTGCTACAAGTCCAGTCATAGGGTATAAGATAGAGCCCATAATGAGAGGAGGAATAATTCGGAGTGGTACGATATCGAAGAGAACTTTGGCGAAAAAATACGTGACGGGAGAGTAGTAGCCATTTGCTCTTTCTCTGACAAAAACCATTCGCTCGGTAGCAAAGACGTTCAGACTGGAGAGGGTACTGAAACCGAAAAGCGCTAGAATGAAGAAGAATAGTCCCAAGCGATTTTGGAATCCCGGAATGTCGTCTGTCAGGCCATAAAACAAGAATCCAGAAAGTACAGCCAACAAAATTGCGATTGCGTAGTGTGTCAACATCAACATCGGATTTCTGTAAAGATTGCGCCAGGTACGTTGTGAAAGAATAACAAATTGTCGAAGGTATCCAACTCTTGCATATCCTCTGCCCATCGTAGTTGTGGCCATTGCGCTGTTATCCTGTACATGTCCATTTGTGGTTCCATTGGCATTTTGAGCGGCGGAAACAGCGTTTTTGAGGTCATCCTGAAGATCTCTGGCGATTGGAGATTGTGCATAAGAAGATACCAGAACATCCAAATCCGAACCAGATCCAGGTGCATCAGGTGGTAAATTATCTGGATCTTCGGCAATCGATGAATGTTGTCTTGACATCCTAAGCCAATGCTGATTCGCCTCTGGGTCTACAGGTGCCTCATCAGGTTGGGAAGTAGGAGTCTCTACTCCACTTTTCTTACGAGTGAAAAGCTCACGTTCTTGCCTTGCCCTTACAGAGTCACGACGTTTGCCTTTAGGTCTTAACAGGGACTCGCTTGGGCTACCAACAACAGGCTCCTCAATGCTACCGCCAGAGATGCTTGCAATTGACTTAACCGCTCTAGTACTGCTTGCTCCAACGCTTGGTGTAACGCCGTGTCTGAAATCGGATGTAGTATCATCAATCGGGGTACGAGGTGTACCAACATGCATTGTCAAATCAACCAGGTAGTCAGCAATGTTGAATCCAGGTGGACAGGCGTAACCAATGTGATCGAAGTATTCTTGACAAAGATTGAACTCGCCAGAGTAGACGGTTCTTCCTTTTGCGAGAAGGAGTAATCTATCGAACAAAGCCACAATGTTGGATCTTGGTTGATGAATGGTAAATATGACCGTTCTTTTGTAGTTCTTGGCCAGGTTGACGAGACATTCGATGACGTTGAATGCGTTGTATGCATCAAGACCACTAGTTGGCTCATCGAGGAACAATATGCTTGGACTGGTAACCAATTCACAAGCGATTCCAACTCGACGTTTTTCACCACCAGAGATACCGCGACCCTTGCCATCCTCAGAACCAATCAAGGAATCCTTGATATGAGAGATACCAAGCTGTCGCTCAACTTCAAAGACTCTCTGCTCCTTGGCTGATCTTCCCATGTCTCTTGGCAATCTCAAAAGAGCGCTAGTCATGATCGTTTCGTGAACGGTAAGAGTAGGTAACATAGCATCTTCTTGATCAACAAACCCAATGACGCTTCTGTATTCGTTATCTGTGACCTTTTCGCCATTGACATAGAAATTTCCTTGAACAACACCTCGCTTATTTTTACGAGCAAGAATGTCAAGAAAGGTGGTTTTACCAGCTCCAGATGCACCCATGATGGCCATAATCTCGCCAGGATGAGCTACACCTTGAACACCAGTCAAGATCTGCTTTCCGTTTATATTGTATGAAACATTCTCGAAGTATAGGGAGGCGGGCTTGTGATCGGTCATTAGCTTGATGCTCTCGTCATCGGAATCGTCTAGATGAATAGGACCGTATTTGAATTGCCTTCGAGACAAGTACCAAACTAGAAGAATAACTCCAACAACAAACAGAGATGCAATGGCAATGACACCTGCGATCAAAGGCGTATTGATTCTCTTGATAGGGCGTTCGTATCCTGGAATCTCGGTTTCATAGAGACATTCTCCCGCCTGACAATTGATAAAAATGCTGCTGTCTCCAAACATTTGTTGAATAAGCAAATCCATTTGAGGCTCCTTGAAAGTACATTCGTTGCTACCATCCTTCTGCTCACAATTAAAGGTGGCAGGACCTCTAATTTCTTGATCGAGGAAGTCCGAAATGTCAACCGATCCGTTTTCACCGCAAAGCATTCGGTCCGGAACACACTTGCAAGCAATGTTTTCACATTTTGCGCTGGTCGAGTTGCGGTCATAATCGTTTTGCGCGTCCGATGTACAAGTATCCAAGGAACAATAAAACGACTCTCTCTCGTCGACCCAGAATTGAAAGTCGCAGGTCTCTACTTCAGCGTTGCAGGTGAAAGTAACCTGGGGCTTCTTGCCATCCAAAATATCCAGAATCTTTCTGTTTGTGACATCGCACATCTGGTAGTTTTCCTTTACAACCTCGCCGTTTTGATAACAGACGCCTCCTTCTTTTTCTGGCATTAGAGCATTGCATGCCTTGTTGTTCGTGCAGACATTGCAGTTGATTCCTGTCCAGCCATCTTCGCAAGCGCATGAATCTGTCGTTCGCATAGGTCGATCCTTTCCATCTGCCAAAGAGCCACAAACTATTAAGAGTCAGTAAAGATGTTTTCCAGTGTTTGAAGCAAGTTTGGCTAACCTGGCTGGAGACAGTCATCGCCACCGAATCCTGGTGGACAAGAGCATTTGCCATTGTATTGATTGCAGTCAGAATATTGTCCGCAAGTAAATGCGGGCAGTAAACAATTAAAACTGTATTCAGTTAGCAAGAGATTTTGGCCTAGAAGAAGAGGCGCAGTACCAAGGAGGACAATCGTCAGGTCGGTCGTCCATGAGAGCTAATTGGGCTTTCATCGAATCTATCGACGAATAATTCGTGAAAGCGTGCGCGTTCCATGATAGAGACAGAGTGGCGAGGACTACAGTCCCTAGTTGAAGTTTTTTCATGGTTCGCGAATGTTTGCGAAAATCGCGATTGTTGAAAGTGGGAGCTTGCTAATGGAACCAGCTTAATGCTGCGGTGAAGCGACGACTCTTGATGCCATGTAAAGTAGATTACGTAGAGGGATCCGAATAATACTTGGAACGAACAAATAGTAGTGAATTTCAAAGAGAGGAATTAAAGAGAAATGCCTGGGTGGTAACTCGATAAGATATTGAAGGAGAGAATAACAAAAATAATAATAAACAAAATGAAGCTTGTTATCAAGTAGTGAAGAAGAGTTGATTGAACAGCTTAGGTAGTAGGTAACCTGAGAGGTAGTGTCATATCATTCACATTCGCGTTCATCGGAGAGAGTTTTAGCTTGTCCGTCTCCTGTCCTGTCCGTCCTAACAAGAATAAGCGGGCTCGGCGGGGATTGATAAAACCTGGAGCAAAGGCGAGGCAGCTGTCAGGAACCAAAAGATAAAAAGATAAGCTGGGAGGTTTGAGAATGGATTGGAAATTACGATTACATAGATTTAGATGTATATGTATATGTTTGTTCATATACCGTTCATATCTCAAAGTGGTGGATGGACATGGAAAGCTTCATGAAGATCCATTCGACCATCTTTCAAGTCGAAAGCTTCTATCAATCCTCATGTACTTCGTACATATGTTAATAAGACTACTAGGTATCTTATCAATATACAATGGATGTACTCAATCAGCACTGTACGTAAAGTAGAGTATGTCAGGGCAAACGTTGTGTCTGAGCTTCACAAAATCTCCAACATCCTATTGGTTCTGATTCCTCACTCTTTCCTGGGGATGGCCGAGGTTTAACAATCTCCACAATGCAATGTCATCCACGCCTTTCGGATCTACTCCATATGACAACTTATTACTACTGCAATATTGAAAATGTAGGTTTGTTGAATATATATCAAGTGAAGATGTCCAATTCAAATACCAACATCTCTTAGTCTTCTCTTCTAGACAATACTCTCCAACCCATATACACCAATACCATCTCAAACATGGTCAAGATTGAGCCTTTCGCCGTAGAACAAGTACTACCCCTCCATTCTCCACCAAAACTGAAATGTCTCTAACATTCTAACTCCAGTGGATGGACAAATATGAGGTCACACCTGGGGTTCTCAATATTGCCGAAACATGTGCAGCTTCCATCTCCATTGACGATCTCGTAAAGCTATCCGAAGATCCAAATCTGCCTCATCCAATATCAACCTCGACCAAACTCACATACGGACATATCCGTGGATCGCCCGCTCTTCGGGAACGTCTAGCGTCTCTTTATTCCGCCAGAACTAGCTCGCCTCTATCACCAGAGAGTATACTTCTCACGCGGGGTGCCATTGAGGCGAATTTCCTCACATTATATACGTTGATTGGCCCTGGAGATCATGTAGTTTGTGTGCATCCAACTTATCAACAACTATACTCTGTTCCACAAAGTCTCGGTGCGGAGGTCTCGCTATGGAAGTTACACAAGGGAAAGAAGTTCATTCCTGATCTAGAGGAGCTGAAGCAATTAGTCAAAGATAATACCAAAATGATTATTATCAATAATCCAAACAACCCCACAGGCGCTACAATTCCAAAGTCCGTTTTACAAGGCTTGACGGAGTTTGCGAAAGAAAAAGGAATCATTATTCTGAGCGACGAAGTTTATCGGCCATTGTTTCACGGAATATCAGTAGCTGATGCAGAATTTCCCCCATCGATGGTATCCATGCCTTACGAGAAAATCATAGTCACTGGCTCCATGTCAAAAGCTTACTCGCTGGCTGGTATTCGCATTGGTTGGGTCACATGCAAGGACAAAGCTATCATTGAAGCTCTCGCAGAAGCTCGAGATTACACCACTATTTCTGTTTCGCAGCTGGACGATCAAGTTGCCTCTTATGCCATGAATCAATCTGTCATCCACGCACTCCTTGGCAGGAATATCAAACTTGCCAAAACCAATGTGGCACTTGTAGATGCTTTTGTCAACGAACACAGCGAGAATCTGTCTTGGGTTAAGCCAAATGGTGGCACTACAGCCTTTATCAAAGTGGAAAACAGAAGGGAGCCAGTGGATGATGTACAATTCTGTGTGGATGTTATTGAGAAGACTAAGGTTATGTTCTTGCCAGGGTCTAAATGTTTTGGTGAGGAATTTAAAGGTTATGTGAGAATTGGATTTGTGTGCGAGACGGAGGTCTTGAAAGAAGGTCTGCAAAAACTGGGAGGATACATTCGGGAATATCTCAAGTGATAAATACCTCGTAATGAATAGAAATTATGATGATTCAAGAAAAGTTTCAAATTAATACAACACTGTAATGAATTAGAACATTGTTCTTACTCAGTGCACCGTTATACTGTTTCAAAACACATTTTGATTTCATGACGAGGTGAGCTACTCATTAGACTGCAGTCTAGACCACTAAACATGGTTCCCAATAATCCCGACTAGTAGACTGATTGTAAACTCTCAAGGTTTGGGCGCAAAACAATGTTTAAATTAAATGCAGAAATGCAAATTTTCTAAAGCAGGTGGAGGATTGAAAATATGAGAACATTCAAATTGGAATTATCATCCAAAGTGATCGGATCACCTAATTGATTTAGATATTTGAAAGCTTTACAATAAATTGTCGGGTTACACTCGAACTGGTGAACAAAAACGCTATGAACAGCTATAAAAAAAAAACTCATCTCAACATCGTTCATTCACGTACACAGAGTCATACATTCAACAGCACGAGAAGAGAATACACTATGCATCTGTATCGATATTCAAATTCTTTCCTAATCTTTGTATTCTCCATTGGGTATAAACATATATCTAAAGCATAATCATAGTCATAAGCAAACGAACATCGCAATTCCTCCATCCCTCATTGACATTATCGTCTCTCGTTCCTTAATCTTCCTCGTCGATTCCCTCCTATTCAACCAAAGCCTCCCATCATTATTTATTCATCAATCATTGCCCTCATACCCGCTTTCCTAGCTCGCATCTCTCCCCAAAGACAAACACAAAAGACATAACCCTCCAACTCTCATACCTTCTGACCCTCAAGAAATCTCAAGAGCCATTCCCTTTCCCGCCACACCAAGCCCATTCATTGCAACCCCCTCCTTCCCCCCAGAAGAATAACAAATCTCTCTAAACTTAATTCCCTCCTCTCCATTCCCATCCGCACACTCAAACCCCGTGCTTGCATTCTCCCGTCCCGCTTTCGCACTGCTCAATCCAATCATACTCTTAACCTTTCTCATTCCCTTGATTCTATTCAAGCCACCCATCGCGATATCCATGCCGTCCATTTCAATCTCCATATTATCTTCAAATTCAACGGCACTTCCATTCAACGCCTTGCCTACGGAAAATCCAGCAATGCCATTTCCGCTGTTGACGGAAGCTTCGAGTGCAGCGGCCCTCGCCATGGCTTTGCTCGTCTGCACACCATAGGTATAGAGAGCCGTGAAAACGAGAGAAGTACCTAGCATGACGTGGAGGGTGTAGAGGATGTAGAGGGTGATGGATTTAGAGCTGAGGAGGTAGGCGAGGTTGGAGAACATTTTTATTGATGTAGGATTTGTATTTTAAGGGGTACTCTTTGTATTTTGAGTAGTGGATTTATATGTGTTTTGTTGTAGAGTATGGTTGATACTCGAAGTCGAAGTCGAGATTGATGATGGGAGTAAGAAAGTGTATGTTTGTTGACCGGGGAGTTAAATGAGGAGATTTGACAAAGTGAATTGATAGTAATTTATGATGGTATTGTAATTGGTTTCGTGAATAGTTGGTAAGGTTGAAGTTGTAAATTGTAAGTTGGATAAGGAAGATTGATGTTGAGTGAGTTGAGTCGAGTTATATGTAGAGCTTCGGAAAAAGGCAAGAGCAGATCACTTATATCTATACTTCTTGATTCTTGAAGAACGTGCGGTACCAGTAAAAAGAGATTTTTCTTGATTAAATTTTTTCAAAGCATTACCGGGCCATTATTTATTGATTGTTGTGATCTCCCTCAACCCCATATTCTGAAGTCATCGTGAAGTTACTACGATTAATGAATTTCTCCTTGCAAGGAATATGCTCGCAATTTCATTCATGCCCATAGAACCAGCAAATCATCCCATAATTTTTAGGGAGTGAAACCCCTCAAGCGAGCCCAACTGCCAGCACATCCCTCGCGTGAAAGAAAAAGACACAGCCTTATTTCAGGGGTAGCCACGGTAAATGCATTCATGTCAATAATATGAGCCGCGAGTATAGGGCTTAATTTTCAGCGCATGAAGCACTTTTCAACGTCGTCTAATCTTTTCGCCGAGTGCACTACGTCAGTGCGGAGTCCTTCTGGAACATCTGAAAGAAGGGCATGGTGATAGGAGATCGTGAGATAGAGATGAAATCGTAGGAGGGGGAAAATAGAGTTTAGTAGGTAGTAAGGGTTGAACGGCATTGATGACCTCAAACTTCAAATGTTACCCAGCCACCACAATATATCGAGTTCACGACTCAGATGCTTGGCCATCATCTATGTATTATGGGGGATGATAGAGTGCGTTTTTGATGGAAGTAATATTATATGATGGGTAGTTCGTCGTATGTTTGGCGGTTGAGCATTCATCCCTTCAGATCGGCGGGTCTGAGTGTTTCGTAAGATATTCGACCTCCTGCCATTGACTTTTCATTGATATTCACATGACTCGTTAACATTGATTTGGAATACCCAATTCCTATCAATGAATTTCAAATGTTTCCAGTTCATATAGTCCGTTTTTGACTGCTCGGACCCCTTCTCCGTACATGAAGCCATCGATATATGCCTCTCCCACCAGAATGCAGCGATTATCAGTCTTTCTCAATATGACAGGAAATCTACAACCTGGAAGAATGCAGATCAAATCATCTTTGGAGCAGTTCCATGGTCCAAGTCCAATGATTCCTGTGTCGGAAACGATGAAGCGGCGTCTGTTCATTGTCCAACAAGCGGAGATAAGAAGTGCTAAGCGTTCCTTCTCATCGAGAGTTTCCTCATTCGTTGAGATAGAAGATAATGGAAAACTAAGCTTGGGTAGTTGTTCCGCCAATATTGTTGCAAGGGCCTTCATTCGAATGGCGTATTCGGTGTGATCGTTGAAGGTCCAATTGCCACAAGAGATCGTTCTACAGAATGCTCCTTGCTCTCCTAGGGAGGGTCTTTTCTTAGAGACAACGATACTCCACCATTCTTGTAGAACCTTCAGGCCCCTACCATTGTTATCTCTAGAGTTTAGTTCTCTTCTGAAGGACAAGCCTGTTTTTTGAACTCTCCCTAAGATGACACCAGTAGTTCTCAAGACATATCCATCTTGAAGAAATTGCACATTAGCATAACTATCACCGGAAACCATAAACTGAGGTTTGCTATGTTGAAGTCCGATTATTGTGGGTTGGCGGCTTTGGGGAGGTCTTGTCCAGTTCGGTACCCATGAAGGAAGACCGTCATTGTCGGGCGCCGTTTGGTTTCTATGATTGACACATATAACATCCAGTCTTCGAGAATCCTGAATTATATGTCTCGCAGTGTGTGTATATACCCGTCGTATTGACAATGAATAATCAATTTTACCAAAGGACTCCTGTGAGTTTGATATTCCCACCAATGCGTATACTTTATCTTTTGGATCTGACGACTTCTTACTCTTGTGAGAAAGCAAAAGCTCAAAAAGAGGAGAGCTGACCGCATTAGGGACCTGATCTCTTGATACTTGCAAGCTCTTTGGCCCCCCAGTGGTGAGAGTTCGTACAAATGATGGTGATTTCAGATATATAGACAACAGTAAGTGTTCTTCTCTTTTTAATATATCGCAGGTGTTACAAAGCTCCATTATAGGTATACTCTCGTCCCCGCAGAGTACAATTGCTTCTTTGGCACAGGCAACTTCTTGAACGACCCATATCCTCCACCAATATTGCCGACGAAAAAGTGTTATTAAAGCCATCAACTGATCCTGTGTTGACGGGTCATGAAGCATTTTTATCACTTGATTCCTTGTAGCCTTATTCATTGTTTTGGCCAATCGGATTGCTAGAGAACTATTGTCCTTCTCGGAACCAATCCAAACAGGTACAGATTGTGCGTTTTGAAAAATGGTTCTCATCTTAGCTATTTGATTGTTTCGCTCTGGTATATTGTTCTGGTCAATACAGATGGCATCAACCCACAGAAAGCTTTCGTCATTTTCTCCTTGAGACCGTAATCTCCTCAAAGCTCCAATGAGATTGTTGGATGCGGAAAGGCGTTTTCCATTAACAACTATTGACTCTGGGGAAATTTTGGCCCCCCAAGTATACGAAAGTGCTCGATAATTAGGAGCTCTGTGCAAAGCTGTGTGGATAAGCCGACAACATATAACGTCGTCCTTCGAAATTGAGGGAAGGAGTCGCAGTAACCGGATCTCATCTAGGCCAGGTTTCAATTCCTTGTATTGGAATGGGTCAATTGGTTGGTTCATCTGTATGATACTATGTTGTTGTGTAAGGATGAGAATGATCTCTCTTGGTTGATTGTGTAGCCAAGGAAATCGGTGAAAAAAGTCTGTCAATGCCGGAGAGGAAGTCTCATGATACTATTGATGGGCCACACACACAAGTTGATCGACCCTTTATTACAACCTGGAACTGGAAACTTATATCGGAGCCTTCATTTTATTGCTATTTGATCGATGCGCGACAACTCCAACATGCTATAACCATAGCAACGGCTGATCAAGGATGACAGAAAGTGGGGTTTGTAGGTAGGATCCATGGATAACCTTATCTTGAGCTCACCGTTACTTTACACTGTATCAATCCGGAAACTTCACCATATTCACAGATGTACACGAAATGGTACATTGACATATAAGGTACACCTTGATATTTTGGGTCATTCCGCTCGAGTCGAATTTTCCCTATCTTGCCGCCTCGCCGGCTCATTTCCCTCCCCAGGTTATGATCATCTGACCGTCAAACCATGTCGCTTGTCGATGGACTTTTACCCTAAGTAGGTAGGTAGGTGAGTAAATCATAGCATTTGTCAGAATCACGCATTTAGTCCAGTTGTGCAAGCATGATGAAGTAATAAACACTTGTCGTTCTACCAGTAGACTAAAAGTCAATGACGTTGGTGAGATATCCCCGCATCGGCGCATCCCCACTACTCATGCTTTGTTCGTATTCTTCACTTCACTTCACTTCACTTCACTTCACCTCTCCATCCTCTATCAAAGTGCACATTTCAAATCTCAAATCTCAACTTTCAAAGATCGCCAGTCCATTTCAATTATTCCGAGTATTATCAAGGATAAACCCAACATGTCTTCCAATTTCTATCTCGAAGGTACCCCAGATGAAGTCAAAAATGCGAAGGTTAGTTGCTATCGAGTTGCGTACCAAACTATACAGCTGACTGAGATAATGAAGGGACTTCATCTTGTAACAATGTCAACGCCCAATGGCAAAAAGGTTCAGATTATGCTCGAGGAGTTGAAGGCGGCATATGGAACCGAATGTAATGAGCGGCCATCTGTAATGAAGTGTATAGAGTCTTGCTAAGAAAAAAATCAGACACCCACACTCTTATTAATATCTCAACCAATGAGCAAAAGAAAGACTGGTTCTTGAAGTTGAATCCGAATGGTATGTTATCATAGAAAGTTGTGTGGGAGGTCGATGCTTAGTATCTTGCAGGTCGAATTCCTATTCTGATCGATAACACCAAGACTCCCCCATTTCCTGTTATGGAGACCAGTGCAGAATTGCTTTATCTCTTAAAAGAGTTCGATAACAAGGATCTTTTTGGATTCAAGGACGAGTTGGAGAGAAACGAATGCCTTCAATGGCTGTTCTTCTGGCATGGTAGTGTAAGGTCTTCGTCGCCCTGAAAATACTTCCCGGCTAACTGTTTGAT
Organism: Botrytis tulipae; assembly: GCA_004786125.1. Taxonomy (NCBI): domain Eukaryota; kingdom Fungi; phylum Ascomycota; class Leotiomycetes; order Helotiales; family Sclerotiniaceae; genus Botrytis; species Botrytis tulipae. The sequence goes on from PQXH01000002.1 coordinate 479,690, forward strand.
AGGGTGCCCCGGTAAGTCCGCGCATAGAGATATTATCTATACCATTATTGTTTTATGGAGGCTTCCTGAACTCTCCGCATTCTCTAGAAATTCCATCTAAGTTCATGATGTTTTAGCATTACTAACGACTTCAATTTGTAGTACCAAGGCCAAACCAACTACTTTTCCAAGGTTATGAAAGGGAAGAGTCCAGGTTAGTAGCCATTTAACTTTATGCACAGCATTCAACTAAGATCGGTGGATATATAGAAGCTTTAGAGAGATTCAAGAACGAGACCCTGCGCGTATTTGGGGTGCTCGAAATTCGCTTGTCGGGCAAATATACTGGTGAGCCTCGTGATTACTTGGCTGGCAATGGAAAAGGAAAATATTCCGTTGCAGATATTGGAACTTGGCGTAAGTTGTCTCGATAATCTGTATGGTGCCTTCGTTGACAATGAATTTCAGCATGGTTAAGTGCATGGGAGTTCTCTGGTGCATTCACAAAGGAAGACATGAATGCATTCCCGCATCTATTGAAGTGGATTGATAGGATTGCTGAGGTTAGTAATGCCCATTTGAACGATGACTCTTGCTAACAACATTAGCGACCTGCCGTTCAAAGTGGAATCTCCGAAAAATGGCAAAATAAGTGAATTCAGTTGCCCATATAATAGTGGTTAGGTCATTCACATTTGTCATGTACTTGCAATAGCAGAGGTAGTTCTATGCACTTGTTAGGGTGAATTAAGAGATCTGAAGGACCAATTATTATTGCTTCAACCTTTAATAGTGTGGATTTATCTGTGATCTTCTATCTCAAGGCTCTGGCCCGATCAAGAGATGCTCTATTGAAAATGTGTTCCTTTAAACTTCGGCATTCAAGTTCTCATTCTGTATGATAAACCTAACTGTCACACCTGAGAACATGACTTCTGGATGCGCTGCCTGCTTGCAAACACTCTTTCATCGCCTACTCATCTCAGTAATTGAGACATTTGAGAATTTAATTCTTGACGTGAGTGATTTTGATGCAAATGAATCAATTGGTTATGTAGTTGCCTGTTTACTAGCGTTTCAACGAGCTACATAAAGTTCGGCTTCCGGCAGAAGACTTTCTTTTCCTGCAACAACAAACGGCAAACTTCCCGTATTTCCAGCATAGGAGACTCCTGTAATTTATTTGTGTCACTTTCTGCTTTGCAGGTGTGTTTTGGCTTTATCTACTCTTCAAAGGTGCTTTCCATGCGATTGTCAATGGTGCTTCTTATTTGCTGCTGTTTCGTTTTTGCTTTTACTTTTTCTTGCGTGTGTTTGCTGTCAAACATGTCTACCTAATAATAATTATCTTCGACAGAAAATGATTTTGCAGCTATACTTTCCTTCATAAATCCTTCATAAAGAGAGAAAGTGTCCCATCCCAAACTAGGGCTGATACGCTCTTGTATCTAGAATTTTCAGCGACGAGAAACTACTGCTGTCCGTGGACGTGCATATAAGCTCATTTCTCCTGCGGTTTCATGAGAAGCAACTGATGAAGTTGACAACAAGAGTAACTTCCGAATATTGAATTCCCAACGCAATTACAATTACAGAAAGAATGCTTATTAGCTCGAACTTATAAAACGCCCCTAATTTCACTTTTGGTTAAGCACAGAAGTCCCTCCTGTACCAAAATTACAACAGAAATAAATTTTCAAATATTCACCGTTTCTCCTCCCTCATTTCTCCACCTTGGATTGAACATTATCATATCAATCAACAATTATTTTTAGAAAACTCTATACTGTCTATTCTCTTTCCATTTCAAATTTGAAAGCTAATCAACCACTCTTCTCCACGGATAGAAACACACATATCTAACTCATCCAACTTTGCCCATCAATGGATGCCACCGCCCCTCACACACTTCCACTGGCAGAGGCCAGCCATTTTGAAGAATGGTTTAGAATAACTATGACGTGGAAAACTGGAAAGGTAAGGAACTTGTAGCTTGCCTTATACCACAACCTCCATTAACCAGCGCTTTTATTGCAGAGTTACAGATGTGTATCCCCAGCCAGAGAAAAAAAGTTCGATGGGAGCACGGGAGGACTGGTAGGACTCTTGACACCACCAGCTTCTCCCTTGAAGCCAAAGTCTCCATCTTTCTTGGACTCTCCAGTGTCGATCCGAAAAAACTCGATCACATCTTCTCTGGTCTCTCCTGTTTCTGAATCATCGTTGTTGGCCCCACTGTGCCTGACGCCGCCAATGGTAGTTACACTGCCCGAATCAAAATCAGGAATTGATTCAAAGTCTACTTCATCGCGGGCAGCTGATCTCCCCGCTTGTTCCAAATCATCACCACGCATACTTACCCCTCCTTCTCCTCCTCCAGAGAAAGCGACAATATTCGAGAATGAGTTCTACGAAGTCAGAACTTCCCCAAAGGGCGGTCTAGGCTGTTTTGCCAAAGTGGATATTGGGTCTGGAACTATGATTCATTCCGAGGAACCTTTGTTCTTATCTTCAATGGTGCAAATCTACTACAACTTTGAACAATTGACAGCGGAAAAACAAGCTGCCTATCTGAAGTTGCATTATTGGCATGGCCTTGCTGCTCACAAGGTTCTTGCCATTTTTCAGACTAATCGGTATGTGTATCAGCTTCAACTGTTAAACTGTTATAGGGCGGCTGAAAGCGTGTGAGATAATTGCATCACTGACCCAGCTTGTCCATAGTTTTCATGTACCCGGCGGCAAATCTGGGATTTTCCTGAGTTCTTCTCGCTTTAATCACGCATGTCCTGGCTTCTGCAATTGTACTTATGGTTTTCGTAAAGAGATCAATAAGATGGTATTCACAACCCTCAGTGATATAAGAAAGGGTCAAGAGATCACAATTTCTTATGCGAATGTACCCACTCATTTGTATCAAAACTACGGATTCTTTTGCGATTGTCCGGGATGTCCTCCAGGGAGTTTCGCGTCTAAAAAATGGGAATATGAGAATGATCTGAGAAGACAGGCGGAGAAGCCAATTGACAATACGACCTACTTTGAGCCAGAACCGTATCCAGGGAATGAGGTTGAGGCATGGGAGAGTGCTATGTTTGAGTGGTAGAGTGGGGGAGTGATAGGAGTGGAGATTATGAAAGGGGGTGAGACATTGGGTTGTTGATGGATGTCTGAGGAGGATTTGTGGCGTGGGAGAAAAGCATTTTCAATCATTGCTTCAGCGGAAGATACCAAGTTGTTGGATAAGTTACCATGGGAAAACTTGAAGATGTGCACTTGACGTAGCGCTGGATGTTATTAGTCATGGGGTTGCTACTGAAGTCCGAAATTGACGTTAAACTATACCATCTGCTAACTATGAGGATGGAGCAGCGATTGACCAGCGATTAGTTGTCTTTCAGTTGGTGAAATATTCATCATTTTGAACACAGAAGTCTGGAAGACTCAAAACGATTTATGAAACATTTTCTATCATAGGCCAAGCAATTCTCTATGGTGACACGGGCAAGACAATGGCTTTTCCCCAACGCCTTGTTTGAGCTATCCTGAGAATTTGAAACTCAGGATAAAGATTTTGAGTTTTCTGTCTGTGACAAACACAACAAAGTTGGTAGAAACATAGATTCGAATCGAAGTCAATAGTCTGTACCAAATACAGACATTGAATTCTCAGAGCTTCTAGCTCCGAGTAATATCATGCTTATATATCTCCAAGTTCCACCCTCAATACACAGCTTTCTCAAACCCATCCCTCTATTTCATCCCTTCCATCACATCCATTACAAATATATACAATATACACTACACCAACCAAAATGAAAAAACCAACCTTCAGACTCCCGGTCGCAACGAGAATAGGTCGCAAAGGAGACTGTGTATCGCCATTGGCATCTCCATCTGAGACGAATCCTCCTTTGAATTCTCGTATGCGAAGATTAGAGAAGATTAGGGGTAGGGTGGAGAAGAAAAAGATGGCGGAGAAGAAGGTGAGGGAGAAAGCGGCGAGGGAGGCTCGGAAAGGGGGTGGGAAGGTTGGGGAGGAGAGGGAAAGGGAAGGGGAGAGGGAGAAGGTGTGAGAGGTGGGGAGAGGGGGGAAAATGACGAGGTGGTAAAGGAGGACAATGAGTGAGTGAGTGAGTGGGAGAGGGGAGCGCTGAAGTGATAAGGTAGAGTGAACGGCATTTGGAGAAGAATAGTAATGAAGATGAAGATTCCAAGCTAAAGAGGGGAGAAACCAGTGAACTGTATAATCATGTTGATGTGGAATTTGGCAATTTAACTAGGCTGAAGACAACTTCATAAGCATGCAATCGAAACAAAGACATGAAACAAGTCAGGCAGCCGCTGGCTCATGATGAAGAGAAATATGATACACAGTACTGGTGTGAAACTACAAAGTTGAACAGGCCATATTTGAAGAGAACAACGGGCTGAGAATTTGAAAGACGCACGGAAAACTCGCATGAGAAATTTGAATACGTAATTGGAGATAAGGGAAGGTGTAAAGGTAAGAATTCTCGGCTCAGTATCTGGTTATGATTGCAATAACACAGGAGGTGAATAACAATTATCACAACCAAGCAACGACCCACTAGCCAACTCACACTTCGCTCTCACCTCATTTCCCCCCTTGACTCTCATCTTAACTCTCATCTCAACTATCATATCAACTCATTACTCCATCCACCATGCTCCACTTAAAACTCAATTGCCCTCCTCCAAAAAATATCACACACCCCAATACCCCCAAAACATTCTCCCTACCAATAAAAAGCCACTCAAAGAAACACCTACCCATACATCCAATCCTCCCACCCACCAAAACAGCAAAAGCTTAAGAGCGCGACGCTCTTTAACCCCAATGAGCCACAATCGAATATGTTATCCTTTCGATAATTCATATATTCGATCATGTCACTGTCCGATCGAAGCCCTGACAATGCTAAGTAGAAAGGCGGACAACATTCTCGAGAATGATGAATTCTACCGCTGCGCCATCGAGACGTGTGGGTGCTTGTTGGTTGGTCGCGTAGTGGGATATATATTGACGAGCTGGGAGTGGTCTCGCTTGTATTGTAGGCGTAGGTTTATGCGATGGACTTCTTAAGCTGGAAAGCTTTGTGATGTTTTGTGGAATTACGGGAGTTGATATAGGTGATTTTGTTGCTGGTGATCTCAAGAACTTTTACATGAACTTCCGTATGCGCTTCTTTAGCCTAGCCTTGTATTTTTTCTCTAAGTTGATGATGGCTGATGTACCGCAAATTAATGTCTACCTGGGAGACATCAGTTTACACGTTTATTTGTTATGGAGTTTCTCGCTGCATATTGCAATGTCTCTTCAAATCGCGCGAACGGCGAGTTCTTCCTTATTGATCATATTTCTCTCGCCACAGTAGGTTGTCTCAAACATCTTGCACTTGCGGAGTCTTCGCACAATTGATCCTCCCGGATATGATTGATCGGTGGTTCCTTTCAAAAATCATCTGTTCCTCCCAAGTTCAAACTTCATTTCCCTCTTCTCCATTCGTCGCATTGCCCTCCGACTTCCCGGCATTCTTCTTCCTATTTCTATCCTTTGCTTTGCCCTTAATCTTTGCACTAACCGCCTCATGTTTGTTTTTCCACATCCCTCCATATCTATACTCTGGATGTTTGCCATCGCCATCTACTTTCCCTCCACTGACATCCTTCCAACATTTACCTGTACATACGAAATGCCATTTTTTCGTATCGTCAATTTGGCATCGTATCAGCACATCGCGAGGTGTGTGGCATATAGTACAGGGCTTGCTATGTGGCGACGGGGAAGTAGACGGCGAGTTTAAGTTTGCAGATGAGATCGTGGAGTCTTCGGTATTGATGTTGGAAGTATGCTTCTCAAGAACTGAATCTGGATCTTCCCTATTCGTATCCGTATACGCGGCTTGGTCTTCCGTCATTGTTATAACCTTGATTTTTCATACGATAGGGTGTTATGTGATGTGATGTGATATGAATAGAATCCTGGTGTTTTTGAACATCATGAGTTCTCCAAAAGTAGAGAGTTCGGAAGTCAATGCCGAAGCTCTCTCCATATTTGTGGCTGTGACTGTGCGTATATTGCTGCTGCTATAACAGTTTGCTGTTGAGTTTGGGGACTTAATTGGAGTGTTATGAGAATCATCCTAGAGCTTTACAAAAAGCAGCATTACCTTAGCCACACTCAGCCATAGCAAATCTACGTCATCTCGACTCCAATTTATAGAGTAAGGTTAGTCCATCATCCATGCGACCGGTCTTGCCAAGATTTGGAGTGTCTTTGTTGGGAGGGAGAGAAAAAGTATATAACGAAGCCATTTTCATTGACTTCATGGATATTGATATTAATACTCTTAATTATAAGAATTAACTACATCGAACACTTTCGTACATTCATCAATCAAAACATCATCTCCAATACCCGCTGGAATATCAATTAATCCGACTCAATTCCAATACTAAAGACATAATGGCTGCTTCATCTTCTGTAAGTATACTCTCTCTTCTCTCGCGTTAGAATGATCGAAATGTTACTAACGATTTTGATCTTCACAGGCGGACGTATTTGCATACATTGTTGCAATTTTCATTCCTCCTTTGGCCGTCTTCTTGAAGACTGCATGTGGAGTTGACTTTCTTATCAATATCTGCTTGACCATCCTTGGTTGGATTCCAGGTGTTATCCGTAAGTTCACGTCCATGTCTTGTGCTGTGTATTTGTCGATATACTTATGAATTTCATAGATGCCTGGTATGTTATCTCAAAACACGACCCAGCGAAATATGCTCCATAAGAAGGGGTATTGTAGGGGGAAATGCTGGTGATGATTGGTGATGATACCTTGGGAGTGGATATATCTAGGAGGGTTTGGCGTTCAAGGTTGGAGGGACTCTCTTCGACGGTTCATTCTGAGATGAGGATATCCAAGGAGTAATATATTGTTTTTATACCATTCAGGAGTTATTCGAATTGATCAATCATACACACAATCATACACACCACAATAATAAGAATACTGTACATACCTACTGTACATAGAATAATCCATCTACATCTTCTCGAATCTATCGAATCGATATCACCTTGCTCACCAACATGCCCAAATTATTGTGTCAATGCTTGGAAATTCGATAGATCCTTCTGGATACCTAGTACCTATCTAAGCCCTACAGAGATAGTAAGATCGGATAAACCGGAAGTCATCAGTCCACTCAGTTGAAACCAATTGATAATATTTGGTAATTATTCGAGGGGCGGAGACACCATTCTTTCTTGGACTGTTGGACAATTCGAATCTAACACGACTATTTACGGATATTTACTAATAAGTCTCTTGGAATGATGGATGTCAAGAAATTAAGAAAAGAACGGTCCGAAAAAGATGTCAAGCATGATAGCCAAGCGAAGGTCTCTTTACTTCACCCAAGAACATATAAATAAATGTCATTCCCTCCTTCTATCTACACTTTCTCATCTAAATTCCCCTTTAAAAAATCACCACCGTTTCACACAGGATTTCGACCATTTTATGCTATACTCACTGTCTGTACCTAGGTATTTCCTTCATTTTCAAGGTTGGTAAATGATTGGACTTATTTATTCTCATCACCTCAGCTCTAAGGTATTTACACTCGTGGTCACTGCTTTGGGGTGTCATGGTTACAGTGTGTAGCTCGGCGCACATCGCCATTTCTTCAATTGGAATTGGAGAATGACAGCAAATTGCTTGGACGAGTAGCCCGATGGCTGAGAGAATCATTCCCGGCTCACTCATCTCCATTTCGGCTGCTCCGTGTTTCAACGGTTAAAAGGCCTGATTGTATCTTAGCAGAAGTAATAACTCTCTTTTCTCAAAAGCCGGTTTGTTCAATTTGCTGTCGCCAAGCTTGTCGGCTGGGTGCTTGGCAGCTGTGGTGTCAAAAATGCCTTGAATTGTCTCTCCTAATTTCTGAGGGATTATTCACGCTGCAATCTTATTTTACTTCGATTTCACCGCCAGAATCCTGTTTTTTTGAATAGTGAATAGCACATCGTGTCTTCTGAGGTCTGGACCCAATTAATTTCGCAGGAACGAACGAACAATCAAGACAATCATAACAACCTCTTCTCACAGAGAACGAAAAACGGCAACGACGACCTGCAGTTTTAAAGTCATTACGTCCACCTTCCACATCTCCCATCATGCCTCGAACAGAGCGACCGGCTCATAGACGCAAACACCATACAACCAGTCATTCTACGGCGCCAAAGGAAGATATCGAAATGTCTTCACCACCGCAAGTTCACGGCCGTGGCCACGGCCACGTTGCGGAGGTTTCAGTCGAAACTAGTACTGGACGTTCGACGACCGCACATCATAACTTATCAGAAACTCTGCACCACATGCTACCTACACATAGAGTCAATCATAAGGGCTACAAAGTTACAAAGGGTATTCAGCCTGACGGAGAAAGTGGTAGACGCGGTATACACCCTTTCCATTTCTTCAAGATTTGCTGGACTTCGACCAGTGATGCTTCTCGACTCGTCAACATTCTCTGGCCTGTTGTGCCTGCAGCACTCGCTGTTCGATATGCTAGGGGCGACCTCCATCTGGTGGTTTTTATCCTCAATTACATCGCGATGGTGCCCTGTGCGAATTTGATTGGCTTCGCCGGACAGGAGTTGGCGAGAAAATTACCAAAGGTGTTTGGCATATTGTTGGAAACCACACTTGGAAGTATTGTGGAGATGATTCTTTTTATAGTCCTTCTAACAAGGTCAGGGAGTGCCATCTTATTCTATGTTTACAATCACTAACCCGCTCAAACAGAGATGAATATGGGGTCATTCAAGCTGCGATTTTAGGCTCAATGCTAGCTACCTTACTATTGTGTTTAGGGATGTGCTTCTTTGTTGGTGGTCTGACACGAGATGGTAGGCTCAATTCCTCGTATCCTTTGGTGTTTGTTGCTAAAATACATTTCAGAGCAGGTATTCGACGAAGCTGTTAGTGAAGTTGGAAGTGGACTGTTGTTGACGGCGTAAGAGACTTTCTTATAGACAACTTACGCATCGCTGACTTTACAACAGTGGACTTGGCCTCATTATACCCTCGGCATTCGCAACGGCCCTGTCATTGAAAACCTCTGCGGAACTCACCCCTGAGGTTATCACAGAAAAAGTCCTCAACATATCTCGCATCACATCTGTACTTCTCATAATTGCTTATGCTACCTACGTCTTTTTCCAGATGCGAACTCATCACAGCATATACGATGCTATTCTAGAAGCAGATGAACAAAAGGACGAGGATCGCCACAGAGATTTGCAAAAAGACAAGCTTACCTTGACTGAGTGTGTTATTGCTCTTGCAATCTCAATCGCTCTAGTGACTCTCATTGCCATCAGTTTGGTCGAACAGATACCAACAATTGTAAAAGAACATGATATCTCTGATGCATTTATGGGCCTTATCCTTGTTCCTCTGGTTGAAAAAGCTGCCGAGCATCTTTCTGCGGTAGATGAGGCTTACGACAATCAGATGAACTTCGCGTTATCCCATGTTCTAGGCGCAACGATTCAAACAGCATTGTTTAACGGTCCTTTGGTTGTCATAATTTCCTGGGGTTTGAATAAGGGATTGGATCTCAACTTTGAGATGTTCGATATCGTTGTCCTGATCCTAGCCATTTTGGTCGTAGGAAATTTCTTACGAGACCAAAAGAGTAATTATTTAGAAGGAGCTCTCTGCGTGATTGTTTACATCATTATCGCAGTGGCCGCTTTCTTTTATCGTAAGTGAAATATTCAATCGTGGAAATCTCCGCGGCCACAAAAACATATTGCGGTTGAGCTAACTTGCCATCCAGCCAATCCACCAGAAGAACATGCTGCCGAAGGCGAGGCGACTAGTGCAGCCATAGAGGCTGTTCGTCGTCTTCTTTGATGTTATGCATGAAAGAATACTGGCCCGGAGTTCTATAATACCAATCTGAGCCTAGTAGTCTTGAAAGGTCTCCGATACGTACTATTGATATCCATCATATAATACGACGGTTAAAATCTACAGTTGATGTAAAATATAAATAGGTTTTAGGTTTTTATCGCTTTCTAGCGATCAATCACGAATAATACATGAAGTTTGGTTTTTGTCTTTTTGTTCCAGTTCTGCAATACCTCTAGAGGCTAGCAAGGATTCTCATCGCTTTGCATTCCTGTCTAGTTTTAGACATCTTATCGTTGATTGTGATCAAGAAGGAAGAAGGCATACACGATAAATGACGATTCATATTTAGATACTAGCTAGCAAGGAAGCAGATGTACTCTGACCATCGATAAAAGCTTGTTTGGGTTCTCCCGGTATGCCAGGTCCATGCGATATATCCTTGCCGAGTGGTTGGTTCTACAGCCAAGATTCGCTTATCTCTGCGGGAACTTGGAAGGTTTGAGCGTAGTGGCACGCGAGCCTTTTTCTAGCTTCCTTTTCGAGCTTAAGTCAGGTCCACCCCACTGATTCACCCCTCAGTACCTCGTATCAGCACTTACTTAGTTAAGAAGGCGTGAAAATCTATTGCCAGAAAATTGATAATTCTTTAGGTAAATTGATATAGTAGAGACATTAATCGGATGAGGAGGCCAATCACTCTTTTCTTCTATGGGTAGCTATCTGCCATTTTGGGGTAGCAGTGTACTATCAAGGTATACCTAATGGATGATGACATTCATGATCTGAATGACAATTGCCAACGGCGAAGAAAAATTCTCGTGTTGATCAACAAGCTATCTCTGCTGCTGAAGGTACCCTCGGCACCTGTACTGTGCATTGTCAAAGATATAAATATGTCATCTCCCATTTCTCTTATAATCTCCTTCTGTGTAATTCTCAAGTTCTTGTGCATTTTCCATTGATATCGACAAGATGCGTGGCTTGAATTCCCTAGCAGTTTTGCTCGCTGCCTCTGTTACTTCAGTGGTAGCTATTTTGCCACATCACGAAGCCCATGCGAAATATGCAAAAAGAGCACAGCCAAAGAAAATTCTCCCCAGGCAACCTGCAGTGAGGCCAAGATCGATCTCGAAGTATTTGACAAATTCAACAGCTTGTAAGCCAATTTCCATTCCATGCCACACATTATTTTAGAAGAGTGCATGACCAGAATGTGTATTGATTTCAATTCTAGCATTTGCCGTCAATGGAACTGGACTACCCGATATCGACTTTGATCTTGGTGAATCATACGCCGGAACTTTACCCATTAGCACCAATGCTAGCGATACAAATCGATTGTGGTTTTGGTTTTTCCCATCCGAAAACCCTTTGGCGGAAAAGGAGATCACGATATGGTTAAATGGCGGTGTAAGTTTATATACCCAAGATCTTCATCTCTTATTCTAAAGACATTGCTAAATATTTCTCTAGCCAGGGTGTTCATCCCTTGATGGATTGTTTCAAGAAAACGGACCTTTCAGTTGGCAATCTGGCACATATGCACCAATTCCAAATCCATACTCATGGACCAACTTGACCAATATGATCTGGATCGATCAACCCGTCAGCACTGGATACTCACCTGGAGACATTCTTGTTGATGATGAGATCGATGTTGGAAACCAATTTGCCGCATTTTGGAAGAATTTCATTGATACCTTTAGCATGCAAGGCTACAAGATTTACATCACTGGCGAGAGTTATGCTGGGCAATATATTCCATACATTGCTAGTAACTTCTTGGACCGCAACGATACTACATACTACAATTTGAAGGGTATTCAGGTGTGTAGCCATGAAAATGAATCAATGTCAATGTTGTGTGCTAACCAGATGCTAGATCAATGATCCATCAATCAACGGTTACGATACAATGAGTTCGGCCCCTGTTACAGCTGCAGCTCTGTACTATCAGAACGTCCTCAACCTCAACGATACTTACATTGCAAACATTACTGCACGAGCAAAGTCTTGTGGTTACACTGACTTCCTCGAGTATGCATCAGTATTCCCTCCCGCAGGACCCATCCCAACACCTCCAAGTTCAAGTGAATATGGTTGTGACCTTTACGATGACATTTACAACGCAGTCTACTACGTCAATCCATGTTTCAATATCTACCATCTCACAGATTACTGCCCATTCTTATGGGATGAACTCGGATTCCCATCTCTCAGTGGAGGTCCCAACAACTACTTCAACCGTACAGATGTCAAGGAAGCTCTCCATGCGCCAGTCGATGTTGATTATTTCATCTGCTCTGGTGGACCTAACTTATTCCCACATGGAGACAAATCCATTGATTCTGCTCTCGGTCCTCTCCCCTCTGTCATCGAACGCACAAACAACGTTCTCATCGGCCACGGACTTCTCGATTTCCTCCTTTTCGCCAACGGTTCTCTAATCACCATCCAAAACATGACTTGGCACGGTCTTCAAGGATTCCAGGAGGCTCCTTCTTCCACCCAAAACTTCTACGTCCCATACCATGAATCCCTTGGTACCATTCTCTCTATTGTGAACGATGCCATCCCCAACGCACCTCCACAATATGACACTGCAGGTGCGGGATACCAGGGAACTTGGCACACGGAACGAGGACTTACGTTCTCGACGGTCAACTTGGCGGGTCACGAGGTTCCTCAATATACTCCTGGAGCAGGATACAGACATTTGGAGTTCTTGTTGGGGAGAATTGCTAATTTGAGTGTGGTGGGTGATTACACGACGCAGACGGGAAATTTCACGGGGGTTAGTGCGCCGTTGAAGATGAGGGGGTTGTATTGAGGCAATGATGTAATGAAATAATGAACGTGAAAAGTTTAGGGCAATTAATGACAGTAATGTATTTGCGCTTGTACATCAAGTCTACCGATATGATGCTGAGAAATACATACGAATGTCACGGATAGATATCGTAGTACATTAGCCTCTAGATAATAATGCAAAAAGATTCCTCGACAACTTGAAACCTCTTTCTACATTTGAAATGACATCATACGAAGATAGCAACCATATTTTCTAGTCTTCGGCTTTTGATCTACAATCGAAAACTTTAACCTTAAAATGCCCATCTCTTATTCCTCATTGTCGCTCTATCAAGACACCTCTGCTCGCCTTAACACTTTTTTTCACATTATTCCTCCCCCCAAAACAAATGAAACGGCCACAAAAAGGTTGCTAGCCTCACTACTAACAGACACACTCGCTGACTAGATATATCTTCATGGTGCCTAGACATTCGTTATCATAATCTCAGATGGCAGATATCTGACATGCTGAAAGTAGCCAACTTCCCATGAAGCTATCTATATACATGATTAAGCACCCAGATAACCTGCTCCAAAGTATCAGTAAAGTGGCCCTTAGCAATGAAAAGGAGAACCAGGACACCACATTAAAGCATATACTTGTAATAGGCTTAACGAGGGCGCGAGCGGAAATAGAATGAAATGGGACGGAGAAGGGCTCGAGCGGATACAGATTATGGCCATTGCCCGTTCACCCCGCTTGCTCGTATATTAAGCTCCGTTCACTCGACCTCTCAATGGGTGTTGTCAAGACGAGGAATAAGAAAGTTTATTGGAGACTGGAATTTATCCGTACTGTTGAGACTCAGAAGGTATTGTTGGGCTTTGGTCTCTTCGATTGCATTCCTTACTGATTGCGTATGTGGAGCTGTGAGTTGTGAGTCAATAGCTGTAAGGTTATGAGACCATTATCGATGAATGTATCTCTCTGCCATTCTTTTTCGCAAGAATTGTTGGCATGTGAATAGTGAAAGAATTGTCCACGGGTAGCTGGAGGTACACAAATGCGTAATGCGCCACAAGCGCCACACTTCATATTCATCGTTGCTCTGGGCACCTGCACCTCCAGCTGCAAGGTTCCAAGATTAACCTTGGAACGTTATTATTGACATGTGAGCCAAAGAATAAAAATACCTAGGTAGGCAGGAATCGTCAAATGTCCCAACACAAGGACCATCCAACGGCACAGCTTTGACGATATCCATAAATTCTGAGCTGTTCAACCCTCCTCGACATATTTTGTTGAGTTGCCCTAAGGAGATCCTCCATGACCTCCCAGTCGAACCTTCAATATTCTCTTTCGATACTGGTATTCCACCAAGTGTTCGATACTCTACATCCACCATGATTAACAATTCATGGGCTGAGTATGTCTTTATCCGCATTTGTATTTTTGCCCTGCAGAGTATACCACTTGTTAGTTTAGCATATTGTTTCAGTCTCGCATTTACTACTTTTTTTACGAATTATGAATTTTACAGAGTCTCGCGCGCTTTGGAAGTGGTGTTCCTGGCCGAATCTTTCTTCTTCCTCTTCTGCTTCCTGCCGTATCGTATTTGGCTTCAACAAGAAGCTATACATCCGCCAGCACCGTCGCGAGAAGAGAGAACGATTTTGTATCAGAGGTGTTTGGACAATATCACAGATCCGGAGGCGTATTTGCAGAAATGGTTTTTGGGTGCGGATATTAGGGATATTAGGAAGGATAATGTAAAGGAGTTCTTTCTTTGGGCTTTCTTTAATCGTGGTGGACCGCCTGGGGATGATGATGAGGAGTTGGAAGAATATATTGCGATTCTGGAGAGGCAGCTGGGAAGGGAAATTTCGGAGGGAAGAGGCAATGCGAAGTGTTTGAGGTTGACATTGGATGAGGTTGTTATGTCGCATAGGAGTTTGATTTGGTATTGTGTAAGTATTCGTATTTTTCATGTGCTGATAATAGAAGATGCTAATGTTAATCACCATAGTGTGTCGGCTTCGTTGACTTCCTAACATTCTGTTCCTTGCGTTACCATGGCTTCAACTTCTACCGCACGAATCTCAAACAATCCCTCAGCATCATTCCTGTTCGCCCGCACAGTCTATTGACTACGTATCATTCGCCTGCTCAGCACATATCGTATTGGCACCGACCGCACACTTCGAAAACCAAACTCCCAGTCGTTTTTATCCATGGCATCGGCATCGGTCTATTTCCCTATACCCAATTCCTTAACGAACTCAATGCCTCCACCGGCACACCCGATGATCATATTGGCATTCTTGCTCTCGAAATAATGAACATTAGTTTTCGTCTCACTCATTCTGCCCTCTCGCGCGAGGAAACCGCTCTCGAAATTTCCCAAATAATCAGTCAACATTTCGGGCCAAATCAGAAATTCGTCCTGATTTCTCACTCGTACGGCACGGTGGTGACCACGCACCTTCTGCAATCTCCCATTTTATCCCCGCGCATCGGCCCAATTGTTCTCATCGATCCTGTCTCTATCTGTCTACATTTACCTTCTGTCGCATTCAATTTCACTCGTCGAATCCCGAAAGATGCGAATGAATATCAATTATACTATTTCGCAAGCATGGATCCGGGAGTTAGTCATACGTTGGGAAGGAAATTCTTCTGGAATGAGAATGTGCTATGGAAGGAGGATTTCGAGGGGAGGAAAGTTACGGCAAGTTTGGCGGGCAGAGATTTAATTGTGGACACGGAGGCAGTGGGAAGGTACTTGAGTTGTGGAAATTTATCTGGTCAATCGACTCCAAGTTTGAAGGTTACGAATGGAAATCCGAATGGAACAGTCAAGAGTACCTCGAATGTGGCTGTCGCGCCTTTGATAGATATTGATGAGCCGGGAGCTGGAGAAGTAGAAAGACCCGTAGAGGTAGATAGTATACAGCAAGATGGCGTGGATGTAGAAGATGAGGACGAGTGGAAGTATAGAGAGTGGAAGGGAGTAGGAACAGAAGTTTTGTGGTTTGGAACGTTGGATCACGCGCAAGTCTTTGATAAGAAGGCTACGAGGAGGAGAATTATTGATGTTGTGAGGAAATATTGCGAGGATGATTAGGGAAAAGAGGCAGGGATGATGCAGAAAAATTGTTTGCGATTCGGGGAGTTTCGAAGAATAGAGAAGAGGGGAGATTAGATTCGGTTAGATATCGAAGACTTAGACAGAACGGGTGTATAACATGGTGGAGTGGGAGAAGAAATAGTCATGGAGTGATTCGACTGTAGACCTACAAAGACCTTTAATCCTCGTCGAATACCTAAGAACTATACCAAGGATAAGAATGGTATTGAAAAGCATGCGTCTTCATTCATACGCGGCATCCAATGAACAAAGTGAATCACGCATCAAGATTGAATAGGACTACCCACTCGAAACCTCGTACTGATATAAGTTGAACAAACCATTTCAAAGTCCCAATCCAGATTTCTCTCACTGTTACAACCTCGAAAAAAACTCTCGTTTGCCTGCCAAAAGGCGTACGTACGTAGTCTTAAGTCTTAGATAGAATTCTTCAACGTATCTGGTTTATTTGATCTGTACTAACTTACCATCTTTCGAATCACACCTCACTCCACTTTCCCTCGTGCAAGATCATGTGTATATTTCGCACAATTGTAAAAATGTAATTGTAAACTTATACCTCAAAATATCTACCTACCTCCTTATCATGATAGTACAACAAACATACTTATCTACTCGTATCCCACGTCCAATACTATACCCGCAAATAAGTAGCGTAGTGCTATCGAATCTAGAACCCTACCCTACCCTACCCTTCCCTTCCCTTCCCTTTCTGTATATGCATATTTCCACTTTCGGCTTCCCCGCATTACCTACCTAGTAGATTCCAGATATCAGATATGAGTATCTGTCTGCACCTACTTACCGGCGACACCGGCGAGGCGACGCTTAGCATGTCTGCAAGTACGAGGTGCTAACATCTACCTAAGAGACGGACATTGATGAAAAGGGCTAGACCGCGGGATGGAGAAGTGGATAGTGGGTCCGGCTGAAAGAAGAGCAGCTGAACGGTAGCGTGCGCGCGTGCAAGAATTTCGGTTTGGGGACACGGATGGGGCTAGAACGCTATAGATTTGTGCAGAGGGGAAGATATGGGAATTTATTTCAATGGTGTGGTTTGGTCACTTTGGTGGCGGCGTGGAGCTGGCTGAGTTGGAAATGAGGTGGCTTTGTGGTTACTGTAGAGGATGGGAATGGGATACGATGGATGGGAATGGAGATAAATAGGAGATTCCCATCCTCTTTAATGTTGATGATGGTTCTGCATCGATTGTCTATCCAAACATGTCGTTCATAAGTGAAAGTGTCATTCCAGATTGCCGAATCAAGCCCGCCCGCAAGCGTATCATAATCTGCTGTGATGGAACCTGGCAATCCGCCGTCTCTGGAAAAGAGAATTGCCCATCTAACGTAACACGTCTCTGTCGCGCCGTCAACAGCGTCGCTCGAGATCCAAATGATGGCGAAAACTGGCAACAGGTCGTTTGGTACGACTCTGGAGTTGGAACCACATCCACGGGTCTGGGACCTGGACTCGAGGGAGCTATTGGCCAGGGATTGGAAGGGAATGTTATTGAGGCGTACAATTTCTGTGTGCTGAATTGGAATCCGGGAGATAAGATTATGTGTTTTGGATTTTCTCGGGGTGCGTACACGGCGAGGACGATTGCGGGCTTGATTTCGGATATTGGGATTTGTTCGAAGAAGCAGCTTCAGCAATTTCCTGATTTGTGGAAGTTGTATAAGCAGAAAAAATCCGGGGACGATGAGACCAGAAAAAGATTTTATGGCAGTGCTCTGTACTATGGTTGGCGAGAAGGGAGAGTTGCTGACCCGCAACCAAATCCGGGGGATCGACCTGATGGGGGTTTAGTTTGGGATATAAAGGCTCATGGTGAATGGGCTCCCGAAGAATCAATGGAAGTAGAGGTAGTGGGAGTCTTTGATACTGTCGGAGCTTTAGGGTTGCCAGAAGTCTTTGGGATGGAATTGCCCAAATGGACGACTATTGGTGATAAGCCTGAATGGCACAACGTTGAGCTTTCAGCCAGTAAGTCCTTCTGCTGATAGAGCTGCATTAACCAGAAAGCTAATTCACATCCCAGACATCAAGCATGCATTTCAAGCGCTGGCCCTTGATGAGCACCGTGAAGCATTCACACCTACTCTTTACTACATCAAAAAGCCAGAGGATTTTACAGACGCTGAAATAGAGGCACAACGGACCATTTCTGATAATGCACATGCAGAGTGGTATGACATGTGTTTTACTCCTCACCCTAGTTTCGAAAAAATGAGAGATCTGGCCAAAATCCGAGATGAAGCTACCGAAGAGGTCGTTAAGATGGAAGAAAACAATAAGATGAAGAAAGCACTAGGCACTGGTGAGAAGGTACTGGAACAAGTCTGGTTTCCTGGTTACCACATACACATTGGTGGTGGATCAAGTGATACGCTATTGAACAAGGACAATATGGAAGAAATGTCCAACATTACGTTAGCATGGATGCTAGACCAGATTGAAAAATATGTGTCGATTGACAGGGAAGTCATAAAGGAAGACGGTTATGATCGCCAGGGAAAATTCGCGCAACTGAACAACGAGCGCCAAGTCCACCTAGACAGAGAAAAGGAGCGCGAGAAGGAGGGTTGGGGTCAGTGGATGTGGCGAAATGGCAAATGGGCAGCTTCCAAAGTTGCTCATCCTCTGACTGAGGAAAAGAACATTCACTATGAGGACCGACGACACGCGTGGGGCCTTGGAGATCTGAATGATAGTTTCACCACCATGTATAAAGCCAACGGATCGAAGCCACGCACACCAGGTCGCTATGCTCTTGATAAGGAAGGCAATAAATTGGGCGAAACACATGAATATATTCACCCAACTACGGGATTCAGAGTTCAAGAGCTGGATAAGAAAGCGGAAGAAGCGAGGAAACAGAAAGATCACAGGAATCACAAGAACTGGGAAGATTTGAAATACAGACCTATCGGCCTAAAAGACGACAAGTACAAACGCCAGGAGAAAGTCGATAAGCAAGGAAAAGTGACAGCATATGAGTATGTTTTCAAGTACAAAGATTGTTCAGAGACGTTACCAGAATGGCGGTTGGGTGATGCGGATTGCTATGAGAGGCTAGCCATTGAAGGCTCCGCTGCATATGACTATGTCGATGAGCTTGATCGAACTTTGGAAACTGGTATTGAGACTGTTCGTCTGGACTTCTGGGGCGACAAAGCATCGTCGTTTCAAGTCGTCTCTAATTAATAAAGGCATAAGGTTGGCTATATTTCGGTCTGTAAGCGCTTGGTTTGTGTAAATTGTATATAATTTCGAGGTAGTATATATTTATTCAAGGGGTCTCTCATTGATACATATATAATGAAATATGATAGTCCTCGAATATAACGAGTTAATAAATGTGAGACTGAGAGAATGCGAAAGTTGATGAGATTTTCTCCGAGTAAAGAGGATTCAGGACTCAGGAGGGCCAGAAGATAATCAGGGACCAACTGAGTAGTGCCACACCTCTCCATTAGCGGCCGAGCCCCGCATCCACCCTAAATTTCGTCATTGGCTGCTGGGGTAGGTAGGTAGGTAGGTACCTGGTATTTCCAAGCTACCTACAAATAAACAAGGCTCGACTCTAGACAATTCACCATCACGCGGTTCAGCTAGGTATTTAAGCTAATACGCCTTTCGGGCTTTTTGTTTCTTTCTTTTCTTCTTATCGTTTTGCTGTAGCAACCAGTCTGACAAACGAAATTTACTTTTATATCCTGCCTGGGAACACATCCTTCTACCAAACATCTACACATCTACAGAAACAATAGACTCGAATCCTTCCTGTCCACTTACCACAATTTCACAAGCTCTTTCATTATATTCGCAAAAATGTCGGAGCAAACTCAAGAACCCCTCGTCGATACAAGTTCCGTTGTAAGACCAGCACAACACGAACGTCAAAAGAGTTTAGAGAAGTTGTATGCCGATAGGCCTACGGCTCATGAATTGAAGGAGAGACATATTTTATTAGATACAGATGCTGCACCGTATGCTTTTCTCTTTCTCTGCTATCGACTATCTACTATCCCCATACTCCCCCAGTCTGCTATCGTGTTCTGGCAGTTTGTTCGTCAACGTGCTAATTGCGGGGTAAACAAAATAGTGGCATTCAAAGTGCTCAACATGCACTCGAACAACAAAGAATTTCGGATAGTTTGAAGAAGAATTTGGAACATCGTCCCACTAAAGAGGATTTGGTTGAACGTATGTATTTCCTTCTATCACAATTTTCACATTTCATTTCGATCGAGACAAAAGCTAATACTGAAAATCAGGTAATATCCTCTCCTCCACAAACGCCGCTCCAGGTATCCAAGCACAACAGAAAGAATTGGAGAAACACATGCGTGCGGATAGTTTGAACGAAAAATTAAGTCATCGTCCGCAACCGGAAGAATTGGTAAATAAGGGTGTTTTGAAGGAGGATCCCACGAGTCCGATTGAAGGCAGTAATGAGAGTGCCGAGAAGAGATACGAGGAAGCTATTGAGGAGGAATATGCTAAGAGAGAAGGAGGTGCTTAGATTTACGGCAATCTATTGTCATTGGGCTGAAGGGAGTTTTTGATTTTCAAGTGCGAGGGACTTGTCATTTAGCAGGTATGCGTCCGATATGATTGCAACAACGAGCAAAGAGGAGTACAAACAATGAATGTGAAAATGGGAATCGGAATCGGAGTGCGAATAGAGATGGGTTGAAACGCGCGACTAGTTGCTGCGATTTTCTAGTAAACAATGAATTATACCACAATTCTCACATGATCGCCTGATTTTGTATCTTCGGGCGAGCGTTCTACATTGTTCATTGAAGGACCTTTCGTCTATACCAGTGGGTTAGTCTGCCTTGTGGTCTAATTTCAACGATACAACATTCGCTTCTATATATCCCACAGAGCACTTGTTTGGGAGCTGGTTGCTAGTCTGAAGATCCAAAGCTAAACCATGGACTAAGTTTTGATGCATATCTAAGATTACAATGTAGAGATCCCCCATCTTGATACTCTTGACTTTTTTTGCCGGTCTAGAATTTTTAGTCGAGCTAAATATAGCGATACACAATCACCTTCGTTAGCCTATATTGCAGACTTGACTTTCATATCATCAGCTAGCGAGAAGAGGGGAGCTGTTATGATGTCATTGATTAGTGAATTTAATTGTATGTAGATTGTACTACTGAAGATAGAACTATTATTGAAAAGCCACCGATGCACCGCGACATGTTATTGGGTATCTGAAATTTATGCAAAAGAACATATGCTTTGCCTGTCCAAAAAGCCCATCAAATGAACTCCCCCGAATACCAAATCCTATCCAAACGCATCATTGCTTGATTCTGGTACCCCGTTTCAGAAGCACAACTTTCGCTGTTTAGGATCACTAGGAGTATTTCCTTTATCCTTTGATTTTTCTCCTGCCTTAATTTTCCTTGAACTACCAATTTGAGATTTGTGGCCACTTCCGGATGCAGATGGTGTCTCAGGTACCCCGGACGTCTCTTGAACTACGTCTCTGATTGTCTGTCTCGAAAGACAAAGATCGATATGCTCATTGAATTCCTTTTCATTTGTCGCTTGCGGCCGCTGACAGACGGGACAGTCCCACCATTCCTCTTCTACCACAGTACCGTCCTTCGGTTTGGGATTCGGCACAATTTCTTTTCCGTGATGTCGCCGTGGATCGTTTTCTTCGAGTTGACTTAAACTTTCCATTTCCTTGAATTCCTCTTCTCGTTCTTGACGCTCGGCATCTTCGAAGAGAAATTCTTCGGGCCAAACTTCCCATCGCTCCTCAGAGTCATCTTCTTGGAGATCAGATGCTTTTCGTTTTGCTACAGAGGAAGATTTGCGTTCATTTTCGCCAACATCATTCTCCCGTGAGTCTTGTTTTCTGAATCCGAAAAAGGCCATGGTATCGGGCTTCTTCATGCTGATTAAATTTGTACACCGGAGCCCCATTAGTCGTAATGTCAAACCTGGCATCTCCGCCTCCAGTTTCTCAAGCATGGGAAGAGAATATTTGTACAAATCATCAGCTGAGAATACAGCTTTTGGTGGGGCCGCCTGTCTTGTAAGCACCTCGTAGGTTTTTAGTTTCACTTTAAGAACTAGAGTTCGCCCTTTGAACTGGGTTCGTTGCATATCTTTTTCCAACTCCTCAGCTGTACGTCGAAGTTTGTTTCGAAGTTCTGTAGCATCATTCATTTCATTGAACGTACTTTCTGTGCCGACACTCTTGCGGGTATACTCCTCGGCCGGTTTGACGTCTGTTCTCCCGAGTCCAAGATAGCATTGCATTAGAAAAATGAACGCCTTTTCTCCAAACAATTTGGGTAGATAGTGTCGCACATTGTAGATATCTCCACATGTATTGACGCCTATGGCGCCTAGTTCCCTTTCGAATACTCGTCCGATTCCGTTAACTTTTCGAGTTGGAAGGTCTCGCATAAATTTCATAATCTCAATTCGATTGTTCGCAACACGATATTGACCATTAGGCTTATTGTAATTCGAACATATTTTAGCCTAATCATATTCAGTCAGTATATTGAAATTCAAACTCATTCTCAAATTCTACAGCAACGGGTTGATGATGATAGCGTCCCGCCTCGCCCGTCATACCGCTGACTTCTAAACTTGCAGAATGTACTCACTATCTTAGCATTGGCTGCAATTCCAGCAGATATGGTTACTTTCGTTTTCTCATGAACCTCTCTCCTCAACTGTTCAACGGCAGCCTCCGGGTCGATATCATTCTTTTGACAGTACTCCGTGATGTTAAGATATGCCTCATCAATACTAGCACTCTCGAACCGTGGATCATAGTCTACCAAAATTTCCCGGACTTCTTGTGCCTTCGCGGTATATTTATCGAAATTCAGAGGAACCTGAATTAATTGCGGGCACAACTTCTTTGCTATAAACCCCGCCATCGCACTTCTGACCCCAAATCGCCGTGCGTGGTAATTGCATGTTGTGACAACTCCTTTTCCAACCGAAAATGGAACATCTTTCAATTCCGGACGGTCAAGCTCCTCTACTGCAGCGTAAAATGCGTCGCAATCAATATGGACAATTGTTTGAGTCAGATCTCTTGTGAGTTCGAGCTCTGCAATTGCAGTATCTGCTCGTCGACGGTCGTGAGCTAAATCAAGCTTCTCCAATTCAGCCTTCTTCCCTAAGATTCGTTCAATCTTTACTGTCAGGGTCTTGTCTCTTTCTTCCTCATGATTGAAATATTTGGATCCCTTCGAAGCATTGTAGATGATCTCGGAAACCTGGTGATAAAGTTAGAGAGACCACAAACACATTTAGGTCGCCACGTACCTTTGACTGGTCTACAGAATCTTGTCCAGATTTTGTAAGAGACGGGCCTAGTAGAGAATATTTGAGAGACTTATGCTCATTCTCGTCCCTTTCTGGAGTTGTTTCCGATGCCATGTCTCGATGTCCATGCTCGACTCGTGGCGACTGTAAGAAACGCGAAAGGCATAATTGTTTGACGCGCTGTCATGCTTTCAATATAGATAGCTATTATGTAAGCGACTCAGAATATCACTTCCGTAAGAAAACCCCCCAATGAAATGATATGCAGAGGTTCATGATTTTAGATTGTCTTTCAAGGAGTACTAGTTTCGTGTGCGTTAGACGATGTGAAATTTCAAAGTGTCTAACAAAAGTCTATAGCAGCTTTCAAAAAGCAAGTTCATCGTCAAATGATTGTGAGCGGGCTCGGCTAAACTTACTCCGATATATTTAATCGATAAAAAAAAGTTACGCATGTTATCGAATGGATTAATGATACCACAATCCAGTAGCAACCATGAGTATGCATAGAGTAGCCCGCGCTGTGGCTTCAACGGAAGCTTGCGCTGGAGCGCTACGTGGGAGTGTTCCCAGAGCAAGATTCTTATGCTTGAATTCGCCTGTTCAAGGGCTTGGAGCAAGAAATGCGATACTCGGTGCCAGGTTGGGAGGAAAGAGACATTTCTCTCAATCGCCAATTATCAGAGCTGGTGTTGCCCAGGCAGTCTTGGAGAAGGCTGCCGCAGATCCATCAGCTCTCACCCAAGAAGCTATTGTCGACAATCTGAATGCCGCAGAGAGGGATCGATTGAGGAGGGTCAGAAACATTGGTATTGCAGCACACATTGACAGTGGCAAAACGACCGCCACAGAACGAGTTCTCTTTTACACTGGACGAATTAATGCTATTCACGAAGTCCGAGGAAAAGATGCCGTCGGCGCAAAGATGGATTCTATGGAATTAGAGAGAGAGAAAGGTATTACAATTCAGTCTGCTGCTACTTTCTGCGATTGGTTGAAGGTTGAGAACGGGAAGGAGGAGAAATATCACATAAATCTGATCGATACCCCTGGACATATTGATTTCACAATTGAGGTCGAGAGAGCTTTGCGAGTACTAGACGGAGCTGTCATGATTCTTTGCGCTGTCAGTGGCGTTCAAAGTCAGACGATCACTGTGGACAGACAAATGCGGAGATACAATGTTCCTCGTATCAGTTTTATTAACAAGATGGACAGAATGGGTGCCAATCCTTTCAAGGCTGTCGAGCAAATCAATCAAAAATTACGAATCCCAGCAGCAGCACTTCAAGTCCCCATTGGTTCGGAAGACAGCTTCAACGGTGTCGTTGATTTGATTAGGATGAAGGCTATTTACAACGATGGGCCCAAGGGAGAAATCATTAGAGAGACTGATGAGATCCCTGAAGAACTCAAGAAGTTGTGCGAAGAGAAGAGAGCTCTGTTGATCGAAACATTGGCCGATGTCGACGACGAAATTGCTGAGATTTTCTTGGATGAGAAAACTCCATCTATCGAGCAAATGAAGGCTGCTATCAGACGGGCAACCATCAATTTGAAATTCACCCCTGTCTTGATGGGAAGTGCTTTGGCTGACAAGTCAGTGCAGCCCATGCTTGATGCAGTCTGCGATTACCTACCAAATCCTGCTGAGGTCGAGAATTTGGCGCTTGACAAGCGAAGAGCTGAAGCCCCCGTGAAGCTTGTCTCTTATAATGAGCTACCATTCGTTGGCTTGGCCTTCAAGCTTGAGGAAAGTAATTATGGTCAATTGACCTATATTCGAGTTTACCAAGGATCTTTGAGAAAGGGCATGAACGTGTTCAATGCTAGAACTGATAAGAGAGTCAAGATCCCTAGAATTGTACGCATGCATTCCAATGAGATGGAGGAAGTTCCTGAAATTGGAGCCGGAGAAATTTGTGCTGTGTTCGGAGTTGATTGTGCTTCTGGAGACACATTCACCGACGGTGGTTTACCATACTCTATGTCTTCTATGTTCGTACCGGATCCTGTCATTTCCTTGTCTATCAAACCAAAGACAACCAAAGATGGATCCAACTTCAGTAAGGCTATGAACAGATTCCAACGTGAGGATCCAACATTCCGTGTTCATGTTGATGCCGAAAGTCAGGAAACCATTATCTCTGGTATGGGAGAATTGCATCTTGATATTTACGTCGAGAGAATGCGAAGAGAGTACAAGGTCGAAGTTGAAACCGGTAAACCTCAAGTCGCTTACAGAGAGACCATCACTGAACATGTGGCATTCGACCACACTCTCAAGAAACAAACTGGAGGTGCTGGTGATTACGCTCGTGTCGTTGGTTTCTTGGAACCTATTGAGCCTGGTCCAAATGGATATGCTCCATCAACTTTCAAGGAAGAAGTCACTGGAGGTTCCATTTCTGATAAATTCTTGTTCGCTTGCGAAAAAGGATTCCTCGCCTCTTGTGAAAAGGGACCCCTTCTCGGTCACCCCGTTCTCGGCACCCATATGGTTGTCAACGATGGTGCAACCCATATGACAGATTCTTCCGAAATGGCTTTCAAGAATGCCACTCAACAGGCTTTCAGAAAAGCTTTCAAAGAAGGCAAACCACAAGTTCTTGAGCCTCTTATGAAGACCACCATTACAGCACCCAATGAGTTCCAGGGTAACATTGTTGGTTTGTTGAATAAGAGAAACGCTATCATCAGTGATACGGAGATTGGACCAGAAGATTTCACTCTTATTGCGGATTGTAGTTTGAATGCTATGTTCGGATTTAGTTCGCAATTGAGAGCAGCTACGCAAGGAAAGGGAGAGTTTGGTATGGAATTCAGTCATTACGCTCCTGCGCCAGGACAGTTACAGTAAGTGGTTTCTTGTATTCTCACCCTCATTTTAATATACCTCATGCTAATACGTCATCTAGAAAAGAGCTCATTTCCAACTACGAAAAGGCACAGGCTGATAGACACAAGAAGTAAAGTGGATAGCTAATGATGATTCGGAGGTCTCAAGGAATCACTTGTGTGTCGAAAATGTGTTGATGAGTGACGAGATGGATGCCACGAAAATTTAATGGGGCACAAAAATCTTTAACACAGTTCCACGGCGAATGGAATACGATGTACGGATATACGGACATAAGGGGCGTACAAAATAAAAGTTTCCATGAGAGGATGAGTGAGTGCATGGTTTGAACGGAGGAATCACCTTTTTGGACGAATGGATGGATATTTGAATGATCAAGCGGGGGATGGCCTTACGAAATAGAAGGGTACATAGAAGATACCTTTACTGTATATTACTATAGCGAATAGATGAATAAAGACCTCTCGACTTCAGGAATAGAAGAAATGGTATACGCGCCATCCTCGGGAATCAATACTTAATATGATTCCTAAATGTCTGAAATGAAGCTTTATGCCAAAGAAATTTCCAGTCAATTCCCCAAAGCTCTTTCGGTCCATTCCCACAATTGCTTTCCCAAATTTGAATCCTTAGCCGTTGTGTCCAACGTTGAATTGCTCTCAACACCCACCGGCATGTAATATGCGCCATTGACCAGCTCTTTCTTATTCGCTCCCGCGGCAGCCCACGTCTGATTCATAATGCCTTGCTCAACCGTTATCGTTTGGCTTACACTAGTAACATAGACAAACCATTTATGCCAAAAAGATAAGTTCGAGACTAGCCCCGTGTTGATAACTCCTGGATGAACCGCTACAGACGTTATCTGCGGATAACGACGGGCAAGCTCTGCTGCATAGAGTATGCTGGCTATCTTGCTTTGTCCATAGCGGCTCCACGTCCCAAAGGTCAGATCCTCTTGGGTTGTTTTCAATTTGTCGAAGACAATGCCTTGACTCGGACGAAACTTCCACCCCAAGGAAGTATTCAAGATAATTCGTACGTCGGAGGAGGGGAGCTCAGCAGTCTTCAGCATGATTGGTAGTAAATGATGTAGAACGGCAGCATTGCCGAGATGATTTGTTGCGAACTGGATTTCGTATCCGTCTTTGCTGAGAGCAGCAGGCACGGCCATGATACCTGCATTACCCATGAAGATATCAAGACGATCATGCTTGAACATTTTGATACCGGCAGCTATTGATGAGAGTGAAGACAGATCAATGGGAAGAAAGGTCAGGCCCGCTGATGGGATATCTTTCTTGATAGATTCGATGAGAGCTGACGCCGCCTTATTATTACGTCCCGTGAAGTAAATGTGTGATGGGTTGTGTTTCGCAAGAACTCTGACTGTATTACTTCCGAGTCCTGCTGTGCCTTTGAATACCATTAGCATTTTATGAACAACACGGCTGAGGTAGCTTTTAATGTCCTCACCTCCAGTGACCAGGATAACTTTGTCCGTTAGAGTAGGTATATCCCTCTCCGGCCTAAAATTAATATCTTTAATGCCGCCCATGCCGGCAACTTGAGCAAAAGATAAAGCAGGTAAAAGTTATAGTAGTAACAATAAATGTGAAAATAAAGGGGATGAGAACTTGGAATTGGCTGAAGTGGGTTCCTGGGCAAGTTGCACGAAATAATTAAAGATTCTTGTACAGATAGACAACTGCAATTGAACCAAGTGAGGTATTGGTGATTCTGTATTTGAGAACGGGATCGATATTTATATACTTGAACCTCAACTAAGGAGTCCTGAGTATGGCATCACTACTGCTATCAGCTTACAAGGTAGTTTCCAAAACAATACTAGTAGACAATAACTAAGTGGCCAACTCTGGCTCACAAATGGGTGCCACTGGGTCACCTTGATGAGGAAAAAAGCTATTATATCAGAATCTAGATGAACATGTCGTTTCCGAAGCGTTGTGAAAGGATGAGAATCCATGAAATGCAGTGGCTCGTTTGGTGGCTCGTGTGGACGAAGGCTAAGCTGTATTTGGGTGAATTTGTGTAAGCAAGGTGCATCAACCAATCAAGAGCTTGTTATCCACCCGCCAGCCCCCCTCGGGACGATGCTTCCTCCTTCATCCGAGGCGGCGTCATTCAGTCTTCTTTAAAGATGGTGGAATTGTTAATATAAAAGTTCGCTCTTTTGATCCAAGAACTGTAAGCAGATTGCAGAAATTTACTCTTATTACCCCAACTGCTTATCTTTGGCTTGGCATGCTTCAATTGTTTGGAAATCACACAAGCCAGGCACCATGAATATCAAGGAGAAGCTTTCTTTTAGAGTAGAGCCAATGAATCAACTGGCCGAGGTAGATACTATTCCTTTTCATCACCATCTGGATTTCGAAAATGCTGATTGCAACTCAAAGGCTAAAAAGGATGAGGATGATTGGTCGGGTACAACAAATGCAAAGGAAAGGAGAAAGCGACAAAACCGTTTAAATATCAGGGCTTTCAGTATGTAACTTGCTAGCTAAATTTTGTGGTTTACATTCATGAACCATCAAGAGATTTCCATAATTGCAGAAGTTTCAGACCATTTCTCCCTGATCATCTTCTACTTCTAGTAATCTTTCAATTTTATTAGAAAAGAAGTGTAGTTGGCCTTCACCACTGCAGATACCATGGCGATTCTCGGATGAGCTGTCTCTTGACTCTATTTTAAGAGTCTCTCGGAATTTTGGACATTTGGACTCGGCAGTAACGTAGCTGACTTGGCCACAGGAAAACGCAAGGCACTTGAGGAAAAATTCATTCCGAAAGACCAATTCGTTATATGGAAGCCACAGTCCCAGCCTGATACTTCGGCTCAAAACTCTGCATCCACAGCAAAGCATCTGGAGCAACAGCTCTCAAACATCAATCAAGCTTCAGAAGTGTCAGGTTCAACATTCCCACTGCCTCTGGATCACCTTCTTACACTTATTCAATACAACGTTCTTCGCGCTTGCATGACGAACTCGACCATTCTAAACCTACCTCACACCACTGCCACTGAGTGCCGCAGCATGCTCAGCGCCCCCATGTTCCCAGCCCCTTCCACCATTCCACCGTCTCTCTCTCCGACCCCATTGCAACTCAGCACTCCTCACCCCCAATGGATAGATATACTTCCGTGTCCGAAAATGCGAAACAATGCCATGCTTACTTTCCATGAAATCGATGAAGATGATTTGTGTAGGGATCTGTGTGGAGGCATATTTGAAGATTGTAATGATTTAGATGAGAAGGGGATGCTGGTCTGGAATGATCCGTGGCATGCAAGTGGATGGGAAATCACAGAGGGGTTTGCAAAGAAATGGGGCTTCTTGTTAAAGGGCTGCCATGAAATCGTCGAGGCTTCGAATAAATGGAGAGAATTGAGGAATGAAGATAGATTGATTATTGAAGTTTGAAATGATAATGGTTCTTGCTTTTTCAAAGACGTTTCTCTTTACAGGGTCTCTTTGTACATTGCTATGATTGGGTGGCAGGTTCGATGTTATCCAATGTAAGATCGGATCTGAGGATATAATGGTATCAAGACATCTGTGCGTGAATTCTGTATACCCAATTTCTTGTTAGATGACAAGCCATCGCCCCGATCTGATCAGTAGGTAATGATACGGCACGGGATAGTTATCTGGAACTGTGTATGATTATACTAAAAAACAAGTGCGAAACAAAAATTATGCAGTGAGGAGAGTTGAAACGATGGCTGCGGTGTTTGAATGCTACAATCTCCCCGGATCGACCAGAAAGAAACCCTTCAGACTGTATTGAAAAAAAAAATACCTAGTACGAAAGGTTGAATCCACAATCCCGAAGGTCGGTACATTCATAAAAACAGGAGCAACGTCATAGGATGCAGGAAAAATTGGTTTCTACCAAGGGATGCTCACATCTAGCATTTAATGTTCTCGTCTGAGTGAACTTGACTAATAATCATAGTCCAGAAAACTGAATTCAAAATTCTCAAGTCATCTTGAAAATCGATAGTTCGGGTGGTAATGTATCGCTAAATATAGCGTCTGTAGGATTTTCAGGGGCGCGATCCTTCTCGCTAGGAACCGCTAAATCCTCCGCATCTGCCGATTAATTGAAACGGTATAATCTCTATCTTTGGCAGCATAAGGATCTTGCAATCGAATGCAACGCACATGACGTCAAAGCGGGCCAATTTTTATAGACAGATGCAGCGAATGTGTTCGACGGGTTCCAAATATTGCTCAAGAGAATTAACATCGATTGACGGAATCAATTACCGATGTGGGGATAACAAGCCTACATGTTGGCGCATCCTACGTTATTGACTGTCACTCTTAGCATAAATTTGAACAAGGTTGAAATATTCAGTGTACAATCACCAAAAAGGACAGGAGAGTAGCTGCCAACTGACATCATCATGTCAGAGATAGCGGCGTGCAAAGAGTAACAATGTCACTCGCTAGTAGTAATCCGAGCTACCCGTCAATTGTTGAATATGGAAGGTAAAAGCTTGAAGTCCGACAGCCCCCAATCTTATGCTCTCAGCGAGAGTGAATGATACCCCATCGATGCACTGGAATTTAAGACAAGACTAAAATTGCCTAATCTTAAAGAAAAGAGGGGTAAATAAGAAACAACGTTCAGCTATTCATATGGAAAGGGGATGTATCTCCCACACTTCCCCATAATCATCCCATGCTTGATCTTCGTTTTCGCCCGATGTCGATGGGGCAATTTCGACCTGAAATACCGCCAAAATCTCTCAGAACACATCGCAACTTGCGTTGAACCTGAAATAGCAGAGCTGTTGGCAGCAAGAGTTTCAAATCAAAAGAATTTCTAAATTATGACCCATACGCCAGAAACTACCTTGACAGTATGAAAGATATACCAGAATCGTCCAATATGTCTGTGCAAGATCTAACGTCGGAAGAGGGACCTATGGCTATCCAGTTCGTCTCTGGTCGTGCAAAGGATGGGACAACCCAAAGACTGATACGATCACATGCGATGTCTGCTTTTCGAAGTAAGCAGCGAAAGCAGAAAGCTAAACGAAAAATTTCCGCGCGGAAACTTATGGCAGTCGAACGCGTCTGCGACTTTCCAAAGTCTAGTCTTGGTCTATCAAGCTCATCGCACGTAAGATCATTCACATGTAATTCACTCCATCAAATTCCCGACACTTGTACCAAGAATCACCAATACGGATCCGGCCATGACACTTCACTTGAAGTCACACAGGTGGGACTGCCATCATTATTCACTTTTGCGCCCGCTCAACCTGACCCTTTAAGCTCTGCACGCCATCCGTCACCTGATGTATTTCTCAAATACTCCCGAGAGGTGAGTGCAACTAAACAACTTGGTGCGTCGCGTCATGAATTCCCGAGGTTGATGTGATGCCTATGGTCATTAAGGTGTGCCGAGAGCTAAATATTGATTTAGCTTTGATATTTTGTTCGCCAGGGCCCGAGACATTTGGTGATTTTCCAAAAGCTGCCGGACAAGCCTTATCGACAAGCATCATTTATATGATATATGCCTATTCATGCTCGATTCGAGGAATGATAAACGATGAACTGGCTACAGGATTGAGAGATGCAGCCGTTACCCAAATTGGTCGGAAACTAGCTCAAGAAGGGACATTATGGTCCGATGCTACAATAGCGTCAATAGCCTATTTCTCAACAGGTATTTGGGTAGGTGAGGGGTATCGGCGGTGAAATATCGGACGGCTAATGATGGTATTTCAGGCAATTGAGCGCAATGCAGAGGAAGTTGAAGCACACATGACTGGCGTAGAATTGTTGGTAAAGAGACGAGGATTGGAGAGCTTTGGAGTTTATCCTTTTGGACAAACAATCCGAAAGTACCTAGTGATGTAAGCAACCTACCCTAATGCGAATACCGATTTTGTGATTAATGCAGATATAAGGCGTCACATCATTGTGAAGGCTATTAGGGCCGAAAAGCTTCCTCTGAGCTTCAGCAATTCATCGATTCGATTGAAAGAGAATGAACCTCAATGTTGGCGATTCACTTCCCCGTTATATTGTCCCTCTGGTTCATTCGAATCTGTCAGACAGTTGAAAGGATTCGACGACTCCCTGATCCAGGTTCTATACATCGCCAAGGATTTAATCGACCTTGTTATTGGGGGATACGAGCAAACGGTCGATAATGCCAACTGCCAAAGCCGCTTATCTGCAGCTTTGTACTTTCTACAGCCAGGTACTGTCAAAATAGGTCCTTCGAATCTGACATCCCAGTACTGGATTTTCGAATGCTGTAGACTTGCTACCCTTATCATGTTTCAAGCCATAAGAACTTGCACCCTTCTTCCTTCAAGCGGCGAGTACCTCACATCGGCAATGATTTGCGCCATAGAAAGAACGGACGTTGACGAAACTTGGGGGGACGTGTTAGGCATATTATATTGGGTATCTATCATTGCTTGTGCGTCAAGTCAAGGTCTATCAGACCCTGGAATTCTGGATTCGAGGTTAGGCAAGACGATATTCATGATAGCCTCTTCCGTACAAAATTTCGAGTACGCAACAGGGCCTGCCCAGAAATTTGCGCAAATGCAAATGGGTTTGGCAAGGAGATACGAATTGGCTGCCGCTGGGAAGATGCAAGAGAATCATTGAAACAATTGAAAGAAGAGACAATAAGAAATGAGTGATCAATAGCTCTAAGCCGGGAGGGGAGATCGTAGTGTTTCGGATTGAAATTTCACTATTTCATTCCTGCAATACGAGATGCACAAAAGGACACAGTGGTCTGTGCGTTGATTACAATTTGACCTCTTAGCGTGACTTGAAATCGGTTACATGGTTGATCATAATAGTGATTGTGTATTCAGAACCAAAATCTTATATGTCATCTAAAGTGATAAAAATAGAACTATTCCACCTATAAAAAAAGACTAATTATGAACTCAAAGTAGTCCCCCATCCTTTAATCAGGGGCACCAATTCCCCACAATAGCTCCTCTCGAACTTGACATACCTCTTTGTCCCTCCAAAACTCCACGCCACGGCATTCATTTCTTCCCTATCATAACTAGGTGCAACTTGCACAAACTTTTCCAACTGCGCATTGATCACCGGCCACTTCTTCTCCGATCTATCTGGCAATTTCAATGCATAATAGCCCACCCTCTCGATTTCTCCGCTATCAACCTTGATTGTGACCGCGAATGTATACCCCACTGCATTGAGGAATTCTTGCATTTCAAAGAATTGAGCTTGACTCGGTGGTTCTGCACCAGCTAATGCGTTGAAAGAAGTAGCTTGTTGTAGAGAAATAGGCCCTTTGGCCCGAAAATATAAATTCACAGTTCCCTTCTGGTAGTCGACCGCCACATGACGAACCTTCTCCAACTCCAGCGCCTTGAATCTCTCCTCATGTTTGGTCAAGCTCTCTGGCACTCCTTTGGCACTCAAAATATCACCGAGTGGTCTCATG
Organism: Botrytis tulipae; assembly: GCA_004786125.1. Taxonomy (NCBI): domain Eukaryota; kingdom Fungi; phylum Ascomycota; class Leotiomycetes; order Helotiales; family Sclerotiniaceae; genus Botrytis; species Botrytis tulipae. The sequence goes on from PQXH01000002.1 coordinate 513,239, forward strand.
CCTCTCATGTATACCCATGCTTTTACCAAACCCTTCTCTGCGTCGAAATCACACGATTCTTCTGGTAAGCCATCGTACAACGAGCTCCAGGATGTAACCAATTTTCCTAGGGTACTGGCAACATCCGAAGACAAAAGGCCGGCGGATGAGGCAATAGTTACAGTATCTATAGGTCTTCGGGAATAAAAGCGATAATTTAAAGCATCACCCAGACGGTCTGTTGCGCGCCATAGAACAACACCGTCATGAAATGAATCAGAGAAGACAGAGAGAACCTTTTTGGTTGTGGACTCGGAATATGGCGCGTTAATCGCAGCTGAGAGGATTTGAATATCGTTGAGAAAACGCGATTGATCGAACTTTGAAGGTTCAGAGACCACTTGAACAACCATTTTGCTCTTGAAGTAACAATTATTGAGTAAGGCACAATTGTCTCATGATCATGATTTTGGGATCTAAATATTTATATCCCGAGGCGCCCTTAGACTCGCTCATGGCCGATATAGTGACTGCTGGTGACCAACGCCATAATCTCGGCATACATGCGAAGTAACCAGACTGGTACTCAAGCCCCGAGTCTCGTAAGAAATTTAACTTTAATTTGATGATAGAAATCTTCAACCTTCCACTCGGAGTCAAGATGTTTGCTTTGCAGAAAAACAAAATGTGCAAGAGGCAAGGATTGAACTCTCACCGCATGTTTCCACTATTAATCGATGCACGGAATCTGCAACGCGCCCAGAGCCATGGTATTGGGAGGATGGGTCAGTGGGGATGATTTCATCCATTCTTCTGGAATCGTCATTGGTGTTGGTATTGGCCAATGTTGGCTTGGGCTGTCCAGATCAACGTTGTAGTGTGGAATCATAGCCTATTTTAATTCGGGATTACGTGGGCCCCCACCCGAAGACAATAACCGGCAATGACCCGGAATCCGAAGTATATTACACCTACCCCTATTCAACAAAAATATGGCTGATGGTGTATGGGCTGTTATAATCCTATTAAATTCCAATCCGCTCCATGCGGTATTCACACACTTCTTGTCTTACTTCATCACAGATAGGCTGCAGTATAACTTGATTGTAAGATTCCGGTTACGCCCAATTAATCTTTCGGTCATATCATACGAATGTCTGTGAACGATAACATCATGTTCAAGGGTGTTAACTTGTAGTGAAGATTTGTTATACTCTTGGTGAGTGATAAAGTTGGTATTCCCTTTCCATGTCTCTCTTGCAAACATCCTGGCCGGGATCTCGCCAAAAGCTGGATGATCTCGAGGATAAAAATTGCAAATCCAATTCCGGCCTCTTGACGCATCGTTTCAATGCTGGTTGTCAGAGAACCGCAGTCTTTCTCGATGTTTCGCTTTTCCTCTTCTGAGCTCTCTCCCATCATTCCTCTTCTCTTTCTTCCTCCTTGTGGTTGAAGAATGGACCTCTTTTCTCCTCCATCTAATAGTAGTATCTAGATCATTCGTTTCCTTCCTGGCCTAGGAACATCAAAGGTTTGGGGCAGAGGACCACTTTAACCAGAAAGAAAACATATGAAAAAGCACATAATATTTAAACTGCCTTGATTCATGTCGAAGAAATACTTCAAATGACTATACAATAAAAGGGCAAAATAACATCATCACTTCTTTCCCCCTTGAAATACCAGCCTCTACTATTCATTTATCCTCTCAATCTGAATCTGAACATTTACTTTTTCAATGATATGCCAAGAGTGATTGGCCATTCTTTCCTCCGCCTAATTCTTGGTAATAACGAACCTTTCACATTCTGCTCTCCAAGAAAGGGGCGAACGGCGAAAGCGGAACAACAATGTCTCCTCTTTTCGATGCTGTGCTCAAGGTTTTTATGAACTTGACTAAAATTGAGTGCTATGAACAATATTTTGCTTGAAATACATACTGCCAGAAAGTTCGGAACTGATCCCCTGTTCTACAATCTTGGCTTCACTTGATTCTGCCATAAAAGAAAGTAAAGCCAGCTGCAACCAGAGTAGTGTTCAGGTTCAAAAAGATACATTATTCGCAAGCCTATACATCTAGGATTTAGGCTGGCAAATGTGTAGAACCGTCTTTTGACTTGTGCTGTAGATATCTTGGAGCTGTGTGACTTGATATTATGTCTTGAAACATTGCCTGAGGAGATGCGGTCAGCGTCTGTCTGTAGCTGTAGTATTCGTCTCATTGATCGTTAGATGCGACAGACAAACCAAACTGTCAGATGCCTGGAGTCAGCATGATTAAAAACAAGTGAAGGTACGAAAATGCAGGGAAGTTTTCGTAAAGCCAGTCTAGGGTTCAGCTTATTCGCTTGAGTCCACTGGAGTGGATTTTCTTCGGGGGGAGGATGGGGGTAGCGTTTGACTTTTGGACTGGGATTTGAATGTCTGCGATATATTCACACAGCGATGAGTTCTGCCTAGTAGAATGATGGTTCCTCCTAGGAAGGTGGGGGTTAATAGCGAGATGTGATCTTAGAGCTCCAAGTCTGTTGCATATTGAGTTTCCCCCCTCAAGATTCCAGGATAGACATGCCTGTTACAGCTGATGGGTAGAATACTAATTTCGCTGACATATAGTCTTCTTATCATGCTTGGCCCCGCGTACTAATAGACACACTACATGGCGAGGACTAAAAGTGTTTCCCAAGATTCCTCTATCAGCTGTGACTGTGTTAACATCATCGGTTCAGATCGTTGCAGCAAACGGACATGCATCTTTCGAAAGGACCAATAAAAGTCCTGGCATTATTAACTTTTCTGAAATGAGCATATGATCGCATACATCGAATTTCGACGCCAGGGCGGTTTGAATGTGAAATCCAATGTCGATTCCGTTCCACGTCAAAAGATGGCAGGCAGTAAATGATCTGACACCTTAATTCGACATTCTGCTCAGAAAGTTGAAAGATCGAACCATCAGGACCCGAATCGATTTCGATAGGGGACTATAATCGTCACTGGACGATGTAATATGGAGGCATTTGGTGGCAAGTGACAAGTGGAAACTGTAAACTGTTGGTATACCTGAGAGACTACGAGTTCAAGGCTGAATGTGAAAAGGGTGGGCAATTTTCCCACAGGACCTGAGAAAGCCTCAATATATGCACATATGTGTAAGCAATGATGGAAACTCTTTGTATCATACAAGAATTTCTGAACGCCCAGTGAATAAAGCATTGATGCTTTTTGTCGATGTAGTTTTGGCATCCAGAGGCGCCTGATTGATGAGTAAGCATGATGAGGCTGTCGAGCGGTCCCTCATACTCCGGTGACCGAACGAACCAAGTGCGAAGCTAAGCTCAATAGTTGCCGCGTCAAGGTTGACAACCTAGAACTCTCAAACAACTCCTTCTACATATCACCACAACGAATTTACCGTCTTTCTTGTAATTGTTCTTTGATTCGATACCCCAAAACTAAATCAATTTATCTTTTGCCATAATGTCTGACGAAACTATTCGTAAGCCTGATAAGGACTTCTCCAAAGAGGTTGACACACAGCTTCCAGAAGCTGAACAGCTTGCACAGGTATAGCTCTTTTGTGATTGAAATCGTCTACGAGATTTTCTAACATATTTTACTTCATTAGGCAAATGTGCAAGGTGCCATCGAGAAGCTTACTGTGTTGGAAAAACAAACAAGACAGGTCAGACTGGGAGACTTTACACATAGGCGCAAGCCATTAACATTTCCAACAGGCATCAGATCTTGCATCAACATCCCGAATTCTCGTTGGAATTGTCACTATTTGCAAGAACGCCAACGATTGGAGTTTATTGAACGAACAAGTTCTGCTATTATCAAAGAAACATGGCCAACTTAAACAAGCTACAACAAAGATGGTACAGGTTGTTATGGAGTTCCTGGATTCGACACCAAACCTCGAGACGAAGCTTACAGTAATTGAAACATTGCGTACAGTGACGGAGGGAAAGATTTTCGTCGAAGTTGAGCGTGCCCGCGTTACTAGAATTCTCTCCGATATCAAGAAGGAACAGGGTGATCTCAAATCTGCAACGGACATTTTGTGCGAGTTGCAAGTAGAGACATTTGGATCTATGGAGAGGAGAGAAAAGACGGAATTCATCTTGGCACAGGTTGCATTATGTATAGAGAACAACGATTGGACACAAGCTGGAATCTTGAGCCGGAAGATCAGTACCAAATATCTGTCAAGAAAGCCAAAGAAGACTCCAGAGCAGTTAGTGAAGGAGGCAGAGGATCGAGAGAAGAGAAGAAAGAAGGGAGAGGATGTTCCAGAGCCAAAGGAGGACGATGTGACTGATCTCAAGTTGAAATACTACGAACACCAAATCACTTTGGCGAAGCATGATGACAAATACCTTGATGCTTGCAAGCATTACAGACAGGTTCTTGATACAGAAGCTGTTGAAGAGGATCCCCAGAAGCTTCAATCCGTAAGTTTTGAACTTTCACTTCTCTCGAGAACAGAACTAATAAGCACAGGTTTTGCAAAGAATCATCTACTACGTCATCCTAGCCCCTTACGATAACGAACAATCCGATCTTCTCCACCGCGTCCACAAAGACACTCGCAACAGCCAAGTATCTCTCGATGCCCAACTCCTCAAGCTATTCACAGTCCCCGAACTCATGAGATGGCCCGAGGTCTCGAAGATATTTGGCCCACACCTCTGTGGAACCGATGTTTTTGATGTTTCACAAGGTCAATCTGCAGACCCCAAAGCAAATAAGCGTTGGGAGGATCTACGCAAGCGTGTGATCGAACACAACGTTCGAGTTGTTGCAAAATACTATACTCGAATTCAAATGCCCCGATTAACACAACTTCTCGATCTGACGGAAGATGAGACGGAGAAATACATCAGCGAGTTGGTCACTGCCAAAACTGTTTTTGCCAAGATCGACAGACCTGCTCGTATCGTCAACTTTGCTAAGCCAAGAGATGCGGATGATGTCCTTAATGAATGGAGTGGAAATATGAAGAGTTTGTTAGGGTTGCTCGAAAGAATTGATCATTTGATCACCAAGGAGGAAATGATGGCTAGAATCCAACCAAACAAGTCATCAAAGGGCTCAAAAACTGGAAAGGTCAAGGCATAATGATCTTTCCTAATCTACCATTAATGATACCTACCTCTTTGTACAATTATTCTAGATTCTAAATGACATGAATCTCTTGCCCATGCCTATATATCTAATTCTAGCTCTGTGATTCCATTGATCCTATGTATACTCAATCCATTGATTAAAGCTCTTCTCCAGCTTAGAAAGGAACATCCATATCCTCGACGCTCTCTTCAGCCACTGGCTTCTTTTCATCCAAACACTTTACCATAAACCCCACAGCCACATTACCAAATTCCTTTCCCATTGGCACAAAATGACCCCCTGGATGATAGCACACCTCCCTGCTTCCCTCCTCGCTCGCCTCTACTAAAGCCATACTCCTATGTTCTTCCACAACCGTATCCAAACTCCCAATGACATGCAGAATACGTGTTTTTAGAGGGGGTGTATAAAATGCGGCGTATCCATCATAAGGTGCGTAGAAGCCGGAATAAGAAATGCAGAATTTGAGGGGAGGGTGGTGGAGTTGTTGTTTCAGGGCAGTAAAGGAGGAGGGGTAGGGAATTGCTTCGGATGGGTTTTTAACGCATTGGAGCGCAAAAGCACTTTCGCGATTCGCCTCCAATAAACTGGCTACAAAATATGCGGCGCATGCACCTTGGGAAAATCCAATAACTCCATCAATTCCTCCTGCTTCGCGGATTGTCGTTGCGATTGTATCGAGGCCTTTTTCAATGCCAGCATATCTAGCTCCGCCGGTCTCGCGTTTCCACCATCCGTATGCGTCGGTTGGTGCTAAGAACGGGTCGGAGGAGGGCGTATATCCGGGGATATCGGCTGGTAGAAGGGGAATTGGAGCGGTGGGATATAGGAGCTGGATGCCGCCGGGGTAAACGGGATGAGACAGATGGAATTGGCGAGCGAGGAGTTTGGTTAGGGCCTTGGTCTTGGAATTGAAGGACGGCCCGGATTGAGTGTAGCCTGTATAAAATTAGCGATTCGAATGAAGAGGGCGAATACATAAAAGGAGGAGAAAACTACACACCATGCAACATCAAAATCTTAAGTTTCCTTAGTCCAGGCCCCTCCGCGGGTGTCGTGCCATTTGTAGACATACTTTGCGTATCTGAGCAAAATCTACGGAAACGTGGCAAAACTATGGACCTAGAGGAAAGGGAAAGAATTTGAGTGTGGAAGAGAAACGGAGTTCGAGAGAGGGGAATCGAAAAGGCGTGGTGCATTTTTGAGAGAGGATATCTATCGATGGAGATAAGGAGGGGACATGACAAACTCGGGTCAGCCTTGCGCTAGGCTCGTTTTGGGCCGGCGAGGTTGTGGGGTTGTGAGTTGAACATCTTTGCAGTGGTTTTTAATCTCAAAATTGAGCAACTATTGTTTTAGATGAGTATTAATGTTGCTATTCATCGTTTGTGGTCATCCTCCCCTTGTTTCGTAGACTGGTCGTCGCGCAAAACTCGATCACGATGTTCGCGAGGCACTGAATTCGGTGAATAAAGACATCAAAAGCTTTCTCTAATATAGAGTACTGAACAACATTCACATGATTATGTACTGAAAATAGAAGAACCGAATCGTCGCCGCCCCCCCCCCCACTTTGTAGGTGAACCTTAGCGAGCATCATCCCTCTTCTTTCACTAATATACGAACCTAGAAACGCAAGCTGATATTGCAAACTTGATCCAGCTTTGACATTTGTTATCACGAACTTCAATGTCTTCTGAAAAAGAGTTCCGATTCCATTGACTTTCATCATATTTCTATTAATTTCCGAGAGCAGGAAATTTCACGCCTCGAAGTACGTGAAAAGGTTTGAGACATATGGGCTTCTATCGGATGGAAAACTCGATTCTCTCGGAACTTGAACGTCTTTTTATCCTTTGTTTATAAAATTCTCACAGCATTTATAAAAAATACAACTCATTCACGGGGTAAGAAATAGCATCGTGGGTTGACAATCTGCTGGTGAGAATAGTAGAAGAAGCCCATTCGTCCCGAGAGATCTGAAGTCTCAATCTCTCAGGTCGAACAGGCTACCAGAATCTCAGTAATATCATTAAAAAGCGTTTCTGGATACCTAATGCGGTTTCAGATGACACCAGTCCGCGACTCCACAAACGGAGCCTTCCAAAAGCCATCTCAATAATATATACAATTTGCGATTACTTCGGTTCTTGGCTGAGCATTTTCTGATCAATTCAAGAAAGACAGACACGGAGAGCTTGAAACCGGATTGCTTTCGCTTTTCCATGGGCCTTATGACTCCAATTTCCAAGAACCCCTCTCAAAATTCGAATAATGCAACACGAGGCTCCGAGCAAGCTTCCCGGATATCAACTATGACGCCTTACTATCGAATAAAATGAACAGCTTATCAGCCTGCGACTCAAGGGAATGGAGCAATCAGTTAAACATCTGACCATATCACCACACGCACTCATCGGCCGCTGCCCTCCAATATCCATCACTAAGTTCTTCTACGTCCTGCTCGTCTTCATAGAAAGTGGCATCATATTCCCGCATGATCTCCACCCTCTCATCCATATCCACTGCCAAATTAATTCTCCCGAGATCTCTCGGCAACAAATTCTTCATGCCTTCATGCGTATCATATCTTAATACCCAAACACCTTCTCCGTCTGTTGGCCATCCGAAGATTAAGTTTCTTTTCTGTGCATTAGCAAGCATTGAGGACGTCACACCTACTTCTTGGCAATCATCATCTAGAAAAGTCCATCTAATCGCGTGGTGACGTTCGCTACTCCACCAGATTGCCCCAACCTTTCGCATCAAGACACAAAATTCATCCTCTTCAATAGGATCATGTGACCTTTGAGTTGGATAAAGACGAGTCAGAGATAGGAAATTCATATCCACGGTATTGGCATTGTCTTTGATGAATATACCACCGGTAGAGGGATAGCCATAAACCGTGCAACCAATAGTGTTGAATATAGATCGCATGGTGTAATTGAAGGCGGGATTGAGTAGACGACGTTCCGCTGCCATGCCGGAGGCCGCTTCAAGTATTGGGTCTACTGGACGTGGTTCACGAGTTGGAAAAGAAGATTGGAAGGTGCTATGAACTTTCTCCGCAATCATGGGACTGATGCCGAAGAAGTTTGCTAGGAAAAGGAGTACATAAATCCCTGCGCTAAGTATATATGAGTGGCATGCCAAGTGAAAAGAATATGAGTCTTACCCGACACCTAAAATTGCTGGGAAAAGCATTTTAGTGAAATATTTTGAGTTCACGGGGAGTTATTCGCGGAATGCAACGAGCGATGTATAAATTCTGTCATCTTTCTACTTCTTTGTCCTTGGATTTGACGTTATAAGATGTTGTTGCCTAGTCTCGCTAAGCGGCTAAGCGCTAGGTATGCTTTCCATAAGCTGCGTCGAAAAGACTTAGAGTAAACGCCGAAATGGTCCAGCTTTATTAGAGGAGTAAGCGTCTATCATGCATATTTGTTTTGATTTCATTGGAGAAAACCCAATGGCTCTTTTGTTCGCAACACCAGCTTCAAATCGTATCTTTTGTGTTCAAAATTGGTGCACAAATCTTTCACTCTACGACGCACGTAAGCACTTAACCACAGTGGTCAACATTTCATTTATCTAGACACTTTACAACTAGAAAGGGCATTCTGGATCTCACGTTCATAGCATCAACGCCAAACGCGAACAAGTGTATGAGGTTTAGATTTTGCGAGTGCAATCACTAGACTATTATGCTCATCGGCGCAATCACTCTGACTGCCTATGGTCTCCTAGGTTGATGACTTGTCCTTAGTCATGTTCCCAAACCTCCCCCCTCCCCTCTCTGAATCTGGATAGGATTGTCTATCTAAACAATTTTGTTCCGGCATATTCAAATTCAGATTCTTCTTATTTAAAAGAAACCTGATCCTCTAGTAATGAATACTTGGCCAGCGTTCATTCTGCCCTCTTAATGATGAGGTGCACCCTTCCACAAGAACTGCATCTCTTCCCAGTGAAGATCAAAGGAAATCTTAACTCCTGACATCGTGAGGTCAGGCATGTATCTTCTTGGAAAAGCGCGAACAATAACGGCTATTCTTGAACTCTTTAAAGATGTCCCTCTTGAAAAGCTATTACTCAGTGATAGAGTTCTGATCCCGTAAATCTCATTTACTATTGTGGTTTCTATTTTTGCTTGTCTGCGTAGATAACGCTTCAAGGCGTGCCTTGAACTTCTGAACACTCTCACCTTCTTCGTGTTTGAGTTTCGCTTCCTTCCACTGTCTTATTTCTCTCGCTGAATGTTAGCTGGATGCTATTAGCCTCAATTCTGAATAGTTGTGAACTCAAAAAACACCAGGATTGAGTTTTTATCTGCAAATTTTGTAGGTTTCGAGACACGGAAGCGTAAATCTTTTAATTTACCAATCTCGGTAGCACCTCTCACCGAGACAGTCTTCTTATTGATACATCGGACTATAGCATCTATATGTCGGATTATCTGACTAAAGCCATTAGTTACACATCGGTACATTGTACGAATGGTATTTAGACCAGCGTTGTATCTATACTTTTCGCTCTCAATCTGTGCTGTCATGTTTCTCACGTTATCCATCAATCGTTTGCTGTCCTCTTGTTTAAACAGCCACTTCATCTTACGCAAGAGTGCCTTTTCTTGATCTTTAGGTCTTTGCTGAGTCTTCCCATCTTCTAAAGACCAAAACAGGCCAAAACAGGAATTTTTCCAGGTTGAGTCTACATACAAACTTTCCCTAACATCGAATTCTTGGGGTGATTCCTTCTAAGCTCTTACTTCTAGCGACTACCTCGATCCTTGAACATTCTATTTAAAATCCAATGTCCCATCTGAAAGTTGTGTATTCCGTCAAGCATAGTACCCACTTCCATTTCCGTCGGTTTGACACCTTGAGTGTAGCGAAAACATAATGCACTAATGTGTGAAGTTGATTGTTAGATCTGACAGACGGCTCCTATGGCGGATGAAGTATCTGTTGCTTTTTACTACCAATGTTCTGCTCTGCAAAAAGTACAGTAATTGCATAGAAGATATAATAAGATATCCCCGAGACAGAAAGTTAAGAAGTCATCGCCAGATTACACCTACCTAATCATTTCAAGCACATAAGCTGCCACACAAGAGAAAGCCACTGCGAAGCCATTTTGATGACAGTTTTGACAGCCACTAAGATTTTGCACACGAAAGAGGCGGTCCAGTGCACCTGGTCATGCAGGACTATTTTCTATTTGGCCGCCATAAAGCAAGGAACACGCGGTGTTTCAGGAACAAGAGCGATTCGCCTGGGCAATCTTGGTTTGACAAGACGATATGTGAAATGACTTCGAGTGTGTAAAATTCCTTCCACTTATTGCTTCAGTCAGACGACTGGAGAGGAGATTACAGTTTGTGGGATTGTGAACAATGGGAGATATTTTTCTTCCTTGGAAGACATTTATTCACAATGTCTCTACTGGTAAGATATTGTTAAAGGATATTGTCATCAGATCACCCATGCCCTTTCTCTTCAAAGAGGAGCTAAATGTAGCAATTTTCCACCGTGATTCTTCATTTCCAATCTTTATAAGACATGTACCCTCCCCAACTCAGTTCTCTGGGTTATTAGGTGTGCTCAATCGAGGGCAAGGGCTAGATACTGGTTGCAACATACTCTTGAAAGTTAAGAGCCTTTATAAGCTTCTCTGAAAATTGTCTCTAATCTAGACTAGGATGATAATGCTCGAAAATTTATTTAATAGATACTCAAAGTATTCACCAGTAGATGGAAATAACCCCGTTGACCTCGCTATCGTAATTGGCAATCCATAACTTTCAGCTGTGTTGGTTATAAAAGATTGGGATTGGATGGATAACTAAGGTGGAAAGTCAAGATGGGACGTTCCTATTCTGCTGGTGTCTTAAGAGGTGATTGATGGTGATCTGTAAGCTATTGAGGCCGAGAAAAGAGGGTTTGTAGTAGAAGAATGAGTAACGGTGCTTGAATTTTCTTGAACTCGTTGTGATTCTGGATGTATGAATAGAGTAGGAAATGATAACGATAGTATAGAGGGGTAGATTTCGATTATTAATTTGTTATATCAATACTAACATATGATATAATACTAAATATATCTACAGATTCTTGAATCATATGATTGATTTTATTCGAACTTTAAAGATCAGGTTATATTTGTCTTCAATCATAAAATATTTATACAGCAATTGCGAGTTAGCTTTGTACAGTCAACCATTGATTTGGGTATCAAATCATATTCAACCCCCAGATCGCAGAGCAGAGAATATCACGAAAACTACAAGGTCTATACAATTTCCAATGTCTGGGCAGCCGTTATTCCACGTGTGATGGGTGACAGAAGACAATTTGACAATTTGACAATCGTAACACTTAGATACTACGACGAGCGTGATTGGTATCACCAAAAGTCTCACTGCAATGATAATCGAGAGGCTCAAAATGCGAGTGTCACAGAAATACGAGTTAAGACGAGACATACATATATGCCGGCGGGGATGTTAGGATGAACACGGTACCTGCGTTGAAAGCCTCAAAAGATCAAGTCCTGAGTTTCACGGCAGCGTGGTCTGTACTTCGTAGGACACTGGTAACACTTTACAGCATGAAATTTGAACCACTGCCGAAATTGGGGAAGCACTCGTTTGTTCACTGCGCTGGCAACCACGTTCCACTGTATAAGAAAGAAATACGGATCTCTGGAGTCACGACACCCGGGATCGTCAAGCCGGCATAGTGTTAATCTCTTTCTTGAAAGGATGAGAGGGCCAGAAGGAAAGGGAACCTCTGGAGCGAATGCGGAGAAGTGCGACTTTGCAAATTTTCAGGACTGGCATGCTGGCATGCAATTTCGGAAAGTATGGGCAGAAGTTTTCGTGGAAATATTCTTGAGAAGGATGAACATTGGACAGCAAATTGAAGAAAACGATTCCGAACGCGTATCCACTCTCGAACCCAGGATAAAAGATGAAAAATATGCAATTCACAAGTTCCACAAAACTAGTGAAGTTTTCTCCGTTCCTCTCCTCCATCGGTTCGCACCCGCCTTGCGTAGATACAACTCCACCATGACGATATCAGACTCGATTAGTTGAATCTGAGCCGTTTATTCAATAAATTGAAAACCGCGTAAAAAATATTGAACTTTAATATGCATAGTCCGTAAATTGAAGGCCAAAGTAAATATAGTATTAAGACCCCATAGTTCATTTCCGCTTATCGCCAGGAAATGTCTTAGACTCTTAGGGGCGCTTGATATCGACACTAACGCCATATTAAACCTCTTGGTAGATTGCACGTGAGTAGATGGAGGATCTGCGTTTGCGTTATAATTAGGATGATCGTTGCGCAAGTTGAAAAAGAACGTTGAAATACGACTGTGATAAAATCTGAGGGCGGCGAGCGCGGATATTTTTTTGTGAGAAACAGGAGAAAGGAACACGTTCTCGTATTACCTCACCTTACTTCTCGGTCTTTTGTTACTTGTCACCTACGGAAAGACGGTGTGATAAAAATCCGATTATCTTGCTTGCACATGCTTCCTGTGTACTGTACCTTTTCTTTTCCCCCCTCGAGTTTGAGTAAGATGCAAGATGTGTGTACCTGCAGATTTTTCTAACTGTCTTTGATGCACGCAATTCGCCAATGCAAGGCAAGATCTCGAGACTCGAGCTGACATAAGATTCCCAACCTCCTGAGCTGATGATACATGAGATGAAAATGGGCATACGGCGAATACGAAAAGTGCGAAGAGAAAAGATCGAACATGAAGCAACAAGAAGGAAGGATTCTTTCGTACAAAGTAAATACCTCTTTGGACTGGGGCGGAATTGCAGAAGTCTCTTGAAGCAAAATGAACACATTTGATTTGTTCTTGACCTCTGTGAAAATAATCAAAGATGGGTTTCAACAGGTTTTTGGCCCTTGTAACATAATCCTTGATCCTCTAGCGAAGCGAATAGAGAATCTATTTAATCTGAAACGATGGAATGAGATTGCTCGGACTAGAGTCTTGGATAGGAAACCACGAGGGTAGCAGGGATTATGATTGTGATTGTGTGAGATAGAATAGGACAATTACCTACGAGGTTACTATGTAGAAAGTGGAAGAGTGGAATGAAGATGTCTAATTTGAAGATACCGAATTTATTGAAAAGCTTCCGGCGTTTCGCTGATACAGAGTAGTAGAGGATTATAGCGTGTGATTCGCATGCGTGGTATTTGCTTGAAGCTTTTTGAGTATGTATAGTGCGAGTGTATATGAGGACCAGCAGGTAGTGAGTAGCTGTCCCCAAGAGTTGATTAATCTGTTTGCATTTGTCTCTGTTGTGTGGTGTTGTGCTGTGTCGTGATGCTATTTCCACGCTCCTTGCTTGTTCCTGGATTCGCCCGTTTCCTGTGCGGCCGTTACTCACAGGCTAAAAGGAGATGGATGGCAGGAGCTGGAGTGCTTTGGTGTTTGGTATCGAAATAGGTTGGCAACTAAGATAATGCATCATGATAAGGAAGGTGTAACTGTGTAAGACGAATGATAAAAGCGGCCATGAATATTACGCTCTGCTAAGAATTCCATTGGTTGTTGGTCCGACGCGAGCACCGTAATGTATCAAAAGAAATCCTGCTGCTTTGACATTTCACACTCTTCTAGAACAACTGATCCACTCAACCAACTTGACCATCTAAATCACCTAATTAGACCTCCAAATGTACTTAGGTATGGCGTCGACTTAGCTTTCAACCCACCAATGAAATCGAGATACAAAACCTAAATCTACGACATTTCTTTTAGTCCCTGCAAATGTGGTGACCCGCAGAAAACTCTCGAGACCTCTTTGACGACCTGTAGACCAAGAAAAACCTCTCCAAGAATTCAGGTCTGCTCAATCAATGACCACGGTCCCTTGCAACTGGAACCTTTCCCTTTTCAACCGTACGGAGTATTGTTATTTCTTCTCCAATGTCTTTTCCATCACCTTGCATAAGCAGGGGACAGATTTTGTATGGCGAGAGACATAGCCCATTATCCATGGATCAAATGGTATGGGTCATGGATAATTCGGGGAACAAGGTATAGAAACTTTGTCCAGATTGAAGGCCTTTCTGCAAGATTCATGCCCGTCAGCCAGTCAAATTATCACATTGAAGGGTCGAATAGAGTACTTTGAATGTCTACCCTGCACGGCACTGTTTTCTCTGCACTGCTGTCCACACCAAGTACTTCGTCTATGTACTGCGTGCCCCCATTCCCCTCATTTATACGAATAAAATAGAGCATGTACCCTTAGGAAGAGCCCCCCCCCCAAATTTGTTAAATGCCAGGTTCTCATCAGGGGAGTAGATATTGATCAGACCATTCATTCTCTTTGCTGACCGGTGCGAACAAATTGGTGTGATTCGAGAAGAATATCGTAGATCCTTCCTTCCTATTTGTCGAAGCGTTTCCCAAATCACCACTTCCTTTCTCAACGCCTTTCTCGATTTCGAACTCGAACTTGAACTCGACTCAATTCGATTTCCTGTGGCTTCATTTCATTGTCGATAACTTTCTTTAAATTCATAACCCAAGCCTTGCGCTTCAGCATTGCTTGATCGATCGACGGGCTCGAAGCTCTTTTTTTTTTTGGATACAATAGGCTGGCGATAGGGTCTCGATTCTGAAACAACCAAAGAATACCTACCTACCTACAAGCTTCGAAAGCTTCCTTCTACATACAGTCAAATTCCCTCGTCAAAATAAATACTGGCACCCAATCTTTTAACTTGCACCTAGAGAGACTGGCTTCTCCCACAATAAGCAGGTTTGAAGATCAGAACGTTTGAGGTCGACGAAGGGATTTATACATTTTCTCTTCGACTTCAGGAAGCTATCGGGGATATTGGGAGAGAAGAAAGAATCATTCAGGGAAGGCTTCATACCAATTCAAGGATCCACGCAGGCTTGCGAAACACCAAATGTATGTGAACGATTTCAACATACTCGATGATTACCCGTAGTGTGCTATAGTGAGGAATTTCCGGCCTTTTGGTTTAGTTGTGACGACCTTGTTGCGTGGGATAATTCTCATATCTCATACTGTTATGACTTTTCTCAATTGATCGCTAAGGCACACTATCTATTTGAAGTTTCTTTTGAGTCAAAAGCCCTTGAGAGTTGATACCGAGACCATCTTGTATCTTGCCCTATGGCCCCTCTTCGTCTCCAGTCAATCTTTTGCCCCTGGTTCTATTGTGCTTTCTTGCTTTCATTGCGCGCAGGTCATTTGTCGCTGGCGATAGTTACTAATTGATTGTGCTTGAGTAGTTTATTACACTCTCTAAAATTGCCATAGTGCACATTCAACTTTACAGATTGCCTTGATTGGCTTTTTCATTCACTGCATACGAATCACCTTCGAGCTTTGATATGCGAAAGTATACATCGGTCCAATAGATATTCAATCCTTCTTTATCTTCATTAACGGTTCCCAGTGAACCGAAATTACGCTCTTTAGCAATTTTATGTTCTTCTAACATCAAGGTTCGCCCTCAACATCTTTCAAAAAGGAAAGAAAAAAAAATCGGTACGCAAGCTCAATCGCCGGCTGAAAGTTTCATTGTGGCGCGGCATATCCTAGGAAAAGCTATTGGTCATTTACAAGTTGGCGGAAAAAGAAACCTATTCAAGTGCGAAAATAATAATCTTAACGAACCGGCTTCATGCAGATACGAACGAAATAAATACACGGAAAAATCCGAGTGATTGGATATTGGTACGAATTTGCGGATACTTCAATATCATTTCACCATTGGTAGTACGAACGGTTTAATATCTCTATCAGATGAGTCAACAACAATGGGATGCGCCGACAAGGGGTGGATCGGTGAAGAGGGCGAGAGAAAGAGCGGCAGCAGGTAGGCCTACCGAATCGATACCTGCACCAAGACCTTATGATCCTTCATCACCGAGCAATATCCCGAGTCCACCAAGAGCAAAATTCCAAAATCCTCCAGGAACGTCCAAGAATGGTGGTCAAAGTGCAGTTGGTCTGGCGATTTCTCGACCTACTCAAGTACCACAATGGCCATTAATGGGAACGAATCCTGTTCCAGATTCTCAGCAGTATCAACCTCCTCCTAATCGCGGTCCACCTCCTCAGAGACCACCAAGACCTAGTCATGTACCTTCAATCCTTGATTCGTCCAGAATACAAGATATCACCCCAACCTTTCAATATCAACCACAACCACCTCCACAACCAAAAAGTTTACACCCACAACCACAAACACGTGGCGAGCCACGGAATCGAGATGACGAATTTGATCAATATTACCAATCATTACAATCGCCTCTGTCATCATCACGTCCTTCGACTGTTTCATCAGTTGGTACAATACCCGACTTTCCTGTTCCCGTACCAGCCATCCCACCATCGGCAAGGAGAAGTGCTAATCTAGGACCACCGCCAACCTCCCGAAGAGGCGCCTCGTCATATTATTCCCAAGCTTCCTTTGTCTCCCCAATCCCAGAGGTATCAGAGGGCATGGGTCTCAGTCCACGAACACTCCCAGGCTCACATAGTTCATATGCATCTAGTGCAGCTATACCCTCGAGTTGGGGACCAGAATCGCCTGGTTATTATCGATCGGATGAGGATGACGATGACGATGATTATGAAGATGATAGAAGGTTCGACGCAGTATCAGAAGGTCGGGAGTCTCGAGGGTCGGATGACAGTGACGATCGAGGATTGATTAGAAGTGCTAGTATTGGCAAGCGAGCGAGACCGTCCATGATCGTGACCCGATCCTCAGGTCAGATCGACCCAGCACGACTTGCTGCAATGCCCATGCCGCCATCCGACAACAAGAGACTGGGCCCAACACCATTACAAAAATCAACGCTCAGTCCCGCAGAAGCTCAAAGATCAACACAATGGCCAATGCCAGGAAATCCAAATTCACCTTTAGCTGGTGGTACTGGCCTTATTGATCCTACCCCATCAAGCTCTGACGAATCAGTTCCGACCGTCGCTATGGCCGTAACGACCGATCCACCTTCGCGAGATGGAACGAAGAGTCCGGGTGCAAGCGCTATGCTCGGGGCATATCAAGCAGCGAGTGCATTACCTAGTGACTCGATTAGGACTAAGTCGCCCTTTGCAAACGATGGAGGACCTTTTAGCAGGCTATCAGCAATCCGTCGACCACCACGTCTCAATATTGATGTCGTAAGGGACGCAGAGGCAAGAGGCAGTTTGACAAGTTTACCGGATCTGATTAGGAGAGCCACAAGATTAGCGTCAATGATGGATCGTGGTAAAAGACCAGGAAGCCGAATGGGTCTTGATGATTTTCCAAGTGACAGAGACTTTCCCAGCGAGAAAGAAATTAAACGTAAGTGCTGGGCATGTTCCTATTACAATACAAACTCTAACATATCTCAGTTTCTCCCAACTATGACACACGAGGTTCTACCCTCTCCGGAATGTTATCAGCTTTTCCACCTCCCGGTCGTGAGACGCCTGTCCGCGATGCTCCACGACCGTTATCGATGTGGCCAGAATACGATCCAAACGATCCAAAATCTGTCGCACCTGGAAAGAAACAAAGAAAGTGTTGTGGTCTACCTTGCTGGGGGTTCATTGTCGTTTTAATAATTCTACTCATAATAATTGCGGCCGCCGTGGTCGTACCTCTTAAATTTCTCGTAATTGACAAACCCTCCACAAGTACCACTGCAACCGCAACTACTGTACAAAGCTGCACTGCAAACACTTCGACTGCCTGTAAGAATGGCGGAACCTCTTTCGTCGACAATGGTATCTGTGCTTGTTTATGCATAAATGGATTTACCGGTAGCACATGCGCAGTCTCGGGATCTTCGGGTTGCACAACAACGTCATCAAGCACTGCCGCAAACACTACCATCGGCGACTCGATACCCCGACTCATTTCGGCCGCTCAAACCAACTTTTCGATCCCCTTGTTTGAGAACACAATTCTAGCAAGATTTAACAAAGGAAATTTGAGTTGTGCGTCGGAAAATTCCCTAGTCACTTTTGATGGAAGTGATGAAAGAATGGGAGATGCAAGTGCTGAAGTGACGTCTACCACGGACAAGAAAGTGAAGAAGGACGTGCAGCCGGACCCCACAGATATTGAGATCCGAGCAATTGCAAGCCCAGACTCAACATTCATATCAACAAACATCATCTCAGTAGACTCTTCCACTACTCAAGCAACACCTACTTCCTCTCAGTCTCAGGCTACTCAAACTGTCTCAGCAGCATCGACCTCTGTTGCCTCACCTTCTACAACTTCCTCTCCAACCACAACGGAAACTGCATCTGTAACTTTGACAACCTCCACCATTGACCCAACAGCCGTCTTTACTGTTACCGAGGAGGTGCTAGATTTTGCAAGAGTCACAGTTCTTTTTGTTTTGCAGCAAGAAAATTTGGATAATGCAGTATCCGCACAAGGAGAATTACAAAAGTTTTTCAATCAACAAAGCTCCGAGAACTTATCTGCAATGAATGTTTCGATGGGAGGCGGTAATACTGTTAATTTGGTGGAATTCAAAGTAGATTTGGGTAATGGAACTGTGGGTCAAAAGAACACGGTCTCAAAATAATTGTGCTTAGCTGGTTGTTCGATCAGATTCAAAGTACAAAGGCTGTGACTCGGGGAGATGACAGGGCATGGGGTTAGAAGGAAGGTAACGAAGTTTTGTATATCAACTGTAGCGATTAGTAACTGCTCTGCTTTTATGGATACCCAAAATGCGGAGATAGTGTGGGTGGGTAACGAGAAATTTGTACATAGAATCGAACATCTTGTTTCGAAAACTCTTTCTTTGACTACGGTTTCTTTATGGCTTGTATGAATATAATGTCTCTACTATTTTGCTTTCTTTTTCAGACTTCATTTTCGATGCAAAGTGGGTTTAATTCCAGAAATTGGCTTGATGGGGGGGAGGATTTGTGGTCGTGTTCTCTGAGCGAATACGATCTTCTAGAAAAGTTTCCCGGGATTCTCTCTTCCTCTAGGCGGTCTTTGGGTACACATGATTTGGGATTGTGTGTCTGGGGGTGAACGTGGAAGGGAACAAGGGTGCCATGCAGAAGAAGTGGTGACGTTGTGGAGCCGAATGGACGGCACAATGGCATACTGAGTGAAGACGAGGCGACTAAAAGACTCCATGTAGCGTGTGAGTGACGCTGAGATTGATTACTGAGAGAGAAAAAGAAAAGAGAGGACGAGGGCTTTCTTGGGTCCATTCTAGGAGTGTAGTAGGTAGTGCTAGCGAAGTAGAAATTGGTGGAGGAAAGAGAGAAGCGAGCAGGTGATGAAATATAGATGTTAACGAGAAGAAAATGATACCCTTACTTCAGCTTTCTACTTTGATGTTTCGTGCGTTCTTGTTAGGAACTTAATAGCTTTCTATCTGGTATTCAAGAGTCGTGATTTCCGAGTGAAGGGGTGGAGAGATTATGATCAAGGGAAGCTGGATTTATATCTGTCCCATTGCAGACATTTAGTTTAACATAGGGAGGTGTCATGATCACGTCATCCTTGCTGAACTTTAGTAAAGAATGGCAGATCAACTTTGAAGCTTTTGCCTGGGGAACGATGAAGTGGAAATTCCAAGTATTAATTGGAAGGTATTCACTAGAGCGGGGTAGCCCCTATGTTCTGTTAGAAGATCCTTTTGAAGCCATCCCGCCTTCTCGTATTCACTGACCAGAGTTCAAGAAAACCGAAGACTCAAACAAAAGGCCGACCTCCAGCTGCCGTAGCGTACATGTCATAAGCTCCTATTAATAACCCTCGACAATCCCACCACAAACACTTTTTTTTCCTGGACGCCTACACACAATACACTCCACAAAATAGTCAAAATGTCTTTCAACGATGGGAGCTCGTCTTCACACAAGGAGCCACAAGTTGATGGCAGTCAATTCAAAGACACCAACCTTGACCAAGCATCATCTGGACCGTCAGTAATGATGGGCGAAGAATCAAAGGAGAAAAACCCTACCGAGAGTAAACCAGCCAAGAAAAAGAGAGAACGAAAGCATCGTCAAGGATTTTACAATCGTGATCGAAGAATGTATGGAGTCCATCGTGCATTTGGATTCTGGGAACCTGCGGGTCGCGAAGGCGCAGAGCAAGATGCAGCAAGTATGCAATCCACCTTGAACATGACTTTTATTCCACACTGATGGAATTTTGCTAACTAAACAAAGATGAACCTAATTCCGACTGGACTTCCACTTCCAAATGGGATTCCGATGCTCCATACCCTCCTCCCCAGATTAAGAATTGCAACCTCCGCGACTACAACATACCTGTCAATGATAAAACTCCCATGGATAATCTAAGCTTGCAACAATTCATACTTACGGAGACTAAAGATATCCTTACAAGTTCATGCATTTCTTGGTTGCGAAAACATCATCCTGCTTTAGTAGCTAAGGAAGGATGGGGTAATGGCAAAAAAGGTTCTTTGGAGCTGTACCATGAGATGTTCGAATCTTCGGCTGAGATTAAAGATAAAACTCTACAACTCGTCGCAGGAGAGACCACGGAAACCTTCTTGACACTTCTCAAGAAGGTGCGACAGATTAGACATTGCGTCTTTCGCCGAGGCCGTTGCATTGATATGCCTATCATCATCGTCGAACTTATGTTAGAAGATGCGATTCGCCTTACAAGAATGGTAGGAGGACGAAAGAGCTTGCCGATGCTAGAGAAGTTCCGTAATCGACTTACTCGGGAGATTGCTTTGAATGGAGATGTAGAGGCTGCATCGAACAGATTGAAGTTATTCTTTAAGAAAGAAGGGCTTGATCTGAAAGATGAGATCCAGGTTAGTGCAATTAGAGCACAGAGAGTTGAGCTTGACCTTGCGATTGAGCAGAAGAAGCGCCAAATTAAGGTTATTGATGCGCAGTTTGCGGATGAAGTCAAGAGTGGGCGCTAGATCACATATGGCTCTTAATTTGGGAATAGTATGTGTGTTTCGGCTGGCCGAAGAGCGAGGTTGAATCAGTGCTTTTATTAAGGAATCATTTATTTGATATGATGGATGCAATTTCTATCAGGTCAAGCTGCATAACAGCTCAATTATGTGAACATCAATTTTGATGCTTATTCACCAATATAACATATTAAAAACTTTCATTCTAAGTAATTTATTGCATCTTCTAGTACAAGTCTCAGTCAAAATGATAAACGTTCATTTTTCGAAGCAAATTTCAATACATGTATGAAGAAAAGGTGCTGGTGAAACAACCCAAATAACGCAATCAATTTAGAAAGCATTCTCAGAGCATTATATATATTAGGTAATCAACGCAATTGATATATCTAGGTAGTCAAGCTCATTGTACGTACATTTTAACAGAACACGCGCTATACTTATTGTAATCCTGCACCCTTTATCATCGTGTTTTCTGATGCAAATAAATATCAGCCTGTACCTTTTTGCCACGAGCCAGCAACTTCCAATAATTCTCTCAGATCTTTTCTCCTTTGGATTATGCTGCATCGAGATGTTGAAGAATCATTTGAATGAAGTCAAACGAAATCACATTTACCGAATTGTCTAATGTCGCTATATCACGAGGACCCACTATTAGAGCCCCAGTCCGAGTATTAGCCGACATAGCGAGTTTCTGACTAATAATTGTTTCTTCAACGACATCCAACGTAGGTTTTAGAGAACTTGCGCGTCCTCTGAACTTTTTCGGTCGAGGCTGATCAGAAAAATTACTGGGTTGCTGTTGCTTGTCTTCACTGGCCTATCAAAATTTACCGTCAACCTTCTTTGGTACGTTTCTCTCAAATTGAAACGTTTCTAGGCGAAGTATTGAGAATTCGCAACCATCTAATTCACCACACCTGTCGATTACCTAACCCAGAGGGAAAAAAGAGGAAAACACTCTACCACATGTAACGCCTCTTCTGAGCATAGAAGAATGCATCAAAAATAAAATGGCAAAAGAGTGGTGAAGAAGAAGAGTAAGATATAATTCAGAGGGGGAGAAGAGACCTTCGACGGTGAGCTCGTCGACGAGGTACCGGAGGAGTTGTCGATGTCAGCATGACCGTTAAGCCACGGTGACAGACCCGTAATGGAGGACGAAAGGACACGACTTTTTTCAGTACATAAACACTAGCACGTGGGCATTTCAATACATCATATTACTAGCAATATCAGGCAACAAGACTGCCATTATTACCAGGCTTTCTACTGAGAAGAACCATCATATGATGTGCAATTGAATCGATATTCTCACATACTTATAACAAAACTTATTTACTTTAACATGTTCAAATACGCATCATATAAGCTCCCTGAACCCCCGGTTTCCTCGTACTTTCAAGTCATTATGTAGGCATTGTATCGCACTTTACCTGGACTCAAAAAATCATAGATTGGCATCATTAGGATGAGCACTTCTTCCGTTTTTCTTCTTCAGATTAATAAAAACTATGACCTATTTAACTGGTAATTCAACTTCCAACAAACCCACCATTAGATGTTGATAATCAAAAACAATCGCTGGAAGTATGATGCATTGAAGCAATGTTTTCCCTTTGTCTAGCTTGCGAAAAGAGTCAGCCAACATCTGGACAGCGCTCTTTGCCTTCGAGTCCTGAGAAATCTCCATTGAATCGCGTTTTTCTTAGAGATGACGATGTACTGTTAGCAGCCAGAAAAAGATAAAGTTGATGAATAACAGGAGTTGATTTTAATAGAACGCAAGTACACCCCCTCTTTACACACTGAATAGACGTTGGATGGTGTAGGTAGGTATCTAAAAAGGTCCTTATCAGGCCTATAAGTTGATGATTAAATATCCAATATAGGATAGGACGTAGTCATGGCTACATCTAAGACTTGATTCAAAGTTTACGTCTCCAAAATAACGAAATCATATATCATGAAAGCCTGTGTGAGTACATGCATCACTCATGTAGGCTTTCTCAAATGATTGCTTATACAAGATAACCATTGAAAATTATGTCATCGGATCAGATAAGATCTGACCTTCTATCACAATGAGATTGTGAGTTCAGCTACCCTACTTTGATGATGAGCCCAGAGATCTCCTGACTGAACCTTAGCTGATAGGGAGACTGCAACTCATGTTTTAGATTGATCCATCGAATAAATCAAAAGTTCATAAAGATTTTCGTGCTTCAAGACTTTCACAATAACGATGTGGCATTATGTAGACGTCATGTCAGTGATATCAGATTAACGGAAAATTGCTTCCGATTTCCTCACTTAAAATATTCATCGCCTTGGAGAAGAACATTGAGTATTTTTCATGTCTAATTGATGCAGGCGGGCCCCTAGTCCTCTTAATCTTGTACGTTGATCAATCATAACGAATTACATGAATCATTCCACTTTGCCATTCCAATTTAGCCCAGTGAGTGAAACATCCCATTTTGGGCTCAAACACCATTTAGTCAACTCCTGTGCTCTTCGTGTAGGATCTTCTGTCAAGCTTACTTGCGCATTCCTCATACTCGCACACTCCTTATTTCTGCCACTGTAATCTAAAAAGTTTTATCTCATACAGTAATCATGCTATTATCCTTGTTTATGATACTCCTGGTGTGGGATGCATTGAAGCTCCGACCGTATGTAACGCTTTTCCGGCTAAAACACTTAATTATTCAGTTTTCATATCCCAGTTTTTTTATTATTATATACAAAAAAACTGAAAATTATATTATAAAAAGATTCTAAATTATCAAAAATATTAAAAAATATATATAATTTGTTTTTAAATATTTTTTCAATAGTATTTTTAAAAGATTAAAGTTAAAAGCTTAGAAATTTTCGAAAAATTCGCTTATTTTATATAGGAAAAGTATTATAAATTAAAATTCTAAAATTTTTCAAATAAAAACTTATATAACTTTTCAACCAAAATAATTAAAAATAAATTATAAGTTTTTATATATAAATAATAATTTAGATTATTTATAATCAGATTTTTATAATTTGATATTTAATTATAGTAATCATATAATATTTTAATTTATATAGAAAAACTTAAATTTGACAGGGATTATGTTACACTTTTATCATGTGTATATACTAAATTAGCTTAGCTTAGATTAGGTAAGCAAGAACCAATATCTTGGCCCTTGCTAACATCTTTTATTCCACACATAAACCTCACAGATTATATTACAAAACGTCACGGTGTATGGTGAGCAGGGGCCAGAACTCTTACGTGTGAATCTGACTGTGGACCTGCGCTCCTTAACTTTGAACGGAGTAATGATAAGCAAAAGGTAACTCAAGGACAGACATTTCTGATAGAGTTATCAGAATTAATTACCTTTTCTCTCTCTTCTTCACCAATTTTTTTTGGCTACCTATCTTTCTCTTTTTCAGTCATTATTTCCGTATTGACTCGCTTAATTGATGAGGCCCATAATTTTGACAGGTTCCCTCTGTTGGGTTGGAGCCTCGAAGAGTTCTGAATGGATGATGATGATCATTTCGTGCGCATATCTTGCTCTGGTCAAGGAACAGACAGGCTAGATTAAATAACCGTTGCTTGAAAACTTCTATTCTGACAAAGCTGGCAAGCTTTCCATCTCATAAGTCAGTGAATTCCGCTGACAAGTTCAAATGAGGCCGGATCATTGAAAAACTGTATAGACGTCTTGAACATAATTATGGATCAAATCACAATCTAGAGGAGGACAAATCTGTTACGTAAGATGTCAACCCAAAAATTATTAGACAGACTCTGGCTCTACAAGAAAATATTTAAAGCAAAGGGCGCATCGGTCTTCAACGCCGGGTAAAAGTGAAGCTTCGAACAAGTTGACGTCGACACAGTGAATGTCTCTATTTGGCGTGTTACCCTACCTACCTACCTACACACGCAAAGCTATGCCAACCAATTAAAATATTACTGATTGGAAGATAAAGTCCTCGAGAACGCTTTTCTGTATCATAAATTATGTATTCACAACAATCTCTGTCTCCTCTGCGAGATATAATTTTTCATACGTGCGGGAACAGAGGTGGTGAATTGATTCAGCCTTCTACGGTACGGCGGATTTAATCCCATTGTTTCCAAGAATATTGATTCGAATTTCTTCCTACCAACATCCCTTGCTACGAGATCTGACATAAGAATAAGAAGCTTGCCTTTGACCAGGCCATCGTCTCTTTCCACATGAAAAGAGTTCTTCAAAAAGTCCTCAACTGACAAACGACCATAAATCTGGATAATCATATCAATCTACCACAAAAGCTTATCATGTCTGACAGAGGGGTCGGGTTGGTTTCTCATCTTTTTCTCCGAATGAAGCTTGCGCTAACTTACCTTTCACAGTAGAAAATCTGGCACAAACAGATTCTCCATGTCGAATCGTCCCACTGTCTCCAAGCGTGCTACCTCAAAGAACACCACACCAACGGAGGATCTCTCTGTTATCATCAAAAATCAAGAAGCCAACATTAATGATCTCAATCTTCGCCTTGACAAGATGGAGCAGAAAATCAAGAATATTAAAGGGATCTTGACGAGGGTGGATGCTGTTGAGCATGCCGTCCAAGGTGTTGGAAAAGAGTCAGGACAACCGGCAGATGATAATATACATGCTGCTACGTCTCAAAAGTCTACGAATACTCTCAAGAAGAAAGAGAATATGTATCGTGCACTTGGCATCAAGCCTCCGGCAAGTAGCTCCTGATTTTTGGAAGGCGTGCTATAAGGGACGTGTTGCAAAGGGAGGTATCGTGCAAAGAGAACCAAAATGAGGTCAGCTAGAAGTTATAGCAGCGTGGATTTACGGAAATATCTGCCTGTACAATCTTACTCAGATACTACCGTTCGCAAGGCTGCAGGAAGATTGGTATTTCACTTGTGGGACAAGCTCATTCTAATGAATCAAAGAGACTACTACTAGCATTTCTAGTAATCATAATCCAAAGTCTTAGACTGCACGTCAGCCTTCTTTCACTTTTCCCTAAATTGTGTCATCCGGAATCAAATAGTGATCTGCTCTTGAAACTTAAAAGTAGCGCTGAATTCTCTTTCAACTGCCAAACTGAAATTCCTCGCTCTGTATCTACTTACGTATACTATATCATCTGAATGTATAGCATCAATAAACTACTGAATTCACCCTGCCCCGTAAGGGATTTTGGACACAAATCCAAGCCACGAATGTATCACAACCTTGGAACTTTAAAGAGGTCGAGAGCCTCGTTTTATTTGAGCCACAGCTGCGGCATTTCTGAGTATCCCACAACAATTTGTAGGCCAATAAATTGAATAATCTCTAAAAACAATTATATCATGCTACCTCAAACCCTACTTTCACACCAACTTTACTCTCCACAGATAAATTCATACCTGCAACAAACTTATTCTCCAGATCTCTGTTCTCTATGACTTTGAATTCTTGCATGAATCGAACCACCAGATAAGAAACTTCGGTCAAGGAAATCTGTTGCGCTGGACAAATTCTACCACCCCCGAGAAAAGGTATATGTTCCCATGTTTTTTTTTAAGTTTTCCCATCTCTCAGGACGAAAATCCATCGCATTTCCCCCCCCCAGATATTTCGATCTTTATGTAGTGCATGGAAAACTATTCTGATTTCCGTACCTGGACGAACCAGGATGGGGATTTTACCATCGGGACCACCTCCTCTTGATAGTACATAGTCTTCAACATATGTTCGTATACTGAGACCTGCTGGAGCAAGAAGACGAAGACGTAGAAAATTAGTATGTTGTTACGGGTATAAAGGGCATGCTATACTAACTTTCATTGACTACGAACTTAAGACACTTCATCGACTTCCGCAGGTCGAATGTTATGGGTGCATCACCTATGCTGATAACTTCCTCGCGCAACTCTATCCAGACATCCGGGTGACGGGTTAAATTAAAGAATACGAAGCCAGTTGCACTAGAAGTAGAAATCACGAGCTGGAAGAAATAGGTTCAACATTTGATTTCGAAGTTCCGTTTTATTCTTTGTTTTCTTGACGAGCTCATCCAGATACACATAGTTGGCTGGCGAGACTTTTTGAACGGGGTTTTCCGATACCTGCTGCCCGTTGATAGCCATTTCGACGTATCTGTCAATAAAAGCATGAACACAAGATATGTCTTTCCTCAATTGTGTATCACACCCACGAAAGGAAACCAATCTGCCAAGAAACATACGAGTGTGTAGACCTATCAAAGATTTATCGAATATCGAGATAAAATCTTCCGCAGAATCATCCTTTGTACCAGCAAGAAGGGGTCTTGTGATACCCCGAAGAGGAATTCAGTTGTTCTACCTAAAAACTGCATCACAAATCATTGTTTCAGCAAGTGTCCCTTTGATTTCAAGCATTAATGCTTCGCATTTTTTTTTTCAAAAGTGGTTGTAGATCAATCGTTGAGCCATCTCGGGGTATCAATTCGAGCCAACGATTCGCATGTTTCTCGAGTGACGGTATGATGGAAAATCTGACCCCAAAAAATATTTGCTTCGCGATGCTTCTGTGATAAGCCCATGATTGTCCGTCCGCAGTCAAAATACCGTCTTGCATCAAAGGCTCTACTACCGGTATCCGGGACGGTGCGACGCCAAACTTTTCCGAGGTGTTAGCTAGAACTGTTTGGATCACCAAGGATCCATGGTGTTTATAACTGTTGCTCCCCAAGAGTTCGATTGAAATGTCTTGCCATATGCAGTGAAGAGCCCTTCAACTGTCGCAAGCATGCTTCCACTTTGCGTGGCCTTCGCCATTGCTACAAACATGTCGATGTCAAAAAAAGGATCTTCATGAGCATATTTCTTAGGAGTGGAGCATCCATTCGCCAGCATCGCATTACGATAGGAAAAGCGACGATATATTGCCCGTATGCTTAACCACAAAGCTGCAAGCCCTGTCATCCATGATGTTATATTGATGAGATTCCACATCGTTCATGGTAGTTTTAAACAAGAATGTGATGTTTGGGCTACCAAATTTGAGGGGTGGGCAAATACTATAAGAAAGAAAGAAACGGAAAATGGAGAGGAAAAGTTCAAGGAGCAAAGAGAGAAACAATCTTGGATGCTTCAGAGTGTTTGATGGGTGTGACAATGCCACAGAGCAACATTCACGTGGTGGTATATGCAGACTTTGCTTAGAGTTAGTCTTAATCCTTGATTGTACTGCCAAACAGGAAAGTATATATATAAACTAACATCTACCATCATAAACGAAATCATCGAAACCATTCTCAAGATCAATACTCATGGTTCAATAACCTGCCTGCCCGTCGTGCGGCGCAATAAAGCCCCCAGCACAGTTGCCTGCTGCACTGTAAAATCGGAGGAGCACAGAAATGGCAGGTGATGAGGTACGATACTATCAATATAAATTATCTGGAAAGCTTCTTACCGGATATTCGTTCGTTATCAAAGTATACTCTAATTGTGCGTCATATACCCCATGATGAAAGCGTGATAACGCGGAATAATTTTGAATGGTTTCCGGCGAGAGTGGCCTCTATACCCCACATTAAATTTGGCGAGGAAGTTTTCCAAATGCTATCTCGCTATCGGTACCGACATCCAGTATGCGAGTCTCGTTTAAGAATCCAATGTTCATGTTTTTGTCCGGCCGTTTGCTGAGCGGCTGACAAGTGATTCGTTCATGATTGGAGGCATTATCCTCCGCTTGAGATATTCATCCGCAAACTGACTATGATTTCTGTCAATACTCCTTACTCCCTAGATACCACCAGTAATTTTCAACTATGACGAAAATTTTCTTGCGTTAACAAAATGGCAAATCTGGAACAGAGATGCGCACTTCTTGAAAACGAAATGGAAAGCGAACGTGGGACTCAGAGTTCTGATCACTTATCACTCAAGACAACACGCAAGTCAAGAAACACAATACCTTTCGCTGGATGGACACTGTTCTAGGTTCTGAATCGTGTAACTCTAGGCATTTCAGTATTTTAGACTCATCGATAAACTTTGGAACTCGAACGGACTGAATTTTAGTATTTTAGACTCATCGACAAACTATAGAAACTCAGGCGGACTGAATTTGGTGAGCCGAGCCGCTGCATTCTTGATAACGAATACGAGTCAGGTACCAGCCGATCTCAAGCGTGATATACCTGTTCCTTTGTCAGTCTACAGTCCTTTCGATAATCGAAGTGACCCTGAAGCTATCGACGAAGAATGGGAAAAAACTGGTAATTTACGTTCTGGTGTGATTTCCCTGTCTGATTCTCATGTTGAAGAGAAGGGTCTTCATAAAGCTCAAAGACTTTCATGAGATGATTCGAAATGGATTTACATTTGTTACTGCCTGCCTTCCAACGGCCAATTGTAGCTTTTGGTATCACAAAACTCTTTAGGAAACTTATTTTGACGACTCCAAGTCTTTTCTCACTTCACTCCCGTTCCACAAACAAGAAATTTTCAACGAAGGGATTCGAAGTACTAATAAATACTATGGAATGAATCAAACATCAATCGCAGCTTCAAAGCTTTAAACGGAGGAGCAGTCTGGAGAAGGGAAGCAAGTTTCAGAACCGCAAAACATTTCATGGGAGATATAGAAGCCGCAAGATTGCGCCCATAACTATGTACGAAAAGATTGTGAGGCATTGGACGATACTTATTGTGAATTTCGAATAATTTTCTCTTCGTGGTCAAACTCTCTGTAAGTCGGATACCCCACTTTCTGGCCACCCCTTTTTTAGACCACTCTTTCACATCAAAAATCACTTTTTTAGCCTATCAATATTTCTATCAATTTTGAATATAATTTAATGAAAATTTATATTCATATAATTCAAACTATTTGTCACGGGTTCACTAGCGTAGTAGATGCTTAGTCATCTTTGTCTATATATAGTATATTTACATAGCATTACCTTTAATCTCCTTATAAAATATTATATATCTAATTTAGTATTTATCTCTTACACCGTGATAGTATATTCTATCTTTTTAAAGATTCTATTACTATATATAAATAGCAATTTAATCTTAATAATAATATTTTAATAAAAAAGCTTTGTCTTTACCTTTATCTTCATTTTCATCTTTATCTTTATCTTTATCTTCATCTTTACCTTTATTTTTATATTCATTTTTATTATTGTTTTATTTTTAATGAAAATAGCGAATATATTTAATTTATTGTTTATAAAAGGTAAGGCTCAAATATTCAATAGTTTTAAAGCAAATATTCAAATTATCTTTATTAAATAATAATAACTTACAAATAAACTTTCAAATGTTTTTAATTCTAATCTTTGAAATTTAGTATTCAGTCTTTCTAAAAATAAATAATTATATTTATATTATTTATATAATATTATTAATAATTCATTGAAGTTATTTTATAATATATAAATTAGGATAGATATTAATCTGAATAATGAGTATATAATTCTAATTGATTTATAAAACTAATTATAGATTTAGATATAGCTAAATATAATATTACAAAATCAGCTTTTTCAATTAATATAGAATATATTAATTTAAACCTTTAATTCATTTATTAACACTCAACAATAAACCTTTAGAAATCTGAAATTCTTTAAAAAAAAGAAAATCGATATAATAATACAACAAAATAAGTATCTTATTTGGAAATAGGGATTATAAATCTACTGAATGATTGATATTATTATATTTAATATTGAGAAGAAGAAACTTCTATATATAACTTCTTTTATTAAAGAATATATATATTAAAAAAAATTAAAGAATATTAATAACATTTTATAAAATAACTTAGCTTATATAACTATTATTTTATTTTTTAAAAAACTTAATAATTTTTATATTATAATCGATTTTGAATGGGAAGTAACAATTTAGTTTAATAAATTCAAGATGTTAGAGAAACAGGTCTTTTTAATATTTTATATATAATTAGAATATTTAGATAATTAATATTATAAGTTTAATTAAAAGATAGTTTTTGTTTTAAAGTAAAAATTTTTTAAAAAACTAAAATTTATAGTTTATATAAACTCAAACCTCTATGCTTTAAATAATATTAAAAAATAAAGAAAGAAATTCACTATTTGAAATCAAAATTGCTGAGAGAATAATTATTACAATATAGATTTATCAAAAAACAATTATAATTAACCTCAATTTAATACACCCACCCCTATATCTATTACTACTCTATATAATGATTTTATGGAGCTTAATATAATTAAATTTCAAAATAGAATATAATAATGCGAAAAGAAATACTATCTCAATCTTTATTATTACTATAAGAAACTAAATCACTCTATTTGAGATTACGAAGTGAAAAAATAAGTTGATATATAAAAAGTGGCTAGAGGATATAATATAGAATCTTTAAGAAAGGTATTAGAATATAGTTGCAATAATATTGGAAAAGGAAATCAATAATTCGGCCAAAGTAGATAATATCAAAGTAATAATAATTATAATTAAAATGACTTTTAGAAATATAGTTATTAATAATAGTTCTATATATAATAACAACTTAATATATTCTATAATTATATTGAAAACAGTTTTTTAGTATCCTCAAAAAATACCTCTAATATCTCTTTATATAATAATATAATATTACTATTACCATTTAATAATATATATAAATTCTTGGGAAATATATTATCTTTATAATAAGTTGATTATAGAGGTTATTAAGAAATGAGAAATAAATAAAATATATTATAAATAATATTGAGTTATTATAGTTTAATTTTATAAATAGCAAATTTTTATTTATTTAAATTACTATATTTCCAATGTATACTCTCCCCTTTAATATAATTAATTTAATTGATAATAAATGTTTTGGCAAGATATTTACTAATTATTCTTTTATTAATTAATATAAAATTTATATTCAACTTTTATTCTATTATTAATAGTTTTGTTTAATTGATGGTAATATAGTAGATATCATTACGAAATATTTTATTATATTTATAGTAATGGAACTATATCTAAAAACCTGAATATTCTTTATTATAAAACTTTTCCCTAATATATTAATTATTTTTAGTCTGTTATAATTATAATATTATAATCTATATATAAATTAAATAAATATAATATTTTTTTTATTTTTTAATATTATATAATATAATATTATTGCAAAAGGAGTATATATCTTTAAACATTTATAATTAAATCGATCCAATAACAACCTAATAATATTTCAATTTTTCAAAATATTAATCCAAAGATTAAAAAAGTTCTAAATATATTACTACTATTTAAAATCATTTTTCAAAAGATTTATAAAGCAAATAATTATTAATTACTATATATAGAGAATAATAATAAGCTTGATAGTAATTACGAATTTAAAAACTTTGATATGGAATAGGATATGTCTATTAAAATAATATTTATTCTTAATACAAATTATTACTAAATAAAAGTTTATAATAGAAATATGAATATATAAATATAAATAGTGCAAAACTAACTGAAGATATATTTAATAATAATAAATAAGATTATAGAGCAAAGATAAAGAAAACTAAATTTAGCAAGGGAATTATTATTATTTCTATTAATATTATTATTAATAATTTGAAAATACAAAATAAATCCAAATATAGAGAATATTCAATGATTATATACTTTAAACTTTATCTTTTTTTATTAATAAAATAATATTTATATAATATAAATTATTTGGAATAAGTTAAATTAGTTTATAGTATTTAAATATAAGCTTAATTATATTTTTAATAACTTTACTAAAAATAAATAAAATTATAAAGATATACTTTAGAAATATAATAGTTTGATAGAAATATTCTCTATAATATTATTATATTTATATGATTTTATTCAAGATTACTATTAACTAGTTTATCTATAAAGAATCTTTGAGATTAATATATTAAAGTTCTTAATAAAAAAATTAGATCTCAATAATAAAGAGATATAAAACAAATTCTCTATTTAACTTTAAAACAAATTATTAATCTTCCTTTTTTGAAATATTAAAGTATTATTATTATAATAAATTTGGAATTATAGAATTGAACTAATACTAGGTAAAAAGTTATCTTATTTCAAAAACCGATTATTATTACTATTGGAACTTGAGGTAATTCAAAAGTAGATTAATAATAATCTCTTCAAAGGATTTATTTGAAAATTAAAATCTTGTAATACAATATTACTTCTTTTAATAATAAAGCTGAAAGATAGAGTCTGCATTTATTAAGATTATTAAAAACTAAATAATATTATAATAAAAAACCACTACTTTTTATTTATTATATATAAAACTCTTAATGTATTATATAATATTAAGATTTATTTCAAATTGAATATTATTATTATTTTTAATAAACTTTATATTATAAAAAGAGATAAATAGAAAACAGCTTTTATTATATATTTTGGATTATTTGAATCCTTTATTATATCTTTTGGGCTATATAATACACTAGCATCTTTCTAGTATTACATTAATCATATGCTTTTCAATAAGCTTAATAAACATTATATAATATATCTTAATAATATTCTTATTTATTTTAATAATAAAACAGAATATAAGGGGTATATACGGACAATTATTCAGAAATTTGTTAATACAAATCTACAGATTAATATCAATAAATATAAGTTTAAGATAATATTTATATAATATCTAGATCTGATTATCACTATAGATAGTATTAAAATAGATACTAATAAAATCAAAGTAATTATATTTTAAAAGTAATCTCTTTTAATAAAGAATCTATAACATTTTCTAGGATTTATTAATTTTTATTAATAATTTATAAAAAACTTTTTGAAAATCTATTATTCTTTAAATAATTTGTTATATAAAAATATCTTTTAAATATAGAATTAAATATATAAAAATATTTTTGAAATATTAAAATAAGCTTTTATAATTATATTTATTCTTATATATTTTGATTATAGTAAATATATCATTTTAAAAATTAATATTTCGAATTGGATTTTTGAAAAAGTGTTTTTTTAATATAATAATAAAAATGTTTTATAATTAATAATTTACTTTTTATTAAAATATTTGATAATAAAATATAATTATGAAATTTATAATAAAGAACTTTTAGTAATAATTAAATTAATAGAAAAATAGTAACCTAAACTTCAGAATTTATAACAAAAGTTCAAGATTCTTACAAATCATAAAAATTTAGAGTACTTTATTACAATAAAAGCTTTAAATTAATAATAAATTAGATGGTTTAAGTTTTTATTTTAATATAATTTTTGTATTGTATACAAACCAGGTATTAAAGCTATTCATCCAAATACCTTAAACTACAAGCAGAAAGATAGACCAAATCTTTTAAATTCTAACAATAAATAATTAAAGAATAGAGAAAAAACAGTTTTATTAGTATAAAGGTTTAATATTGATTTATACAAAGAATTAACAGAAGAAGTAATGCTAGTATTTATAAATTTGATAATACCCATGGAGAACAAGTCTATCAACAAATTAATTAATAATACCTATATGAAATTTAATATAACATATCAATTAATAATAATAATCAAAGATTCATATATACAAAAATAATTAGTAAAATTTCAAAAGATTATGAGAATTGCTATATAAGATTATAGAATATTCAATAATAAAATATATTATTATAATAAACTTTGGATACTATTTGACAATAAACTGAAAATATAAATTATTTATAGAATATATTTTTTTAATTCAATTAATCACCCTAAACATACCAAGACTATTAATATCATCTCTCAAACCTATTAATAGTCAAATATATATCAAAAGATTGGTGTATATATACAAATATATATATTATATACTTATACTAAATTATTAAAGTCAATTCCATCAAGATTCTTAAAACCTCTCCCAATCCTATTTCGAGTATGGTCTGATATATTAATTAATTATATTATATTTTTTCTAAAAAGCAAATATTATAATTTAATATATAAGTATATTCTTATAATAATATATAGATTAATAAAAATGTGTTATTTTATTGATATAAGAACTTTAAATATAAAGGAATTAATTAATATATTTATTAATTAAATATATATCTTATATAGCATATCAAATAATATTATTTCGAACCAAAGTATATAGTTTATATTAGAATTTTAAATACAATTATTAAAAAGACTAGTAGTAACTTTTAAATACTCTTCAGCTTTTTATCTATAAATAAATAAATAAACAAAATATATCAATTTAATTTTCAAATAA
The DNA here is from genome assembly GCA_004786125.1 of Botrytis tulipae. Taxonomy (NCBI): domain Eukaryota; kingdom Fungi; phylum Ascomycota; class Leotiomycetes; order Helotiales; family Sclerotiniaceae; genus Botrytis; species Botrytis tulipae. Next base: position 548,605 of record PQXH01000002.1, read on the forward strand.
TATCTATATACTTTCATTAACTTTTATTAAGATAATTAAATGGAATGGTTATTATTAATAAAGTTTATCTCTAATAATATAATTTCAAAAATTATAGAATATTCTCTATTCTTTGTTAATTATAGTTTTAACTTATATATTGGTATTGAGCTAAGTAAACCCTACCCACCAGAAATAATATTAGCTTAAAAGTATAAATTTTTTAAAGATAATAAAACAATTAATAGAATAAAGAGAATTCTAAATTAACTTTAAGTATTTATTAGATAAACTATAAATATATATAAGGAGTATATAAATTGATACCAAATTGATTTGTTATAATATTATATAAAATAAAAAATATTTATTAATATAAAAAATATAAAAACCTTTTAAAAAACAAAAAAATTGGATAATAAATAAATTGGACTTTATAAAATTATTAAAATTTATCCACAATCTTATTTTATTTAATTATTAAAAAATATATAAATCTTCTTTATCTTTTATTACTCCTTATTTTTATCAATATACAACAATAAACAATTTCCAATATAATCCCAAATTAATAAAGTAAAAGCAATTATTATATAGAATAAAATTTTTGAAAAAAAAGATAATAAAAAGAAACCAGTTTAGAAATAGATATTTAAAAGTATTTTAAATAATTATAATAAAAATTGTTAAAAGGAATAGAAGTTACCTGAGCTAAGCACGTGTAGTGATTAGTAATACGGTTACCTAAACGGGCTAGATTAGACGAACCATAGACAGGCATATTGGTCCTCCCATATAATACTATGGGATGATCAATATGCTTACAAGTGCAGTAACATAGTCAATATAGAGGCCTCTTCCACCCAATCTTTTAATAGGTTATGAGCCCGGTTAGCACGGCCTCTGGACATAATTGACGCGGTCATTACCACGATCCAACTCGCGGAGTTGAAGAGTGCGCGGCACTACTCTACGACCAGCACGCGGTGCTGTGATCACCACCACTACCAACTCGCGGAGTTGAAAGAGCACGCGGTGCTATTTACAAATAAAACGTACGCGGTACGACATAAAGGCACGCGGTGCTAACTACATTTACATTTACAATCTGTGTGGTTCTATCTATACAGAAAAAGGGGAGGAAAAACCTTGCAAATTCTCTGCATAGATATCAAAATGGACGAAACTAAGGAGCAAACCAAGAACATCCCGAACCTCACTCAAGATACCCACGAGCGATGGTTTCGACAAATGAGAATCCAATTGAAAGGAAAGGATTGGTTCTATACGATTGAATCCACATTGCAAGAGCATGCTAAGGTTGGAGGAGTTGGAATGGAAGTTGATGGTACCGAAGTTTTCCCGATCCTTGAAGGAAGCAAAATCGTGAACATCAGGCTCAACCTTGACAAGAAGGCCAAATACTTAAAAGATGAAGCTAGTGCACTATCGTACATGTGCAGATCACTCAATGACGACGATGAAGCGCTTGTTGACGAATACGATACAGCGCGGACATTGTGGAACTACTTGAAATCAAAGTATTCAAGAACTAGCGATATTACAGCCAATGCGTATTTGACGATGATTCAAACATTTACCTTTAAACCCACCAGCCATCCAGAGATGACTGTTATTGAAGCCTGGGACAAGCTAAAAGAATATCGACGCAAACTTGGTACTGCCAACCCCGCATTCAAAGACTCATATAGAGACGAAGCCCTATTCTTAGTCCTGACTAGAAGCCTACCAAGCGAATACCAAACGACAATCGATGCTATGAGCGTTCAAAGCACATTAGCAGTGGGAGACAAGATCAAGTACCTCACAGCTAAAGAACTCAGCATTAAAGAAACAGAACAAGCTCACATCGCTAACGGAAAGTATGTGATCCCGAATCGACGAGGAGAACGTAGAGGATCAAGCCCATTTGGAAAGCAAGAACAAGATGATGATGTAAAGCCCCCTGCTTGTCACCTGTGTGAGCAAGAAGGACACTTTTTACGCGATTGCAAAGATCTCTCACTCGCACAAGCCCTGATCCGCAAACACTACAGAGCCCAGCGACGGAGAGCAACACTTAAAAAGACAACCAAAGTGTCGTTTTCTAAGAAGAGCAACCAAGCTCACCTTGCAGACGGCGAGAGCCTTCCAGTTAATCTTGATTCATCAGAGAGCGAAGAAGAATCTGATGACGAAGAGTGCCGCGTATCCAAAGAGCTCGTTCGTAAGACCACCCCTTCTCATTGGTATGCAGATACCGGTGCTTCCTCACACATGTCTGACCAACTTTCCCTCTTTAGAGACATCAAGAAGATAAAGAGGAAGACAATAAAAGTCGGTGGGGGAGTTATGTACTGTGATCGGATAGGTACTGCTGCAATGGAGCTGGAAAATGGTGGTATGGTTTTACTCTCAAAGACGTTGTACGTACCGGGATTAGGAGTCAATCTCCTCTCTGGCAAGAAGATCTGTGAAGCTGGACTCAAGGGCAGGTTCAATTCAGATCGTATGTACTTTCGGAAGAATGGGATAAATATCATCAAAGCAAAAATGGATAGAGGAATTTATATGATCTCGGATAT